>VZTM01039367.1:101703-118574 GCA_013400555.1 Jacana jacana | reverse complement strand
GTCTCCTCAGGGTGTCCTGGGGTCTTGGCAAGTGTCACTTTGCAGGACTACTGGTGCCTTGGCCACCCTCACTTCCTGGTGCCTTCCCCATCCTTGCACTGCCCCGCACCTGAGCTAACGCTCCCTCCCAGCTCCAAACCAGTTCACCCACTTCCAAGTTCTCTGCTTTTCACTTCCCCTTTTCTTCATTTTTATTTTATTAATAACTGCATGAAATACGCTCTGATGGACAGGCTGCTCACATAGAAGCATTTCAGCAGCTTGGGAGCCACAACTACCATTTCAGAGAGAGTTCTCCACTCACTTGTCTCTATTATCGACGCTGTCTGTCTCGGGTCTGGTCGCCTCCTGGGTCCCCACCACAAGGGCCCACATGCAGGCTCTGCAGAACCCCACCAGGATGGCTCAGTGACACATTTGTTATTTCTCTTGGGGCCTTCAGGAGTCCCCAAGACGGGAACAAGCCGTTCCTCAGCCGGCTGCAAGGACAGTAAGTCCTGCCTAGCCCCGAGTGGAGCTGTGCCCAGGTCCCCACGGGGAAGCCAAGCCGGTACGGTCTGATACATCTGCCTGTCACAAACCCTTTCACAGAAGATGCATCTTTCTTTTTCCCCTCTTAAGCCTGCTGATGGAAACGCACAGAGAGCTCATTCTAAAGCAAAACTCCGAGGGAGTTGTGCGCGCTTCAATTACTGCTGGAACTAAACATCTTGGAATCTTCACCGAAACTCAGTGAAACGGGAGGGAACTGTTCCTTCCCTCCATCTGTAAGGAGAGGATGAGGAAGAGTGAGGATATCAGAGCCCAGGTGCCCGAGGAAGCGTAGATGTGCAAGAAAGGTGGCCGGGGACCTCTGGGGTCTCCTGGGAGGAGGCCAGGTCTGGCCCTGAGCCTCTCAAGTCCCAGCCTAGTGCCCCCCCCATCATTTTACACCTTGCTTCTTGGTAGCTATTCAGAAGGGATGTACTGTCAGTTGTGCTCAACTAATTGAATCAGCTGCCCAGGGAGGTGGTGGAGTCCCCATCCCTGACTGTGGTTCAGAGTAGATTGGATGTGGTGTTGAGGGATCTGGTGTAGGGGAGAACTTGTAGAGCGGGGCTGATGGTTGGACTCGATAATCCCAAGGGTCTCAATGATTCTATGATTCTAATTATGGAAAGAAAAACGTTACCATGTGGCTGGTGGCAGCTGACAAAGAATGTTGTAGCTTTGGGTTCCGAAGCAGAGCGAACAGAAGAGCCCCACAATCTGTGAGAACAAAGTGCACGCAGGGAGGTTTCCATCCAGTGAAACTTCCTCTGTTGCTAGGGAAGACAGGCTTTGGATTCGTGTTTCGTTCTTTGCTCGGTTCTACAAATCAGTTTGCGCTTGAGAGAGGCTTCAGTATTACCCAAATGTAAAGCTGCCACCATATGACGTGGAGTCAGAGCACCCCTCTACTGTGATATACCTGCTCTAGCACTTTTACCTGTGAAGACTGGGTTTGTTGGACAGCCTGAACAAACAAAATAAAATCCTGGATGATTTTCAGCTTGCCTCGATAGGCTGTGATGAAATGTGTGAGGTGATTCCCCCCTGCTGCAATACTATCTGGAGTTAGGACTGCTGTTGCACGGCCTTGGACCTTCTTAGGGAGGAGAGGTGGGAGGGGACAATGCCTTGCTTTGGCTCACCGTGTTTGTATAGGTACCAAACTGCAGTTTCTAGGATGTGTTTTGCACAAATGAGTGGCTCCTGTTGCTCTGCCTGTATTAGCAGGGAATGAATTCAATATATTTCTCAACTAATTTACATTTTGCTCATGATGATGGTAATAACCTTTCACAAGACCTTCAGATGTGAATTTCCTCTTCCTTTGTGTGCATGATCTCAGCGACACAGATGACTAAAGCAAATATCCTGCTCTGCTCTCTCCTCCCACCACATCTCTCCCTGTGTCTGTGTCTTTCTCCCAGTACGCACCATTGACGAGAATGGTCCATCTCTGAGTTAATATAGAGGTACCCCGCTGATTTCGTTCCAGATACTGGTAACTTTATCTGCAGATGTAAAAGTG
Source organism: Jacana jacana (assembly GCA_013400555.1). Lineage (NCBI taxonomy): Eukaryota > Metazoa > Chordata > Aves > Charadriiformes > Jacanidae > Jacana > Jacana jacana. Next base: position 116,518 of record VZTM01039367.1, on the reverse strand, counting down.
TGTTAAAGATTCAGTGAAGCAGGATCTGAAATGGAGTTTACTTTCTCTAAAGTCCACCTCCCTTTTAACTTAACCCCTGATATTACAGAATCACAGAATGCTGTGGGGTTGGAAGGGACCTCTGGACATCATCTAGGCTATCCCCCACCACCACCAAAGCAGGTCCACCCAGAGCAGCTCCCACAGGAACGTGTCCAGGCAGGTTTGAATGTCTCCAGAGATGGAGACTCCACCACCTCTCCGGGCAGCCTCTGCCAGGGCTCTGCCACCCTCACAGTGAAGAAGTTCCTCTGCATGTTTAGATGGAACTTCCTAGGTTCAAGTTTGTGCCCGTTTCTGCTTGTCCTCTCATTGGGCACCACTGAAACAAGACTGGCCCCTTCCTCCTGACACCCACCCTTGAAGCATTTATAGGCATTGATCAGATCTCTTCTCAGACTTTTCTTCTCCAGCACAAAAAGACCCAAGTCCCTCAGCCTTTCCTCCTAAGAGAGATGTTCTAGGCCCCTCACCATCTTGGTAGCCCTTTGCTGTCCCCTTTCCAGCAGTTCCCTGTCCTTCCTGAACTGAGGAGTCCAGAACTGGTCCCAGTGCTCCAGATGAGGCCTCCCAAGGGGAGAGCAAAGGGGCAGGATGACCTGCAGAGGTATTCTTACAGATGGGTCCGTTAAAGTGCATGCAGGCAATGAGATGTTCAGTGATTTTTCTTGGTGTCACAAATTCTATCTCTGAGTTGCTTAAAGCTTGGAGCTGCAGCAACAACTTATTACACTCACTCCAACCTTTGAATAAAAGGAGTGTTTCCAGTGTAGCGTTTGCTGGTGGTACTGCAATCGCAAAGGGAAAATGATAGGGGTTCTCCAGCTGGTCCAACAGGCAAGAGCTGGGGATGTTGTGGAGTCAGTGAATTGATCTGTGATATGATCATTAATGCTGATTAGCTGGTTTATTCTGTGAGAACGTGGATGGCCCTGAGCGTGAAAAAGCAGAGAAGAAAGTTGGTGGTTTGTGTCCTGGGTGAGGTCGGCAGAAGGCAGGGTTTTACTTGGCCCTGAGTCACCCAAGCGACCAGCATTCTTCAAAGGTGACGCAGGAAAACATCAGTGGGAAAGGTTCTCCTCCTCTTTGCAACTGGTGTAAGAGGTTGTGCTGTTTCCTCACATCGTTGGTCCTTGTAGGATCTCTAAAACTTGGGAAACTGGGAATTGTGTTGGTTATGATGTGGGTGAAGCCTGGCTGGAGCGAGATGAAAAGTGGAATTTTCTAAGAATTGGTTAAAGGTTGGGTTTGTGGTTTGGGGTTTTTTTTAATTGCCCTGACAGGCCCCCTCCTTCACTGCCCAGTCTGCCCCATGCCTTACTGCCTTTGCTTGGTCCCCAGGTCTCAAAACTAGTCACCAGGAGGAACAAAATTATTCAAAGGTGATGAAATCCTTCAGTGAGTTGCCCAGAGAAGGTCACTATGGACATTTTGCTTCACAGGCAAAACCAGGGATTAAGCAGCCTGGATTAAGGGGTGAAAGCACTGATGGAAAGTCTTCTTCAGGCAGCAACCCTGAGTGGAAGTTGCCTTGTGTTTGCAGGGTTTGCCCCAGCCCAACCCTGGGCTGATGCAAGGTGGCCTTGAGCAAGAACTTCATCACCCAGTGCAGCATTCCCCAGCCACTTGGTAACCCCAGGGCTCAGCCTCACACCAGGCAGCCCTCCTTCCCAGTACAGGTTTTAAAGTGGTTTTAAAACCCACACCAGTTGCCCTGTACCACAGCTATCAATGCCTGTTCTGAACAAAGCTTTAAAGAGTGTGACCAGCAGGTAGAGGCAGGTCATCTTGCCCCTCTACTCTGCTCTGGAGGGGCCCCATCTGGAGCACTGGGACCAGTTCTGGGCTCCCCAGTTCCAGAAGGACAGGGAACTCCTGGAGAGGGTACAGCAGAGGACCACCAAGATGATGAGGGGCCTGCAGCATCTCTCTGATGAGGAAAGGCTGAGGGACCTGGGTCTTTTCGGTCTGGAGAAGAGAAGGCTGAGGGGGGATCTGATCAACACCAATAAATACTTCAAGGGTGGGTGTCAGAGCCCTGGCAGAGGCTGCCCAGAGTTGGTGGAGTCTCCATCTCTGCAGATGTTCGTACCTCACCTGGACACGTTCCTGTGGGACCTGCTCTGGGTGGACCTGCTTTGGCAGGGGCTTGGACTGGATGATCTCCAGCGGTCCCTTCCAACCCCATATAATTCTCTGATTAGCACAGGATGTATCTAGGGAGAGAAGAGGGACGTTTCTGTGGCTTACAGTAGCAGGAAGGGGATCCACCGACTTGGGAGGTACCTTGGCATTCTGTGATGTAGAACAACGTGAAGCTACTGCTCTTGCTGTTTCCAGTCCCTCGCAACCAAGCATAGCTTTTTGCTCTGGAAATCTGTTCCTCTTCCGAATCAACTGGCATCCCACCCAGGGGGGCTTTCCCGTGCCCTCGGGTTACTCGTGACCTACTGAACATCCCTCTTGTCACCCAGTGCCTTGGGAGGACAGCCTGTGACACCCCCTCCCCAGCCCTTACCTGTGCTCTGTCTGTGTCCACACGGTTACTCCCATCCATCAGTCGGATGTTGTGAACCTTAAGAGGGGGCGCACCCAGGGCTTCCAGGGCGTGGGGATCGCTCTTCAACCTCTCCAAAGCCTGCTGATAATACTGTGTCCTGGCAAAACTCTCTAGGAGAGAGAAACGGGGGTAGTGAGGAGACTGTCCACTTCAAATCAAAACAGAAGTGGGGAAAAAAAAAAGAGAAAAATAAAAAAAGACACTTCCTCCAGATTACCAGAACTTGCCTGGCAATGCTCTCTGAAACTAGTAATTAGGGAAAAACCTGGCTAGAGGAGGAAAAGCAGCCTTACATCAGAGAAGCAGCGCTGAGCTGTGATGTTATTCAGCTCACGTATGTGAAGAGGGCTCTACAGGGTAGCCTGTTCCACGGTGACACACAGTTCAGCTCAGGGCTGTGTCTCCCTGCTCTTTGTATGTGGGTACATCAACTGACAGGAACCAGAAAAAGAAGGCGGGGGGGAGGGATAAAAAAGCATAAGGATGACTATCTGGAAATGTTCTGGATGTACCTCCTTTAAAAAAAAATACAATTGAATTACAGAAAATACGTGAAGAACGGAAAATGTTTAGCAGAAGTTGGTGCGAGAAGCTTGCTGTGGGGTTGATACAGCCCTTCGGGTAGCAGCTCTGCTGGGGGATGTGTTAAAAGGGAGCAAAGAAGCACCATCAGAGTTAATGGTCAGGCAGCCACACCAGCTGTAGGTGGATGTATAGCAGATCTGATGCTGCAGGGTTGGCACATGGAGGACAATCATAGTAAATGGCCATTTATCGATGGCTCTGAAAGTACCTGCCATGTACTCCAGAGCTTGAGGGCATGAGCTGCCTAAAATCAAAGCCTGCTTTCCAGCCTTGTCTGATTTTGTTATTAATATGTGTAAAAGGAAGGTGAGGTTTTGGGAGCTTTGTCTGAGGGCTTGAGGAACAGGCTTGGCTATGCTTTTCTGGCAGCATAACTCTGACACGAGGGTAGGTGAAATGCAGCGTCGCTTGACAGGGATGAGGCGTAGGGCTGAGGGCACCCCTCCAGAGAGGCAAAGCCTGTTTCTGGTCTGAGGCTAAACGCTCAGAAACAGTTTTATAACATGAAAATCAATTATTTGGACCTAATAATTTGGATTCTCAGCCAAAGATGCGTAGTGGCTAGAGCTGTCTATAAACAGCCGTGGCACCAGTCTAGGGTTTCTCTCCTTGTCCTGGTCTTCTCAGCGCTGAGCACTCTCCTCTGCCCTTCATTCAGGAGAAACTAAGGATGTTTTAGCACTTCCCATGTGTTGTGTTTAAGGGCTGGCACCACAGAGAGACTTAGAGATAAAGCTGCTAGACTTTAATATCTTCACACAGATGGTCCTCTCTTCCTGCCCAGCTGTAAAATCTGTTGACCTCTTTTAACCATTGGGAGGTGATCACTCCCCTGTACTGGGCACTGGTGAGGCCCCACCTCGAGTGCTGTGTCCAGATCCCTCTCTGAAGGCTGGTCCTTGCTGAAATTAATACTCTGTGAGCCCTTAAGTGGTGCCACTGGTGTTAAACTTGNTTTATCAGAGTTAGGTTGATGGTTGGACTAGATGGTCTTAAAGGTTCATTCAAACTCTTTTATAATAAATTAAAAAAAAAAAGAAACAAAACCTGCACTACTGCCTGAGCTTTCCCTTTGCCCTCACCCTCAGGAAACCCTGCAGAAACCAGCCTTTCATCCTGCCCACAAGCAGCTGCTTCCTACCCCATGCCCACCTCTGGAAATGCCCGCAGCCACCGCCTGGGAGAAGCAGCAGCCCCGGGGCTTGAACGAAAGCGGAGCCCAGGGAGGCAGAACCCAGAGGCTCTGCTCCACTTCCCTTTCAACTTCACCTGCTTTTGGCATCTCTTGTGCTGCTCTTTCCCCCCCCCTACCCGAAAGCCAACGGAGGGGGCAGGGTTGCTGGCGGTGCCAAGGCTTACTTTGCATAAGGGTGTACATCAGGACACATCCCCCGCCGCTGAAAAGTCCCATGAAAACAGCCATTTGCTGCAGTTTTCTTAGAGAAGCTGGCATTTTTTTATTCCTCCCTGGGAGGAAACAAACAAACAAACAAAAACAAACCCCAAAATTAACTCCACAAACTTAAAACCAAGACATTTGTTGTTAAAAGTAGAAAGCTAAAGGGTTATTTCCCTTTCTTTCCAAAAAGCCCTTTCCACCCAGGCGTGGGGGCTCGCTGGGCCCCCCCCCAGCAGGTCCAGAAGGAAAGGGTGGTGAGAACAGGGCAAACCAGGGACCCAAGGCGGGTTCAATGGGTTTATTCAACTTCTTTTTAGCTCTGCCACCGCTTTGCTAATTGCCGAGAACAAAATGACCGGGGGGCCAGTGCTGGGGCGTGTTGTCACTGGGGGGGGGGGCAGTGTGTGTGGAGGGGGGCTCCCCAGTACCCAGGCACTCCTGGCTGGCACACTGTGACCATTTGGGCTGCAGGGGCCAGATTTCTCTCTTGAGTAAACTCCTCTAAAGTAACCAGGCTTGCGGCAGGGGCTGGATTTGGCCTGGAGTGGTGCAGGACAGAGCCAAACCAGTGCTGTGCCAGCAAAGATAATGGAGCCCGTGTGTGTGTTTTTGTCTGTTCTGTTGTGCTGGGTTTTGTTCCCAAGCCATGGATAAACAGGAAGGCTCTTGCAGAAGCTATTTTGATTCCTTCCTGTGCTTTCCCCCCCTCCCTGCCCACCCCAACCCAAGCTTGCCCTTCTGATGAGTCACAGTTTTGGCGTTCAGATGGACGACCCTGGAGGAATAAGAAACACCTCAGAGAAAGTCCATCTGCCAAAAGCTTCTACAGTTTGGGGGGTGGGGGACACAGACAGACACTGTGTGGCCTGAGGAGCCCAAGATAAGGCTCCTGCCCAGGGCAGGGTAGTAAGGGTGAAGCTCTTAGTGATAGAAGGAGAGGGAATGGCTGCAAGCTGCAGCAGGGTAGGGTTAGGCTGGCCATGAGGCAAGAATTCTTCCCAGCAAGAGTGGTCAGAGCCTGGACTGGGCTGCCCAGGGAGGGGGTGGAGTCCCCATCCCTGGATGTGTTTAATAGTAAATTAGATGTGGTGTTGAGGGATCTGGTGTAGGAGAGAACTTTGTAGAGCGGGGCTGATGGTTGGACTGGATGATCCCAAGGGTCTCTTCCAACCTAAATGATTCTGAGCTGTCAGTGGGAGAGTTCCTTCAGGCTGGGGCAGGATGGGACTTGACTGAGCACCTGAGTGTGGGCTTATGCTCTTGCCTCTCTTGCAGTGGGGATGGCAGGGAAGAATGATCTTGATGCCAGTTAAAAAAATAACAAGGGTGTGTGTGAACTAGCAAAAGGCTGCACTTCTTGATGTAGGCACGTTAGGCACATGGGAATGCAAATACTTGGGGAAGCTGTACCCTGGAGGCTTCACACCATGATCCTTGTGCTACCATGGTGTGACCCAAGTGTTACGCTCGGTGAGAGCTGGTTAATAAACCAAGGGCCAAACCAGTTAGAGAGATGTGACCTGGGTGAGGCTGTTGGAGTCCTGGTGTGAAAACCACCTCTGGCATCCCTCAGGTGTGCCTTAGTCAGGCAGTGCTCAGCTCGGCAGCAGCAGTTTAGGGAGGGTGGAGAGGCTGATGTCAGGACTCCTTCCCGTGGTGGCAGGGCCAGGGTGACACGGGTGCCCTCCCTCTGCTCACGGCTCTTGCTGACGTGCCCCAATGCCATCCCTCCAGGCTAGAGGATGCAAGAGAAACTGTGGATGCAGCCCAGGTACAGCTTTCCTCTACCGCCCTGCTGGCACTAGGGTACCATCGTAACGCATCCTATCCCTTAGTCAAAGGCTTTCCTCATTAATTAGTTCCCTTGATTTTTAAGAGCTCCTAAGTTTGCTGTTCAATCAGTTTCAATCACAGAATCATTCAGGTTGGAAAAGACCTGTGGGATCATTGAGTCCAACCACCAACCCCATGCTACAAAGTTCTCCCCTACACCAGATCCCCCAACACCACATCTAAACACATTCAGGGATGGGGACACAACCCCTTCCCTGGGCAGCCTATTCCAGGGTCTGACCACTCTTTCTGTGAAAAATCCTTTCCTAATGTTCAGCCTAAACCTACCCTGTTGTAGCTTGCAGCCATTCCCTCTCGTTCTATCGCTAATTACCTGTGAGACCAGCATCAACCTCTCTGCAATGCCCTTTCAAGCAGTTGTAGAGAGGGATGAGGTCTCCCCTCAGCCTCCTCTTCCTCAAACTAAACAGTTCCAGCTCCTTCAATTGCTTTTCAGAAGATTTATTCTCCAGGTCCTTCACCAGCACTGTGTCCCTCCTCTGCACTCACTTCAGCCCCTCCAGATCTCTCTTGCATTGAGGTGCCCAGAACTGGACACAAGACTCGCTTCAGATTTATGCATGGCTGGCGATGGCAGCAGCGCAGAGAAGCCACGTGGGTATTAGATCTATTCTATGTCCCCCCTAAATCCCCAAATGGTGCCTTTGGTACAGTCAGTCATCATCTCTCTCGCCCCTGACGTGTTTCTCTGATGAGTTTTCTTCTTTACTTCCCCTGGGGGGGAACTTGAGCGGCGTGAGAAGCTGCAGCAGAGGAAGTGGGAGTGTGTTTTTGCAGAGCAAGAGCAGCAGTCAGTCGTTTCACAAGGACAGACGGAGCTTCCTCTTCACCCGTTCCCGTTTGCAGCTTGCCCGAAATCGCAGTTCCTCCCACCCCCTCAAACTGCAAGAACTGATTAACGGCAGGAGTTTTCTGTAAGATCTCTCTGGCCGGGAGAAGGATCCGCCACATCAAAGGGAGGGGGGGCGGGGGGAATAATATTCATTCTAATAAATTAAAAGAGAAAGAGGTGGCAGGTCTGGAGAGCGGATCAGCTACACCCGGCTGTGACCCGCGGCATTTATTTTTGCCCCTTTCACAGTTGTGGCCAGGCAAAATTTGCTTTCTGTGATGAAATTCAGGGTAATTGAAGGCTAATGGCTGGGGCTGGGGGGTGCTGCCGGCAGTTTGCTGGCTAAAAGCAGGAAGATGCAGAGCTCTTGCACCAGCGAGGAGGTTCTGGCCGTGGCTCAGGGGACCTGCCCGAGCAAAAGGCGGATATTAGAGGTTCCGCAACTTGCTCTTCAGTGGGTTTGAGGTTTTGCTGGGTCTCACGGTCTGCTCACAGCCAAACAAGGGGGATGGAAAGGAAGAGAAGCTTCGTGCTGGTGGGTCAGGTGCTCCTGTGCCCTCTGGTCACTGCCTCTGCTCACAGCAGGTCGGTGGCCCCAAGTGCCCTGATGGTGCCTTGCCAAGGTGGTGCCGTCTGGCAAGTGAAAGGGTGATGGTGGTAAGGGCTGGTGCCCCGTGCAGCCCTCTGGGCTGCCCCTGGTGTGCTGCCCCTGCCTGCAGCCACCTCCTGTTGTGGTTTGTGGGGTTGTTGAGGTTGTGGGGCAGGCATGTGGGGATGCTGAGGTGCACCCAAGTTGTGCATCCCCCAGTGGCTCTGGAAAGGTCCTCACTGGCATAGGAAGGACAGGCTGAGGGAGCTGGGGTTGTTCAGCCTGGAGAAGAGGAGGCTCTGAAGAGACCTCAGAGCAGACTTCCAGTCCCTGAAGGGGCTACAGGAGAGATGGGGAGGGTCTGTTTACAAAAGCCTGCAGTGACAGGACGAGGGGCAATGGCTTCAAGATGGAGAAGAGCAGCTTTAGATTGGNTCTGGTGGGAGATGTTCCTGCCTAAAGCTGTTGTGCTTTTCAGTGTCCCACACTGGCTGTCCCCTGCTCGGAGTGCACGGCTTCACGCTGCTAGAATTGACTCATTATAGTTCTTGTGTATCTTGTATCAGTATTGGGATTAATAGTTGGGTTCTTTAGCATTATGGCTGATTAGTCTTATTCCATTAACTCTATTTACATTTCAACCCCTGTGGTTTTTTTAGGTTCCCCCCCATTTCCCCCTTCCTGGGTGGAGAGGGGTCATCAGGTGATGGAATAATGGTCTAGACAACAATAAGTTGTTAGAGGCTTCCTCAAACCCATAATGGTCCGTTTGTGGAAGACCAAAAGGCAGTAAGGAGCTGTTGTCTGTGCGGGCTAGTGGCTAATGGCTAGGATTTCTGCCCTCTGGGCAATCGTGTTTGCTGCTCCCATCTGCTGAAGAGCATGGAGGGGGCTGGCTAGGGAAGGAAAGAAGAGACATGCCCAAAGGCACTGCCTCCTGTCCCCAGCCTTTCTGAGAATTACTTACGCTTGTCAAAGCATAGAGGCTATTGTTGAGGGGGTCTGGGCATTCCCTTCTTCATTCCCCACCAAGGGGGTAGCTGAGAGAGAGCCTTCAGGAGACTCTGCCAGGTACAACCTGCAGTTGTCTCAGAAGGAGGGGAGTTGCTATCTGTGGTGGAGATCTCCCCTCAGAACCTGTTATACCACTAAAAAGTATGCAAGTCAATTGGTGGAAAAACAGATTTCTTCACGGCTGGCAATTAAAAAAAAACCAACAAAAAACCAAAAACCCACAAAAAACCTCCAAGCTGTTCTGCAAGAACACCTTTCCCCCCACGCTGTATGCAAAGATTAACTGGAGATTAGCACACACAGAAACACTGAGTTTACAGCTACCAGAAGGAGAGACATTAAATCATTAAAAGTAAAAATAAAACATTTAAGAGAGCGGAGCTTCCCAACAAGGGTGGTGCCCACTTTGTGCCTTGAAAATAGGAAGGTATGGGGGGGAAGAGGTAGTGCTTGAACTTGTCTTTGAAACCAGGCAGGACTCTGGCAGTTAACAAGAAGATTTAACGAAGCCAGAGAGGTGGAAGACTCCCAGGGTCACATGTGAAATGGCGGGTTACTGCAACAGCAAAGTCTGGCTCTGATTAGACTTCGTTTGCTCCGCAGAGGATCTTCTAAAAATAAGCTGGGCTTAAGAAATATCTCCCTTCTTTCAAGCAAGTTCACATCTTCTGGTTTGGACTCTGAAATTCGTGTGGCAGAGGTGGGTCTCGGGCACCTTCACTGAGGGCAGACAGAGGTGAGGCCAAGGGCATTTTCAGTGAGCTACAAGCACTCATTTCATTTGCCTCAGCCCTGAGTGAGAGAGCTGGGGCTCCAGGTTCTTTGGGGAACAGGCTTCCTTCTCCTCTTCCTTGTCCTCCTCCTGGCATTACTGAGCTCCACCAGCACCTCCAGCTTCTGGGTGCTATCACAGACCAAACAGTTAACAACAATATTGCTCCAAAGCAAGAGAGGAGCAACTTGATCCATGCAAACCCTGGGTGGTGACTGCTGGCTATCTCATTTTGGGCCACTTGCCCATCCACCTGGCCAAGATGATACAGTGCCAGGCCACCAATACAAGCAGCTGGGAGCCTTTAAGCCGCTTTGAGGCCATAATAGTCCTGAGGTGTTGGCACGACACACTGCGTATGTGTGGCAAAAGACTGCAATTAAATTAAAACTTATCAAGAGGCCTGAACCACGGAGCTGGGTGTCTAACTTCAGGGCTGTAACTGCTGCCTAACCCTTCTGCAACGAAACTCTCTCTCCCTTGGGCTGGTGGGATTTGAGTCTGGCCTCAGGTCCAGCTTTTCTGCGATCACCCAGGTAGTCATGGTAGTCACGAAGGTAGCCTCAGGCAGACCACAGGCAAGCACAATACACATGCTTGTATTTCACGTTCTTGGTCGTCTACCCATCCATTGGTCCAGTAAGATCCATCAAGACATCTGGGTGTGAGGTGATTTCTAGACTAGGACTGAACCAGCACAACATTTTAAAGACAGCTTCCTGACACTCGCTGTCTGCGAAGCGCCTTCACCAGCGGTACCGTCGCCAAAGAGAAGACAGTACTGCTTTTCCATTTTCCCCCTTTTCACAGAAATAGTCTCAGCACACGATTTACCTCCTTTCTGAGAACTAACAGCAACGAATTGTGCCTCCTGCCAGCATGCTCAGAGATGCTAAAGGCTTTGCATGTATGGTCTGCCTTCAGCAAAACCGCAGCAGCTTGTAGGAAAGGAGTTTGGTTAACTCAGAGAAAAACCAAAACACGTCAAAAGTAGGAGTTATACCGTCTCCCCCCCTCCCCCCTCCCTCAGTGGCTCCTCTCCAGATTCACTGAAAAGGCATCTCTTGGCATTTAGGGAGGTAAAACACCTTTTCAGCCAGCTCTGAAAGGGTCCCTTCCAGGGTCTCCTTGTGGATCAGTTCCTACAAATGTAGAACTTACCCCTGGCTAAAATGCTTGGAAAGGACAACTCTGTATGTAAGGGAAGTTTACTGACAACTCCAGAGACTGCGTTAAGGTTATTTTCTGCCTGCTTTTGCTGCTAGCTAATTAACAAGGAAAGTGTAAGCAGTCAATAGGGTGATTCAGGGCTCATTCCTGTAGCTGTATCACCTCTCCTGGGGGCACACAGGACATGGCAGGTGGCTTGCTCAGTCACTACAAAGCCTGACAAGTGGTGCATACAGACATTTTAGTTTAATTCCCTTTTTCTTCTCTCTTGGGTGCTGTCATTTGCATGTTTCTATATATATTTGTGTATCTTTATGCATCTCCTGTGCTCCGCTGTCACAGACTACTTCCTCATGTGCTCTGTGGCCGCCGAGTCTCATCCGGTGGCCTCGCCTGTACCGCTATTTTTACCTCCTGCCTGCCCACCTGCACCCCTCTACGTGCCCTCTTCCCCTGCAGACCCTGCGCCACCCTAGTTCCAGGCAGAGAGAAGTGGTGGGGACACCCTTCCTAGCGTCTGAGGAGCCTTCTCCTGCCATCCCTCAGTGAAAGGGAAGGGAGTCTGTCTTTCCCGACTGCAGGTGGCGAAGCCAGGTGCCAACACCCTTTCTGGCTTTTTGCCTAAGCAGCAAAGATGCTCTGACCCAAGTCTCTGCAGTCTTTTTGAAGGCCAGGCCTGTGTGCCAGCCGGTTCCATCCTCCCCCACAACACCCAGAGCTGCCCTGCGACTTGTGCAGCGCTTCGTACTGAAATAGGAGGGATGGCACAGAAAAGAGGCACGAGGAGGTCGTGTTATTTGGGGGAAGGAGGATAATTATACCTCTGGAGTGACCCATTTTTGCTGTTATTGGAGCAGGGTGTTACAGGTTAATGCCTAATCCTCTATCATTAACATCCCTAATTGTATGTTTCTGTAATTGGACACTGTGAAGCGGTGGGAGGAAGGTGTGAACGTTCCCCTTTTGTGTCTTAGAGGTGAACTTCCAAGAGTTTTAAGAGGTAGGAATTCCCAAGTAGTGTAAATTAAAAAGTTGCGTCCCAGGTGTGGGAAGAAAACACCAGTGGCATTTATGGTTTATAACAGCGAGTGGTTTACCTGAGAAAACCATAGAGCAGCTTCTTTCCCTGCCACGGGGAGCAGGGTCAATCCAAGGTTCAAAAGAACTGCTCTCCACTGAGCCTGTGCCTCGTCACAGCCCAGCTTTGACATGGGCATGTCAAGGCAAAAGACTCCCCATGGAGAAATAGCAAATATAGTCCTTGGACCATTTTGTGCTGCCAGGATGAGAGGGACCAGCCCTCTGGGCTCAGGCAGAGCTAAGCAGTGGCCTGGACTGTTGAGCCACTCTATGAGTGTTTTTTCTGTATGTGGCTTCCTAGAATCAGTCCACTGAACCAGAGGCAATGGACCGTTGGGTGGATAAGGATCTGGCTGGATGGCTGTGCTCAAAGGGTTGTGTTCAATGGCTCAGTGTCCAAGTGGTTGCCAGTAATGAGTGGTGTTCCTCAGGGGTCGGTACTGGAACCACTGCTATTTAACGCCTTTGTCAGAGACATGGACAATGGGACAGACTGCACCCTCAGCAAGTGTGCTGATGACACCAAGCTGTGTGTTGTGGGTGACATGCTAGAGGGAAGGGATGCCATCCAGAGGGACCTGGACAGGCTGGAGAGGTGGGCTTGCGCAAACCTCATGCAGGGGGTTGGAACTGGATGATCTTTAAGGTCCCTTCCAACTCTAACCATTCTATGGCTCTATGACTCTAAGAGATCAGGGCAGAGTACCAAACCATTCCTCATGGAAAGACCAAAGAGCCTGCGATGCTTCCTATGCTGTGGGAACTACTTAGCTCTCCTGCCAGTCTGTGGGCATTTATCTGCATCCAGTATGGTAATTATACCAAAGACACTGACAAGATCTCAAAGGTGATACTGACGACCTATCTAGCTTTAAGTCAACTTACAAAATCCTGAGATGGGGGAAAAAAAACCATGAAGAAACACAAGGGGTCTGTAATAACCTTCTTGGCTGAGAGGTCACTGTTTTTTTTTTTACCTTGCCAAGAGAAAGGAAATGGTTTCAGAAGTTCATAGAAGTACTGCGGCCGGCACTGGGTATGGGGCTGTATGTTATAAGTTAGTATCTGCCTGGAAGGTTACAGTCTCTCACTCCAATCCTGCCAAGGCTTACACTTGTCTGTAGTCCTACCAAATTCAGTAACACAGTCCACACGCATGCAGGAAATAAGCCCTCAGCAGCCAGCGACCTAAAGGAACTGAATGCCAGGGGAGGCAGTCATAGGGAAAAAGTGTTTAAGGTAGTGTTAATCACATGATGCTCGTTCCCTTGTAGTGTGTCTGCTTCCAGAAATGAGGGGGTAAAAGATGTGATCAGTGTGGAGCCTGATTTATAAAGCCTTTAAAAACATCAGCAGAGACGGGCCGGTTTGATGCCTCCCAGCCAAGCATCTTGCTGCTATGATGCCTTTTATCATATAGCGTTATAGCAGTAGGTACTTTTGGCCTTTCACACTTTGCTGTTATTCATACATCCTACTGAAAGGCAGAAATAAAATGCTACCCTAAATCCACCACCACCACCCCCAAGATTCCCAGATGGGGTAAGTTTATTCCAAGCACCCATCTTTACACCCTTCCCCCTCCTTCAGAAAGCGCCGCCCCTACCCTTCTTCTCAAAGTCGGGTCCCTTTGAAATACACCAGATCAACGCTCAAAGCCTAAGGCTTTGGGGAAAACTAATTACTTTTGAACATCTTGGACACCTGGATCCTTTCCAGAAGTTGGTCCTTGCCCCTGTGAGCAGAACTGGTTCAGTATCAGCTAAATCTGTTAACGCAAATTAAGATCTGGGGGAACAAAAAATAACCTCAAAGGCTCGTGACTTTTTTAATAAGCACTGAACACCGAAACCAGCACAAGACCAACGGGGATTCTGACCTAGAAACATTCTATTCTCAGAAAGACAAAAAGGGGGGGGGTGGGGGGTGGGAAACAAGTTATGATGGGAACCATTTGAAAAAGAAAAGAAAGAAAAGCAACTCCCATAATGCTTGAAGGTTTCCATTCAGACACATCCAGCTTGTTCATGTGGGCACAGAGCTGTATGAGATGGGGACAGGGAGAGCAAAAGGGGGAAGGGAGTGGGGGAACATGCTGCACCGATTGCACGGGCAGCATCTGGGGTCGGCCCTTTACCTTGAGCTGAGGAGCAGGTACTGATTTATCCATCCAGCCTTGGAAATAGGAAAAGCCAGGCTGGATGCTCACAAGACAGTTGGACATTAATCAGCTGCTCCTCCAAAAATGAGTCAGGGCAAGAGGAATGTCAGAGAACAGCTGACTGCAATCTGTGTTTTCCTCCTCTGAACATCTGTGGGAAAAGATCTGAGAAGGAGGGGGGGAAATCTCCCTCTTTAAACGATGCCTCTGTGGAGTTGTTCCATAGCTCTGTAGGCAGGAACTTTTTGTTTTGCTGAGCTGTGGCAGAAAAACACAGGATAACTTCCCAGGAAGCCTGTGCCAGCTGAGGTACTTGGTCTCCAGTGACCTGGGCATGGACCATCCGCTCTCTTAGGCTAAAGCATACAAACCTAAATAGGTTCAGCACAACTCCAGGGCTGCTTTACTACAATGAAAACCTACCTTCAGGGATATGGGGACAAGCTTTTCCCACAGATCTACAGCACAGGCCTTTGCCCAACAAGGAGGGGTGACAGTCCGAGAGCTGGACAAAAGCACAGCCTACGCTTCTTACATACTGTTGGTGGGTTGAGGTTTTTTAAAACATTGGGAGCTTTCTGTGTGCTACCTTTGCAGGATCACTGCTTCCCAAAAGTGCTGGGATCTTTGAAAATCAGGCTGCTTTACAGTATTTTTGTACTCAGCACTGGTGAGGTCACCCCTTGAGTCTTGTGTCTGGTTCTGGGCACCTCAACACCAGAGAGATCTGGAGGGGCTGGAGCGAGTACAGAGGAGGGAC
>VZTM01039367.1:71027-100807 GCA_013400555.1 Jacana jacana | reverse complement strand
GAGAGTCCAGTGTAGGGCAACAAAGATGATGGAGGGAGTGGAGCATCTCCCATAGGAGGAAAGGCTGAGGGAGCTGGGTCTCTTGAGCTTGGAGAAGAGGAGACTGAGGGGGAACCTTATTAATGTTTATAAATATGGAAAGGGTGAGTGTCAGGAGGATGGAGCCAGGCTCTTCTCAGTGACCCAATGACAGGACAAGGGGTAATGGGTGCAAGATGGAACAGAAGAGATTCCAGTTAAATATGAGGAAAAACTTCTTCACAGTGAGGGTGAGTGAACACTGGAAGGGGCTGCCCAGGGAGGTGGTGGAGTCTCCTCCACTGGAGACATTCAAAACCCACCTGGAGGTGTTTCTGTGTGCCCTGCTCTGGGTGTTCCTGCTCTGGCAGGGGATTGGACTAGATGATCTTTCAAGGTCCCTTCCAATCCCTGATACTCTGTGATTCTGTGAGGAGACGGTGCTCCCCGGTTTCACGCGGAGTTCAGGGACTGACTCACCCTTATGGCTGTGGCCAGAACCATAAACTCTGGGTGTCTCAATTCACACGTGCGAAAATAAGTGACTAAACACTTCCCGCTTCCTTCTTGGCCGGGAGGGAGTGAGGTCTCATGGCTGCAAAAATGCTCTGACCGCCTGAGAGGTGATTTTGCCTAGGTGTGAGACTGCCCATACACGGCGTGTGAGGAGGCACCACCACGCCGTGCTCCAGAAAAAACCACCCAGCACAGGGCGTGCTGTAGGACCAGCAGAATAATTACAGCAGCCCCAGTTGGCACTTGTTGGCAAATTAAAGCAGCTGTTAAGAGGCCATTAATAATCCCTGACTACCTGCCTTAATAGTATTCTTCAGTCGACAGGCATGAAGGCGAGGGGGCGGAGGGAAACAGTCACACCTTCTTCTCAGTCACTGTGGAAGGCTGATACCCTTGTTTTTCATCACTTTGTAATCTGCTTGTTTACTTCCCTCCCGGTGTCTCTTCCCAACCGGCTCCGCTCTCACACCAAAGGACTTTTGGGCAGGGAAGCCAGCAGCCACACCTGCATGGCCAGGACCAGGGGACAACCAGCTTTCTCTGTGGTTTCCCACCCTGAGAGCTGTCTCTCCGCTCTTTGGAGTTGCCTCCAGGCACCCCTCCTGAGCCTTGATTTCCCACTTTTTGGAGACTATTTTGTTTGCGAGATACCCCCGTCTACTACTCTGGAGTCCTCAACATAGAAAGGACATGGACCTCTTGGAACGGGTCCAGCAGAGGGCCACCAAGATGCTCAGAGGGCTGGAGCNGGGGGGTTGGAACTGGATGACCTTTAAGGTCCCTTCCAACTCTAACCATTCTATGCTTCTATGATCCTATGATTCTACTTAGAGCAGGCTGTGATTTGTTCTCTCCCGTCTTGCTCCTTGCCTCCTTCCTGTAGGCAGATGGTTGGAGGAGGAGGGAAAAGCAACTTGTTTCCCTGCTCCTTCAGACAAACACGCGCTCTCCAGAGCAGACAGATGCCTTAAAGTCAGATCCAGGGCATCAATTCATCTTTTGGGTTCAGCTGTAGCCTATAAAGCATTTGCTGGCTCTGGTCTAATGCTTTTTGACATTGTCGGGCCCCCTTCAGTGAACTACTGCCTTGTAACCAACTTGACAGCAAGTATTGTTCTACATTTATTAATACCATTCGTGCTATCTTCAGACTGACGTGTTCCAAGGGCAGGCATCAGCTGTGCTCAACTCAAAAAACCCCCATACATATTCAGACAACAGCACAGGCCTCCGGCTTGCTGCTAAGAAGTAAATCATAGAATCATAGAATGGTGGAGGTTGGAAGGGACCCCATGCCTTTACCCCCCTGCCACACCTTTGTACCCTTTCAATCTCAGTTTGTGCAATAATTTATGTTTTTTTTTTCTTTTCCTGGCAGTCTCAAAATCTGAAGTACCCACTACCCTGTACCCACCCCCTTTTTGGTTTCTGTAGGAAAGGGCTTCCCCCTCCTCCCCTTCCTCCAGTCTTCTTGCAATTAATTCCTTTCTCTTTCTTTTGGATACAAACCTAAATGCCAGAAACTCGAATCTACATAAAAGTTAATTAACT
This sequence comes from Jacana jacana, assembly GCA_013400555.1. Classification (NCBI taxonomy): domain Eukaryota; kingdom Metazoa; phylum Chordata; class Aves; order Charadriiformes; family Jacanidae; genus Jacana; species Jacana jacana. The sequence goes on along the minus strand of VZTM01039367.1, from coordinate 98,722 downwards.
TCAGGAAGTGTTTTTCCTCCCCTTTTCATTTATTTATTTTTTTTAATGCAGATTTTCTATTTTTTTTTTTAAATCTACAGCTGCTGTAATTTTTTATTATTTTTAAAAAGTGCAGCTTAATGGGTTATGTTTACTTAGTTAACAAGCTGACGATTCCCATGACAGGACTAGAAGTGTTTGGTTAGCAGCAGGGAGGGGGAAAAAAAAAAATAAAAATCAATAACTCCAAGCATTTGGCAGCTTTGTGGGCAGGAAATCATTTGTATTCTCTGGTTTAAATCAATGACCTTCTTTTCTTTGCTGTTCCAACAGGAAATTATAAGCTCTGTGAACACTATTTGCATAGTGCCTTCTGCACTGCACTTGTCTATGCCTGGGCAACACAAGATGTTAACCCTAGCCGTGCTTCTCTGTTACAGAAACCCGGGCACTTTAGCACTGAGTTTTCCAGCTGCAGGCACTTGTATTTATTGGAAGCAGAAGCAGAACACAGCAAGTTGTAAAACGAGCTCCTTTTCCACTTCTGACGGTACCACCAAGAAATGAAGGTGCCCAGGTGGCCAAGAAGGCCAATGGCATCCTGGCTTGTATTAGAAATGGTGTGACCAGCAGAAGTAGGGAGGGGATTGTCCCCCTGGACTCAGCACTGATGAGGCTGCACCCTGAGTCTTGGGTCCATTTCTGGGCACCTCAGAAAGAATTCTTCCCAGCAAGAGTGGTCAGAGCCTAGAATGGGCTGCCCAGGGAGGGGGTGGAGTCCCCATCCCTGGATGTGTTTCAGAGTGGTTGAGATGTGGTGTTGAGGGAGCTGGTGTAGGAGAGAACTTTGTAGAGTGGGGCTGATGGTTGGACTGGATGTTCCCAAGGGTCTCTTCCAACCAAAATGATTCTATGATGGGGCAGGTGCATGCCCCTTTTTCCTGTCTCCTCCAGTGGGATCACAGCGCAGTCCCAAAGTCCAGGATTCTTGTCTATGGCCAGAGGTAAGCGTTGCAGCTTGCAGCACCAGCCATTGGCACTGTAAAGCTCCTGGCCCTAAACACCCTTTGATGTCCTTCATCGTGTGCAGGGGTAGTGACACAGTAAATCAGTCAGAAAAACATGACTGTAACCCCAGAAACCACCAAGGCTTCAATAATCTGCACTGAAGTTAAATGTCATAGAACTCGGGCATCCAGAGTTCTCTGCTTTGCTTTTGCACGTAAGTCCTTTCCCAGTAGTTCCCTGCACCCCTCCTGTTCTCCCAGTGCCACTGGCACAAAGCTGTAGTCATCAGGTGATACTTGAAGTGTATTTATTAGTTATGTCACAGCTCTCCCTCCCTGACTGAAAAAGGACAGGAGAGCTACTCAGAGTGACTGAAGTGGAAGTAACACGTAATTCCTGCACTCATGCTTTCTTTCTATTAACTTGCCAGACGTGAGGCTGCCCATCCTAACCCCACAAGCATTTAATTCCTTCCCACTGCAAACTCCACATGCTTGCTGGGGTCCCTCCCAGGGCTCCTGACTGATATTGAGCACCCTTTGCATTTCTAAAATCTGCCATTCCTGACTGGAGGGAGCCCCCAAGAAAGCGAAGTGCCTCACTTTCTCATTGACAGGAGACCAAAGCAGCATAGCAGTATTGCAGAAGGGTGGAGGACAAAAGGGACCTTCTGGAGGTCATTCTCTCTGATTCCCCTGCTCAAAGGGGTTGCCTACAGCCAGGTGCCCAAGACATGTCCTTTTGAGTATCCACAGAAGGATTGGTCAGAGCCTGGAATAGACTGCCTGGGGAGGTGGTGGAGTCCCCATCCCTGAATGTGTTTAAGAATTGATTAGATGTGGTGTTGGGGGATCTGGTGTAGGGGAGAACTTCATAGAGTCAGGCTGATGGTTGGATTTGATGATCCAGGGTCATCTGGATGACCCAAGGGTCTCTTCCAACCTGGATGATTCTACAATTCTATGATCTCCAAGGATGGAGACTCCTAAACCTCCCTGAGCAACCTGGCAAGCACTTAGTGAAAAAGTGTTCAGAGGGAACCTCCCATGTTTCAGTTTGGGCCCGCTCCCTCTGGTCCCATCACTGGGCACCACTGGAAAGAGCCTGGCTCCTTCTTCACACTCTCCCTTCCAGTATTTACATACATCGGTGAGATCCCTCTCAAGCCTTCTCTACTCCAAACAGCTCCAGAAAGCAGAGTGCTCAGTTGAGGATGAGAAAGCTATTGCTCAGTTTACTTTCTTCTACTGAGTGGGTCAAAAGCAAAACATGCCTTTCTTTCTCCGTTGCTTTTCCTCCCTTCCCACACATGCATCTCCTACATGTCACGCTGTCACCTTTTCCCACTGAACGCCACGTACCTGGGATCTTCCCATATCACAAGAAGAGATGTTTTTCCCTGGAAAGGCGTGTGAATAGAACAGCTCACGCCGTAAATATGAACTTGTTTGCTTAGTTTTAGGCTTTGGACTCCCTTCTGAGTGATTTATGATTATGTGTGTGTAAAACCTAATCAGAACCTGTGGAGTGATAGCAGTGTATGTACACAGAGGAGAGCTGCTCCTGTTCCGCACGGGAACGTACGGGCCATGATCTAATTCTGGTGAAGCTGTGAAAGGGGTGCTGTGTGACTGATTCCTTTCACTAATATATGACAAGCCACTTTCATAATGGAAAAAGTTACTGTCCTAGATAATTTGTTTTTCAACGACTTCTGATAGTTGTTCCCCTCCTAAGGGTTCATATTTTCCACTATGCAGAAAACTGGTAGGGAATAATAAAATTAAAAAAAAAAGCTGATAGACTCCAAACCTGCATTTAGCTTCAAAACAGAAGTTTGTGGGTTGTTGTTTTTTTATTTTCTTAATATATATAAGAAGCCATGGTCTTTGAGGTTTTTGGTCAGAAGTCAACCATGTGTTTCATGTGGCCTCTGTTTACAAAATGGAAAATATAATTCTTTCTGGGGGAAAAGAACCGAGATTACACTGTAGGAAAAGGGAGATTCAGTGCCATAGAGTTCAAGAGCACTTGGATGGAAATTCAGCTGAAGAACTCTGTACTGAATGCAGGGCACAGATTTACCAATTGCCTCTGTTCTTGCATTGCCCTTAAATATACTGCTGTATTTTTACTGAACTCAACAGGATTTGCTGTAGAGGTAAAATCAAGGCTCTTACCATTCTCTCTGTAAATGCATTGTGAAATGGCTTGCGGTAGGTTTTCCTAATAACCTTTAACACCATAACAATGAGCACCCACAGCACCCAAACGATACTCCCCTCCTGTGACGCTTCTGCTGTGTAAATCCAGTCACTTTAAATGAGGTATAACTTGGTGCCAGAGAAGATAGAATTGGGTAGTTGACTCTGTGTGTGTACAAACAGTTCGGTAGCAGAACGGACTGGGAGATACAAAGAGCTAAAACGTACCAGATCTGCTCCCCTGCCCAAGGCTGGCACAGAAGAGAAGCAAAACTTCATGCCCTCACTATTGGGATGTATTAGACACCCCCTCAAGTGTCTTATTTGTTAGCTCTGCAGAGGGACTTAGGTAGATTGGATGGATGGGCCAATGTTAACAGCATGGGCTTCAACAAGGCCAAGTGCCAGATCCTGCACTTGGGCCACCCCAACCCCATGGATGGCTACAGGCTTGGGGCAGTGTGGCTGGAGCTGCCTGGCAGAAAAGAACCTGGGGGTGCTGGTTGACAAGGGGCTGAACATGAGCCAGCAGTGTGCCCAGGTGGCCAAGGCCAATGGCATCCTGGCTTGTACCAGCAGAAGTAGGGAGGGGATTGTCCCCTTGGACTCAGCACTGGTGAGGCCACACCTTGAGTCTTGTGTCCAGTTCTGGGCACCTCAGCACAAGAGAGATCTGGAGGGGCTGGAGAGAGTGCAGAGGAGGGACACGGAGCTGGAGAATCAATCTTATGAGGAATGATTGAGGGAGCTGGGACTGTTTAGTTTGAGGAAGAGGAGGCTGAGGGGAGACCTCATCAGTCTCTACAACAGCTTGAAAGGACATTGCAGAGAGGTTGGTGCTGGTCTCCTCTCACAGGGATTTAGCGATAGAAGGAGAGGGAACGGCTGCAAGCTGCAGCAGGGTAGGGTTAGGCTGGCCATGAGGAAAGAATTCTTCCCAGCAAGAGTGGTCAGAGCCTGGACTGGGCTGCCCAGGGAGGTGGTGGAGTCCCCATCCCTGGATGTGTTTCAGAGTGGTTGAGATGTGGTGTTGGGGGATCTGGTGTAGGGGAGACCTTTGTAGAGTAGGGCTGATGGTTGGACTGGATGATCCTGAGAGTCTCTTCCAACCAGAATGATTCTATGATTCTATTTGTTCTCCATTTGTGTTGGCCATTCCTTTTGTAACAGGGCCATTCTCCTCAACCCAAGACAAGCAGCTGGGCAGGCAAACGGTGGTAAAGCCTAGCCCAGCAGTTCCCACAAGCATGGGATTTTCCCCTGGGGATATTTTGTCTGGGCCATTTTATGATGCAAAGCTCTTGATGGAAGAAAGAAGTGGCCCTACAAGGTCTGGATGCCTTACTGAGGGGTGAATATCAGTTAGCATATGTAATATCCACTACTGGTGGGGTTACTGTTTTTAACCTAGGCAACAAGCTCACCCCTCTGACTGTGTTTTTCCCCAGATCCTCTACTTAACTATGATTCAGTGTGTGCCATTTGGGCTTTATGGGACTAAGAGTCTACGCCAGTTTACCAGTGAAAGCAACAACCTTCTCATTAAACGTTAATGGTGATGTTTTAATTAGTCCCAGGGTTCTGGTAGAACGTTAAGCCCTTCCTTCAATGCGCAGCAGTTACAGAAGCAGTAAGTGTTAATAAGCTAACAGGAAGCAAACCAGGCAGGCGGACATTCCATCACCCCAAAAATGGATTTCATGTAGCTTTTTGATGGATTGTTCACACTTTAAATAAATTTAAAAAAAAAAAGGAAAGGATGTTGATTTTTACCACAGAGCATTGGGCTGTTTGCAGCACCTAAAGCCACGGCCCCATTGTGTTCTTTCCCATTTCTCTCAGGCTGGATGCTTAACTGCTAAAGGTGTCACCTGGTTGAGGGGTGGGGAGGGGGGGAAGGAAGTCAAACAGCTGCCAATACCCGACTCTCAGCCACTGGGCTCGGACACTGAAAGACCAACATTAAGGTATCACAGGACATTTCAATAGCTTGGCTTCTGACAGGAGCTTTTCCAGCCACGGGAGAAGCGAGAGGGTTATGTGGGAGAGGGCTGCGTATCCGAGTGTGACACCAGAAAGGACTTAGCGGGAACGAAGTTTTATCAAATGCTGGCCCAAAGGCCAACCGGACCAACTGGTTTTCATCTCTAAGCAGCCAGTTACACTGCCCTCCCTCTCCCATCTCCCCAGCCACCACGGTTTTAGCTGGGGGAAACTTTCTCTTAAGCAGAGATTTCCTTGCAAGTTCTTCAACAGAATTTTAAGAATTTAAAGGATTTTAAGAATAAATTTCTTAAACAGAAATTCCCTTGCAAGGAAAGCCCAAGATGAGGGGGTTTTTTAAAGGTTCCTGTCTCTTCTGGCTACAGAAACCTTGAGGGATACTGTGTCTTTAGGGACAGAGGGACAGAGAGTTGTCGCTTCGTCGGGTAACGTGGCTTCCTCATCCTTGTTGCTCTACCCCAAGTAAAAAAAGTAGACTGTGACTTTATTCACCTAGGTAAGTGCCCAGCTTAGAAGATGTATTTTGCACTCTGCAGTTTAGGAAGGAAACTGAAGTTGCACAAAGAAACCTTGAGTTTTTGTTCACGGTTGGGAAGCAAGACTGGTTGGACTCGATGATCCCAAGGGTCTCTTCCAACCTGAATGGTTCTATGATTCTAAGAACTGAGTGTCAGGTACACAGCATTCTGCTCTTAGTGATATTTTTTCCCCTGGCTTGGTTTAAAACAGTTGTATGAATGACTGTCAGTATTTTAAACTCAACTATGTGATGGATGTAGGTTTTTGAGGCCGGACTTACCTCCTTCAGGTTGAAGCTCAGTACAGAACGCTGGATTTTTAGGCAGCTGAGGGAGGAGGGGGTGTTATTTGTCCTGTAATGCACTTGGTGTAACAACAGGCTTTTCAGTGCCACTCCTCTCAAAGGGGTGTTCAAGATGGCTATCACTTGGTCGCCTCAATCCAGCTAAAGACCTCTCCCAACAGCTCTTATCCAGACTCCACCTGGAACAAAAGAGAAAATGCAAAGGAGTGGGGATGTAGCAGAGGCAGAATATTCAGGCATTCCTACGGATTCCACAGGTCCCTCAACCTCCCACACCAAGACACCACCCAGTAGGCAGCCCTACCGCTTGCGTTTTCCTTGGTAACCAACTTACAGTAAAGCCAGAAGACAGCATGTGATCTTTTGTTGTGAGAGTGGTCCCATTAAAAACATTTGGCACCTCCTGCAGCTTTGTCCAGTCTTAATTCCCAAAAACTTTAGGAAAATACCCGCTCATTCTTTTCCGTGAGACCATGCCTCCTGGCTGTCTGATCAGCACTAGCCTTAATTATAACAAGGAGGCAACAGGCTGTGTATTTCAGTTCTACAACTAAATATAATTTTCATAATAGACATTCCTCCTGTGCAGCTCTTACTTGGTTGTTAATAATGAATAAATCCACAATAGTCGTGCTGAGACTTATTGCTTACCAGTTTATCCAGTTTTTATGAACTAGCCTGAAAAGCATTCATTCATTCTTCTAACAGCATTTTACCTTTACCGGTCACGTCCCTGACCACGTTTAAGAGTAGATTGGATGTGGTGTTGGGGGATCTGGTGTAGGAGAGAACCTTGTAGAGTGGGGCTGATGGTTGGCCTGGATGATCCCGGGGGTCTCTTCCAACCAAAATGGTTCTATGATTCTTGGAGCAGTCTCCAGCAGGCTGGAGTTAATGGTACAGGTCATGAACAGCCCCAGCAGAAAGGAGACTTTCTCCCGTTGGTCACTAAGCCTTAGTTAAAAAGGAGGCTTTTCAATTAAACTTCAATGACACCTTTGGAAAACAAGTTTTACACCTCCTGTGTTGCTCCTGGACAGAACAATCAGCTCAGCTGTGTTCCCAGCTGTGCATTCTGTCTTCCCCCAGCCCGCTGGCAGGCACGGCTCCTCCGAAAGGGAGTAAGTTTTGTCAACCGCTCGGGTTTTCTACAGCACATATTACATCACCTTCCCTGAGAAACTTGTCTGAGCAGATCCCTTTTCTTGCTTTCTCCTTTCATAAAGCCCTTCACGTTCCTCTTTCAGTATTTGTTGTTCTCTCTGCGTTGCTGGCATTTTAAGGAAAGGTTACATAGCAAAAAGGTCATTAATGGAGCTTTTTCCTCCCTATCCCGTGCCCTGGGAGAGAAAACTGTAGCGTGTGGCACCTTTAGAGGAAGGGCTTCTTTCAGAAAAAAAAGAAAGAAACCAAACCCTACCACATTCATTGCTGGTTTCAGAACAAGAAAAGGAATTTGCAGCATGAATTTCCCTGGTTGTTTTAATTTTAACAGTGAAGAGGTAAGGAGGAGAAAGAGCAAAAGACAAAAGAAAACAAAGACAGCAACTCGTGCTCTGGTGCAGGTGGAAAGCCAGATCCCCAAATTTTACCCTCAGCCTTGATATTTAAGTGACTCTGCCCCTGACCAAATTGCTCTGCTCCTCTGCTTGCTTCTTTGTGAGTCCTGGTCCTTATGAACTGCCCTTGGAAGACAACAGTCGTATGTCCTTCAAAATGTCCCCTAGGTAAAATGTACCAATTGAAGTCTGGCCCAGAGACTACTGCGGGTGCTAGGAGCCACCCCAGGTCAGGTCCATAGACTTCAAAGTAGGCAATGTAAGAATAAAGCATAGAATCATAGAATGGCTGGAGTTGAAAGGGACCAGTCAGGGAATTGTCAGAGTTGGAAGGGACCTCTAGGTAGAGCTCATCTTGTCCAACTCCCCTGCTAAAGCAGGATTACCCAGAGCACAGCACGCAGGGCTGCATCCAGAAAGGGCTGGCAAGTCTCCAGAGAAGGGGACTCCACACCCTCCCTGGGCAGCCTCTGCCAGGGCTCTGACACCCTCACCCCAAAGAAGTTTCTCCTCACATTCCAATGGAACTTCCCATGTTCCAGCTTGTGCCCGTTACCCCTTGTCCTGTCACTGGGAACCACTGAGAAGAGCTGAGCTCTATCTTCCTTCAACCCACCCTTTAGATACTTGGAAGCATTCATGAGGTCTCCCCTCAGCATTCTCTTCTCCAGGCTAAAGAGCCCCAGCTCTCTCAGCCTTTCCTCATCAGACAATTCCACCCCCCCTGCCCTGGGCAGGGACACCTCCCACCAGACCAGGTTGCTCCAAGCCCCATCCAGCCTGGCCTTGAACCCCTCCAGGGATGGGGCAGCCACAGCTTCTCTGGGCAACCTGGGCCAGGCTCTCACAGGAAATAATTTCTCCTAGTATTTAATCTCAATCTCCCCTCTTTCAGTTTAAAACCATTACCCCTTGTTCTGTGGCTCCACTCCCCAAGACCCTCCCCAGCTCTCCTGTACTCCCTGCAGGTTCTGGAAGGCTGCTATATGCTCTCTGTTATAAGGTATGTCAATTCTGGGGATAGGATTCAGGATAAGCTGGGGATGGAGCCTCAGAATACAAAAAAAAAGCTAAATATTTCCAACCTGGGGTATATAAACCTGGATGGTTTACTACCAGCACGAAGACATGCACACGTGTGTGTGATCCAGTGTGTGAGATGGCTGCTTGCTGCTTGTTTCTGGGGGCTCTTTCCCCGTTTCCCACTGCAAGAAGGCAGACTGGTCCAGTCCTCCCAGAGGCCACGAGACCAGCAGCAGGGTAAGGATGCTTATTTTGCCTGGAGCCGAATGGCTGAGCTTGAAGCTGGGGGAGGTACCACCTTCTTCAAATGCAGCTCCTTCTTCTAAAGGCTCACACACCACCTTCTCCAGTAGCCCCACTCTTTCCATACAAACTGGAGAAGGAAAAGCTAAGTCCCAGTCTAGGAAAGGCCACACAGCTTCGCGAACGCCGTTAGCAAGGGCAGGCATATTATCTCTGCCCGTCTGAGAGCCCACGGAGGAGGTTTTTCTTAACACTTCATCTGAATCATCTGTTTAGGATTAAGCATTTCTTGAAAAACACACTGCTTCTACTCCCGAAGCGCTTCCCATTCCCCGGGACTTGGCAATGCTTCAGTTGAGCCAAAGGCTGAATGATCTTTGTCATGTTTAACATGAAGTGTAACCGAAGCAGCCTGTACCCGGCAGTAGTGCTCTCTGGACTTCTGTTTTTTTATGGGATCTGGGGAAAAACCGACGGAAAAAATGCAAGCAAGCTATTCTGAGCGGGCTTAAACTCAGTACAAATAGCTCCTCATCTTTATTGGAAAACTTTTAAAGGAGCCAAAAAGCAAACAAACAAACAACCCTCCCTGTGCTTGAACAGCAAAAAAAATGTCTAAAAACTAGCATAACCCTTTTAGGGTGGGCAATCTAGGCAGATAACTAAAGCCATGGATAATAAAATAGCCAAGCACTGGGCTCCCAGTTAACGTATCAGCATGCTGTTGATGGTATGTAAACAGTGCTAAAAGAACAGGAAATTATTAAAGCAGAAGGCAATACCTCATTTACCGTTTGGCCAGGATTGCTGCTTAGGCAGTCACTAAGGCACGCTCACAATGACTACTGGGAGTCAGCACAGGCAGGAACTTGCCTGTTACCCAAATGAGGATGACTAGGGCTGCGTGTTTCTCTTACTAATCTTCCTCAGAGCCTGGGCTTCACTTCCAGAAAGACAAGATTATTTGGGAGGTTCCGTTTTTCACACCTAATTGCGGAATCAGACAGGCAGAGGCTCTTCCAGGAGCTCTTCTGGGTCTGGCTTTCTTCTTTCAAGGTCCCTTCCAACCCCTGATGTGATTCTGTGATGAGCAGAACGAACATCAGAGAGTAAGAAAGCCCACAGCACCTGCTCGGCACGGGGTTTGCCGACCTGCCAGTTGTGTGTTGGATTGGGAATTTCCCTCTCTCTTCTGGAAGGCAGAAAAGAAAAGGGGTGGGGTGAGGGGGAAGGAAAACTAGCCCTAAGTAGTATATTCTGTTCTTCTTCCAGCTGATCTGTTTAGGGTTTTCCTCACTGCCAGACGAGGAAAGGCTTCAGTCTATAAGAAACAGCACTTGAAGGATCAGATTGGAAAGGGACGTACCAAAGCAGTGGATGACGGATGGGGTTAGGGTTAGGGTTAGGGTCCCTGGCATGGCCAGACCCCTCCCATGGCACAGTGTGACCCCCCCGCCCCTTTTGACAGAAGCCACTCACGAGCCCAGGTGAGTACTTTCCCACTTTGCCCATCTTAGGAGTCTTGGGTGAAGAGGCTGCTGCCCCGGTGGCAGCCGACAGGGAAAGGTTAAGCATGAGGTGCGTCATCTGAATCAGGACTGTGTCATGATTGCAGCCAAATTTACCAAAACCAGACTGACAGATGGCCCTCCCTCCCCCTGAAGAAGATAGGAGAGGAAGAGGATAAAGAGAGTTTAGAATGAACTAAACTGCTTTATTAATTAATTAAAATTGCTAGTATTAATACTAAAATTAAATTTAAAAAAAGGGAAGATAATGAAATAGTTATACACAAAACGGTACCAAGCTCCCAGGATGATGCTCACATCCCCAGCAGCACTGGGAAAAGTCCCAGCCTGGGCTTNAAAAGTGAAATTACTGAACAGAAAATTGGTTTGTTTTACCTCGAACCAGGACAGACTGCAATGCTCAAGTCAGACGCCCCAATTAAGGAGGCAGTCTCAACCCAGTCTACCCTTTCCCCTGCCTGAGATGCCGGAGTTGCTGGTTTTCCCACTCTCCCTGTCAGTTGCTACAGACTGGTGAGAAGGGGATGGTACAGCAACTTCATTTTTAAAGTGTCGAAAAATGCTGCAATGAGGGATTCCGACAGCGCTGCTGAAGAGCTCCCAGGAAGGATGGGCTGCAAAACCAACGGGGTTAGCAGCAGACTGGAAGATGTGGCTTCTACAGAGAACAGGCAGAGTCGGGACAGACAAAGGGACACAAAACAGAAAGGGAAATCCTCACCCATATTTTGGAGAAAGCCTCCCCATCTTCCATTTTTACCCCTTCCTCTCCATCTCTCGTCCTCCTGCCCTTTCTGTGGGAATCTGAACCGGCCCTTGGTGGCATCAGGGCTACTGATCATTTGTCAAAGACCCATCTCCTCCCTCTCCGTGTGAGCTCATCGTCCCCAGCAAGTTTTCTGGGGCCATGAGTCAGTGGCACAAAGAACTGACAGATTAGATGTGGTTATTTATTGCCTTCTGCTTTTTCTGAAAGCACAGCAGTTTTCCCCCATCCACAAGCACAGAGGGAAGGGCCATCTAACATCCTGCAGCTGAGAACTTCCACAGATAATGTCCACAAAACCTGCAGCTTCCAGTAAAAGCCTTCTATTTTTTTTTTCTATTTTTTTTTCCATTCTTTTGGTACCAAACATTGCTGGATGGTGACTCGGTGACACACTGAGTCAGAAGGCCATGCTGCCATCCAGCCAGACCTGGACAAGCTGGAGGGTTGGGTGGGGAGAAATTGAATGAAATAGAACAAGGGTAAGTGTAGAGTCTGGCATCTGGACAAGAACAACCCCAGGTACCAGTATAGATTGGGAAATGGACCTGTTTGGCAGCAGGATGCCCATGAGCCAGCACTGTGCCCTCATGGCCAAGAAGGCCAATGGCATCCTGGGGTGGATTAGAAGGGGGGTGGTCAGTAGGTCGCGAGAGGTTCTCCTCCCCCTCTACTCTGCCCTGGTGAGACCCCATCTGGAATATGGTGTCCACTTANGGGGATTGCACTAGATGATCTTTCCAGGTCCCTTCCAATCCCTGATATTCCGTGATTCTGTGATTCTGTGACACCGTGTTAAAAGTTGCAACATTCAGCTTGAAACATTAATTATCAAGGCATGATCGCTGCAAAAATCCACTGCCCGAGGCCAGAGCCAAGGAAGTGGAAAATGTAATTTCAGAAAGAGCTGAGAACAAATGCTGAGCCTTTGAATTGCAGGTTACACAAATGACTAACAGTACAGCAAACACCATTCAGATGTATTTGTTGTTTTGAATGTTGAATGCAAAACCGAGCAGGGAGTTGCCAGGGGTTTGGTGCTTCCCCCCTCCCCTCCCACTCCGCCCCTCTTCTTTTTGTAAAAGTCAGAGAAGTTGGTGCATTTTGGAGAGGTGGGGGAAGTACAGTTTTTAAAAAGCCACTTAAAAATCTTTTCCTAGATGGGAAGAAAGGAAAGGCTAAATGACATACGCAAAATCAGGTGATAGTTGCAGTGGTTGTTGGACCGTTAACTCTGCTTATTCAGAGCTTCATCTCAGGATGAAGGCTGCAGTGATTCTCAGCATCTGTCTCCATCTCCCTCGTTTCTACTCACATCTGCCTGGAATCACCAACAGTAAAGCTAGGGATCAGACCTGTTTCATCACATGTAGCCACACAAGATTAAATGCTGTTGTGACTCAACATTGCCCTATCAGGTGGCCCAGCCTGAAGCCAACAGATCCAACTGCAATGGCAATGGCATCTTCATCTCCATTCTTATGGCCTTGCTGCTGGCAGGCTGGGGACACCCCGGTGTGAGCATCCTTGCAGGGCATCAGAGGCACTTGTTTTCCCACAGGGGTAGAGGACTTGCTCATTCTAGCCCCTCATTGCCCCTCAGTGTCGGCCATGCCTGGGACCATGCGACTAGTGGGAAATGTTACTCTCATGGTTTGGTGGGCCTGAGGCCCAAAGGAAAGACTATAAGGACAGGGTCTGTGATAGTCCTGAAGTTATGCACCAAAGAGTCACCAAGTTGTAACACTCATCTTCTCTAATGCTGACACCAGGAACCTCCAGTTCTGCTTCTGGGTGTGCTCAGAAGCACTTCTGACCTCATACACCCAACAGCTTGGTGCCTGCCTCCCTAAGATTGAGAAATGGCATGCCACTTCACTACCAGAATGAATGATTGATTCTATGAACATCTGAAGTTGCTGCAAGGTCAGAAATCTTCTCTCCATATGCAGCCCTCTTGTCCAGCTGTGTGTTCTGCCTTCCTGCATATGCATAAGGCCAAGAGCCATCAACAGCAGACAAGCACCGGGGAAAAAGCAGGCTCTTCCAGCACAAAGCCCACTGCACAACTTGGAAAAAATTATCCTCTACTCCTTATTTTCAACCTATGCATTTCCTCCTTAGAATCATAGAATCATTTTGGTTGGAAGAGACCCTTGGGATCATCCAGTCCAACCATCAGCCCCACTCTACAAATTTCACCCCCAGCACCACATCTCAACCACTCTGAAACACAGTCAGGGATGGGGACTCCACCCCCTCCCTGGGCAGCCCATTCCAGGCTCTGACCACTCTTGCTGGGAAGAATTCTTGCCTCATGTCCAGCCTAACCTTACCCTGCTGCAGCTTGAAGCCATTCCCTCTCCTTCTATGGCTCATTGCCCGTGAGAACAGACCAGCACCAACCTCTCTGCAATGCCCTTTCAAGCAGTTTTAGAGAATGATGAGGTCTCCCCCTTAGTGGTAAAAACTTTTTAAAATTTAAGTGGACTTAATTACAGAATCATGGAATTGCCTGGGTTGGCAGGGATCTTTAAGACTGTATTTTAAATGAGGTACTTTTAGCCAGTCGGCGTTTATCTTATAAAGGGCAAGGGTGTTTTCAGGACACTGTGAAACTCAAGGCACACAGCAAACAGACTATCAGGAGCTTGTTCCAGCCAGCTTTCCAGTTTCAGGCCACGAAGTGCAAACGAATAGCGCCTAAGAACCAGCGGGGAAGAGAGCTCCGGGAGGCTGGGGGTTACTTCTGATGACGTTTCATTGGGGTCTTTTGGCAGAAGCCACCGAGAGCTGGCCTGCTGCTTTCCCTCCAGCATCTCGTCCTGCCTGCTAATTAATGCCCAGGACTGAACCTGAAGGGCTGCCATGGAGGGAGCCAGAGGGACCCAGTGGCTGGAGGAGGAGGGACTGGCAGCGATGCTGCAGCTGGGAGCTGGCCTGGTGCCTGCCTTCTCCTTCCCACCCCAGCAGCTGGCTCTGCGTGGCAAGCACAGGACCCTGCTTTTGCCTCCTGCTGAGCTCAGATGGGGTGAAGAAAAGAGGAGGAAAAGGATTATCTTTTTTTCTATGTGTATATATATCTATATAGTAATAATAAATATATATGTAGCAATAATGCTAGCAAGGCAAAATGGGGATAGACGGGCCAACGCAGAGAGCAGGATGTCCTCAAAACCCACCCAGCATGGATCCCTGTGGTTTCTGAGGTTGGAAAACCATTGCCTAAATGAAGAAAGCTATCTTCTGTCTCAAGGCAGGAAACACAAAAGCCAGATTCGCTCTTGCAGAAAAGTCTAACTCCTCTGGCTCCTCCTCGAGCAGGGTTGAAAATTTTATCTGTAGGAACCGTTTCACTGCCCCAGGGGTGCCGAGCTGAGGGCTCTCCAGCACCAGGGTGTCTCCTCACCCCACACTTTGGATGAAAGCCTGGGATTGTAGTGCCAAAACCCTGCTCCAGGTCTATTTTTCCCTGCCACAGAGATTCCCCCAAAATGGAGAAGATAAAGCACCATCTCGGGCTGCCGCTGCCACCTTCTGGACACATGTGGGAGGTACTCACCTTCCCCTCGGGATGGAAGCACACCAAGGAAAATCTCTTCATTCCACTCCCCAGTCCTGCTTTTCTGGTCCCGTCCCCCCTAGTCCTCCTTTCTAAATCCAGCATCACATAGCACAAAACTTGGGGGGCGGGGGGGTGTGTGTGTGGAGGGCTCAAGACAGCTGTGTAGTTCATCCTGTCTCCTGGACATGGAAAAGTAGGTACAGCAAGCTTGGAAAAATGCTCACACCCTTTAGCATTTCCTCTTCTCCAAGCATGGGAGAAGTAGAGCCAAGACAGTGGCACTCATCTTGAGAGACATCTGTGTCTTTCAGCCAGAAAGGGCAGGGGGATGTGAGGGCACCCTGGTTAGAATCATAGAACTGTCCAGGTTGGAAAGGACCTTTAAGATCATCTAGTCCAACCATCAATCTAACTGATAAAAACCATCATCAAACCATGTCTCTAAGCACTGTGTCAACCCAGCTTTTAAATGCCTCCAGAGATGGTGCCTCAACCGCTTCCATGGGCAGCCCATTCCAAGGCTTAATAACCCTGTCAGGGTAAAAATTGTTCCTGAGATCCAACCTGAACCTCCCCTGGAGCAGCTTGAGGCCATTTCCTCGTGTCCCATCACCTGTGACTTGGGAGAAGAGACCTTTCCCCTGGCTACACCCTCCTTTTTGGGGAGTTGGAGAGAGCCAGATGGTCTCCTTTCAGCCTCCTCTTCTCCAGGCTGAACACCCCCAGCTCCCTCAGCCTCTCCTCATGAGACTTATTCTCCAGACCCCTCACCAGCTCCGTTGCCCTTTTCTGGACCCACTCCAGCCCCTCAATGTCTTTTTTTGCAAGAAGGTGCCCAAAACTGGACACAGCACTCAAGGTTATCACCAGAGGCACCACCTCAGGGGCTCACAGAGTATTAATTTCAGCGAGGACCAGCCTGCAGAGAGGGGTCTGGCAGGCCTTGCTGTCTGATTAGCTTTAATGGCCATGTGTGAATGCAGACATCATGAAGTCTTGCCATTTATGTCAACAGCAGTCGTGTTCTCGAAGGGAATCGTGCTCTTTAACGCCCAAACCACAAAACATTGAGGGTGGTTACAGCAGACAGCAGCTGGAGTTCTACCTAGTTCTTACAGCTGCAGAATGGGACCTGACCACTGTCTTCCAGGTGGCAAACAGGATGCATACACCCAACAAAGCCCCAAAAACAGCTCAGACCATAAACCTAGGAACAACTTTTAGTGCAGAGATGTCACCAAGGAATGGTTTGAAGGGCACAATGAGCAGTGGCAGACCAGGAAAAGCTGTGAGGTTGGAGAGAAAGGGCTGACTTGGCAGAAAGCAAAAAGGAGCCGAAATGAAGAGCTACAGAATCCTGTCCCTGGGCACCACTGAAACAAGGCTGGCCCCTTCCTCTTGACACTCATCTTTGAAATATTTACAGGTGTTGATCAGATCCCCCCTGAGCCTTTTCTTCTCCAGACTAAAAAGACCCAACTCCCTCAGCCTTTCCTCATCAGAGAGATGCTCCAGGCCCCTCATCACCTTTGTGGTGCTCTGCTGTACCCTCTCCCTGTCCCTCTGGAACTGAGGAGCCCAGAAGAGGACACAGGACTCCACAGGTGGCCTCCCCAGGGCAGAACAGAGGGGCAGGATGACCTCCCTCCACCTGCTGGTCACACTCTTCCTGATGCCCCCCAGGATGCCATTGGCCTTCATGGCCACAAGGGCCCATTGCTGGCTGATGCGCATCCTGTTGTCCACCAGAACTCCCAGGTCCTTTTCCTCAGAGCTGCTCTCCAGCAGGTCACCCCCAACCCGTGCAGGTGATTATTCCTCCCCAGGTGCAGGGCCTGGTTGAATTTCATCAGGTTCCTCTCTGCCCAACTCTCCAGCCTGTCCAGGTCTCACTGGATGGCTGCACAGCCTTCTGGTGCATCGGCCACCTCACCCAGTTTTGTATCATCAGCAGACTTCTGAGGGGACATTCCATCCCTTCATCCAGGTCATTGATGAAAATATTCAAGAGGACTGGACCCAGTACTGACCCCTGGGGAACACCACTAGCTACAGACCTCCATCTAGATTCTGTGCTGCTACAGGGAGGACGCAGAAGGCAGGCAGCAATGAAAAGTTGCAGGCTGCATGGCTCTCCACTGAAGACTCCTTCATCTGCCCCAACCTAAGAGAGAGCTTAAGAAATGTGGAGTCTGAAGCTGTGAAATGCTTTCCCCAGCTGTAATCATGCAACATCTAAACCAATGGGCCCCAATTTCGTGGCAGTTTCTGAGGGCTTACGGTCGTGTAAGATGGTGGCGACAGGTGACATGAAGAGTAAAGCCTAATGAGTGACGTTTCAGGTAATGAAATATGGTCCACAAGGGGGAACTTAAATGATCTACCTGTTATAGGGACACTGCTGGTTTTCTGCACTGTAAATGACACTTGTTTCCATTTCAGAGATGGGGACTCAGCAGTGACGTGGAGTCCGGCTGAAGAAACCGTAAGGCAAACGTGCAGCAGCCATTAGGTGGGTAATGTATTTATTTCAGAAGCATAATGTACTTGAAATATGTCTCTGTTACCTTTCTTTAAGTCTGTCAAGCCTTGCTCTAATGGGGTTATTAATTTTATAGCAATAAATCCCAACTGTGTGGCGATTAAAGCCACACCCCTGCTTTGACACTGCTGTGCTGCTTTTCTGCCACGCAAATTGCAGACCCTGGCCCATCTACTTTGTCACCTTCCCCTCCCCGGGACTCCACTCCAGTTTAGCCACCACACAGCCAGCCCAAATATCTGTGCTGATACTGCCTCTGTGCAATGGCTTCATCGGGTTGCTTTTGGGGCAGATTTATCTCTCTTCTGCAATGGTCTGTGAGAGTAACTGGTGAGAACAGCACTTTATTTGTGTCAATAATATAATATTATATAATATAATTCCAATATCATTACAGAATCACAGAATCACAGAATGTCAGGAATTGGAAGGGACCTTGAAAGATCATCTAGTCCAATCCCTCTGCCAGAGCAGGAACACCCAGAGCACATCACAGAGGAACATGTCCAGGTGAGTTTTGAATGTCTCCAGAGAAGGAAACTCCACAACCTCCCTGGGCAGCCCCTGCCAGTGTTCCCTCACCCTCACTGTGAAGAAGTTTTTCCTCATATTCAAGTGGAACCTCCTCTGTTCCAGCTTGTACCCATTGCCCCTTGTCCTGTCATTGGGTGTCACCGAGAAGAGCCTGGCTCCATCCTCCTGACACTCACCCTTTCCATATTTATAAACATTAATAAGGTTCCCCCTCAGTCTCCTCCAAGCTTAAGAGACCCAGCTCCCTCAGCCTTTCCTCCTATGGGAGATGCTCCACTCCCTTCATCATCTTGGTAGCCCTGCCCTGGACTCTCTCCAGCAGTTCTCTGTCCTTCTGGAACTGAGGGGCAATTCCCAATATGATTCCTACTGCTGGTAAATCTCAGTTCCCATAGCTCTCTGGGAGGGCCATGGCCATCTCCTGTCTGAAGTGAGTTCCAGCAGGATCTGGGATCCGTGTCCAGCAGAAAGGGGTTCATTCATAGATGCACTTCTCTCTACAACACTTGAGAGCGTTGTATGCTTTATAACACAGATGGGTCAGGGAAGTGCTTTTACCCTCTTCAGCAAAGGAAACAGCAAGCTCCCTACTTATACATTTTGTAATTTCCGGTCTGTATTGGTTTTTAAAAGCATCTTTAGCATGCAAAGCAGCTGTTGAATGCATTTTGACCCAAAAGCAGGGCAATTTGCATTAGTATTCCCACCGGAACGTTTGTCCTTTCGTGTCCATGCATTAAGGCCCTGTTTAAAATCTGTCCATGTCCCTAATCTATCTGGGGAGCTTTCCCTGAATATTCAATGCCAGTCCACAGCCTGTAACAAAAGAGGGAGAGGAAGGGGGAGAAAAAAGAGACAGAGAACAGTGTTTACGCATGAAGTTCAACAGCTCTTTCACGGAAAAAAAACCCCATACACACACACACAAAAGCACCTCAGCTACAGAGCCTGGCATTTCCACAGCAAGGATCTGACAGTGCATGCAGTTTTTCAGGTTAACTAATTTACAATAAGGGCACAAGGCATCTGAGCTCCAGATGCACTCATGCAGGCAGCCGGGGCCATAAATAAAATGGGAAAGAATGCTCTGACTCCAACAGGGGTTTAGACAGAGCTGTGCTGAAGCTCCAGCAGATGGGGTTTGCTGTCTTGGCTTTTACCTGCCTAACAAAACTGCGTGCTGGCTCCTTCCATTCAAAACCTTTGCTCCCATATGCTCCTGTGAAGATACAGCTAATTTTTTATAAAAAAAAAACACCAACAAACAACAAATGAGCAAAATCTCACCCCCTGGGGAAACTGATGGCAGAAGTCCCACTGGCTCCAGCAGGCTCAACATAAACGCAATTGGCTGAACGTCGTAACTAACAGCATAACCAATGTTCTAATCAAAGTTGTATTCCTTCACCTACAAACTCGCCACCCTAATGCTGCCACTGGTGGCCCCGTGGTTCTCAAGGAACAGCAAAACCAGTGACACAGCTGCTGCCACCCAAACCGGGCTCGCTGCAGCCTCAGCCCACGCTGACAAGCTGCTCTCCTCCATGGAGGGGTAGGGAAGGCTCCCTTGAATGAAGACAACACATCGAAACGTTTTGCCACGCCGTTAACTTTGTCTTGCTCCACCTCCGTGCTGTTCTAACACAGAGAGCTGGAACCCTGGACTCGAAAGACAGCACATCAGAAAGCAGAAATTCCTCGTTTTCAAAATGTTTGCCAGTTGAAAAACCATGCTGTTGGTTTGGTTTGGTTTGGTTCGGTTTTTTTCTCACACACAGACTTCCTCATCACCTTCATCACTCTGTGCAGCTTTCATCAATATCTGAGTATTCTTTTAGAAGCCAGCCTGCTGTTTGGGCAGATGGCAGGGAAATTTTACAGTCCGTTTCACCCCTGATGCCTACAGTTAATGGTAACTGTTAATAATGGGATACACACACAGATCTATATGCAATCGTATATGCACACACAGACATGCTAAGAGAAAAAAAAAGACCCCATTTCTGATGTGTTTTGATATGGGAATTACATTGGCAAAGGCAGATTCCTAAGCTCAACACACACTAGAAGTACATCCCCAAAACAGTGTATTTAGGACTGACTTTAGGAAAAATTGTGTACCTTGAACGACTATGCAATACCTCCTAATTTAGTATTTCTGGAAAATCGTGTCCTCTCCGACCCTCTTAAGCCTTACCAAATTTATCTGCTTGCTTGTACTACCTACTTTTACAATTTAACCATTTGGGTGGCCAGGTTCAGTTCTGATTCTCTGGATGGGCACAATTTGCCACACTTGNCCTCAGTCTCCTCTTCTCCAAGCTCAGGAGACCCAGCTCCCTCAGCCTTTCCTCCTATGGGAGATGCTCCACTCCCTTCATCGTCTTGGTAGCCCTAATCTGCAGTTTTCAGATCCTCTCACCAGAAATACCTGCAGCAATTTAATGGCACATTTGACTCACGCCGTTTCATAACCAGGGGATCATTTTTTCCTCTCACTGTTCTGGATTTAGAACTGAAATTCCCATCGCTGAGGATGGAGGAGCTGACAGGGAGAGGAATACCCAGCCTGAGCCTCGCCAGGACCAAAGCCTGCAAGTAACAGGGCAACTCCAGGAAGCAGAAGAGGGAACAGGCACCAAAGGAGCTGCTGAACTAATGCATGGCTTACCCATGGTTGGGTATGGCCTTCTGGAGCCCACCTTAAGATGCAACACTTGACTCAGGCAGCTCTTGCAACCTGGGATTCTACTTGTCTTTCTCAGCACCTTGGCTCCATCCTTCCCGCCAAGTCTCCATTCCTGCCTGCTCTTGGGAGCACGCTCCTAATGCACCCCAGCTTCCAGTCAACACAGGGAAAGACAGGAGGAGGAGGAAGAGAATAAACGTATTTGAGGCCTGACGGCTCAGACTGACTAGAGAATGTGCTTAAAGCAAGTTTGTTCCATCAATGGCAGTGCTTTGCTGTTTGCTTTACCCTTCCTAGACTGGGTGATCCCAGTTGCTTTTCTTCCATGTAATGGTGACATACCTAAGTGACCGGGAAGAAGCTGTCTCACCCGTCATAAAAGCACAGTATGCAGTCACCATAGAAGGCTACTGTTCAAGACAAAGCCCTGAGCTCGCTCCACTTTCAAGAATGTGCTGGGCTGTAACTCTGAAGAACACGTTTATTAACAGGCTCCTGTTTTATAGGCCGCAAATCAAGCCACAGCTCCCTTCAGCGCTCGGGGGCCCTGCAGTGCACGGCCATGAGACTTCACTTTGGAAATAAAATTGTTTCTTCAGCAGCAGAACCCCCCAATTCAGCCTCCTCTTTCCACAGCTGCTGCTTAGTGGCAACCCAGAATGAAACAGATCTGGAATTACACCATGCACTTAAGGTCCTCTCAGTATCTACCAAGTTCAGCACAAAAAGCCTCACGGTGAGTTTCTGACACTCTGCTTAATTGAGCAACATTTTCAGTATCTGGCTACTTTGCAAAACTAGGCAGCTGTTTAAAACAGGCCTAGCACAGAGTCATCAGTTGTGATTTTATATCTTTTAGGGGGAGTTGGGAAGATGGGGGTGGCGGGGGGGTGCACACACGCTAGAGGTTTCCCAGATATCCCTTCTTTCAAAGCAGGAAAAAAACCAAAACAATAGCCAGCTCTGTACCAAACCACAGGTCAACAGATTTCAATGGTCCAAGGTTAAAATTGGCCTCCAGTTAGCTGCACAGACTTATCCCACAGGTATTAAACAGGAAACTTTAAAAATAGTTAGTTATGTGGCTTGTTCTTGTAAAAGGATTTTTATCATGGAGGTGAAGACTAGAAGCTTTCCTCCTTTGAAACGTTGGTGTTTGACACTTCCTCTGTAGCACAGCAAGCCTGTGTTTTTCTCTCTTGCAGGGGCTGTGGGTTGAGTTTTGTTCTGCTATTTTGTCCTCTTTTTCTTTCACAAATCAAGCTGTCAGCAGCATGGGAAGTAAATCTGTAACTGGAACACGTAAGAGCTCTGTTCTGAGCCTGCATCGCTGCTCCCAGTAAAGTCACCCTTGGAAACAAGAGCACTTGAGAATATGTTAGCACACAGTGAAAGGCTTTTCGCTGTGTTTATTTAGCTGAAAAGGCAAAATATAATTCAAGTAAAAAAAACTCAGAGATTAGAGATGCTAAAAGTATGTGGTCTCTGCTGAGCTTCCTGCTACTGCAGGCCACAGCCTCTACAAAGCACTGTGTTTCAATATCCGCTCTGGTGGGGACAACGCTTCTGGGCCAGGAGATAAACCGAGTTTTCTTGGGCCGATATGAAAGCTAAACAATAATATATGCTCCTCTCCTACTACCACAACCACTCCCAGAGCTAAGGGAGTCCAGCCCAATACCAAAGGGCCCCGCTGAGCACAGCTGGTTGCTACACATACTGCTTCAGCCTGCTATTAACTTCTTCCTCTGCGTCTTACTCACTGCCCTTGTATCACGGCTGAGTAGCTGTACTCGCCGCATGTCCCGCCTCCGTCCCCAGCAGATCCATCCCATCTCTCCCCAGATGCCACATCTAGCCACCACTTCCCAGGTGGCCCAGTTTACCTAACCTCCATCTCCTGCTGGGCCCCCGAGCCTACCTCTACCGTCGGACGCGCCGCGCTCAGCCAGCCGAGCTGCGTAATCAGCAGTGCAGCTGCGCAGCCACCAACCTGCCGGTACGCATGTGGCAGACCACTTCTTGGCATCTATTAATCACAGATTGCATAAGAAACAGTCCCTTCATGCAGGCGAGTCTTTCCACTCCCCAACCACGTAAAGGACATGAAAGCTTTTGGCCGCGCAGAGAAGTGAACAAAACTGAGTGGTAATTAACTCTCATGACTACAAAGGCTAACGACTTCGGCACTGGCAAAGGGGATCAGAAGCAGCTGAGCTGAGAAAGAACTGTAGCAGAACAAGTATTTGCCTGTGAGCAAACACTGCCAGAGTGCTTATTTTAGAGTTAATAGTCATGTTAGTTAACTAGAGCTAACTACTGAACAAATAGCTCACGTTACAGCGTACTGAGCTACACTAGGTGCATCCTTTGATCTCCTGACTTGTTTATGTAGCATTTTTAGCATAACTGTCTTCCCTACTTACCAAGCTGCTGTCTTGAGATAAAAAAAGCTTTTGACTTTCTAGAGCTGCACTCTATTCCTGACAGATCATACAGGGCACATGCAATATAAAGTCCCTATTCAGTACAGAGATGGGACACCACAACGTTTTACACAACAGAGATGTGTCTCTCTGCAAAATTTCTGTGCACAGGCAACAACTGCAACTCCACACCCTTCCCGCAAAGCAATGGCATTCAATTGTGCAGTCAACCTATATTGTAACCCCATATCCTCCTGCATTCTGGTGCACTGTTTAACAAACAGACCATGAAATGGATTATTCACCGTGGGCGGGCAGTGGGCTGAGTCCTGGCCATGGGCCAAACTGACCTCTTACATTCTTAGCATTCGTAAGCCTTTAAATCACTGATATGGTAATAACGCCGCTAATAGGCTGCAGTCTGAGGCAGCCTGGTGTACACTGGTGTACACCCCTCAGTTTCACTGCTGCAGAGTGGTTTTTTAAAAGAAAAATAAATGTTGTCTTCCCCTCCTAATTCCCAGTGGGTAGCTCTTGGAATACCCTGTTCAGAAGAGGATGCTTCAGCTGCTTTTGTGCATTCAGTACCAGACCACATTCCTCCGGCGGCTGTACCCACCCACCCTTGACAGAGCTCTGGACTGCACTGTTAAAAATAAGCCGGGCTTTGTCCAGTCCTTCTGCTCTGCTGTTTGTCCTGGGGTTGATGGACTTGCAAGGAATGGTGCTCTTCTCCTTAAATATGTAATCTGAGAGAATCATTTGTGAAGCAGGCCAGAAGCGGTATGCTCATTTGCTTTGGACACATGCAACAGATGAGTTGGATCTATGCTGGGGAGGGAAGGGTGACAGCCAGGAGCCACTCACCACCCAAGAAGAAGGGTAAGGAAGAAAACTGTGACTCACCTGTGAGACCCAAGACCCAACTGAAGCAATTTATAATTTATTTTAGCTGCAGTTACCCTTATAAGTGTTTCTCACAGTGAGATTAATCACTTTTACTTGGAAAGCTACATATTTAATCTTGAATATATGCTTTGCTCAGTAAGTGTTAAATGACTGACAGTCTAGACAGGACTCCAGCCCTTTGTCTTAGAGGTCTATAGCTTTTTCTTAGAGAATAAAACCATGAACAGTCAGTTTATGTGATACAAACTACACCTATCCTTTCCCCCCTTTCCCCTCCCACATGCTGCAGTACAATCTCTGTTGCAAGGTGGTTTACTCAAGAGTCTTAAGGAGACCAAGCTGGATGAGATAAGATGCAGATGCTCTTCTGCTTTAGCAACAAAGTCTAGATCAGATCCATTGGTTGTGCTTGAAACTGATCAGCTTAATTCTGAATGATCTGGGGGAAAAAAGTAATGAACTGATAATCTTTATGATGGCATAAAAATCTTCAGGGCAGTCAAAACTGCTATCAGTTGGACTGAGCTTCAGAAGTATTTCATGGTACTGATTTGAATAAAACGATACCTGATGAAATTTAATATCCATAACTACATAACACAGGGCAAAACAGCTCTGTCTGCAGTGAAGGGATCTAATTTAGCTACCACCACTCTCAAAAGACATCTTGAAGGTAGTATGGGTAGGGTAGTTCAGTGAAAGAAAAGCTTAACAGCAATCAAGAGGGTAAACACAATGTTAAGACTTACTAGAAGATAAAGACCAGAGCAGAAAGCATCCTATACCACTGCGTATGGCAATGGCCATGTCAATACCAGTGCTCCCATTTCACAGAGGCTACAGTACAGCTAGTACATATACAGAAGGGTGATAAGCAAGGACTTTCACAGGAGTGCAGTGTCCCCCTCAAATGCACAGAGATTAATTAGGCTAATACTTTCAGCTCAGAAAATATTGGACAGATTGGGAGAGAAAGAACAAAACAAATACTAAAACCTTCACCTCACACACAGCTGCAATGATAATTTGGCACTGTTACTCACAATTTCTCAGAATAGAAGAATACAGGGCATGAAATTAAGGTATCAGCTTTACAACAGAAAGAAGTACTGCTTCAGAGAACACGGTGCAGTTGTGAGTGGCAGACAATGCCATAGGACACTTAGGAGGTTGCAAATGTAACTGATTCTAAAAAGCAATTACAAAATTTAATGGATGCTTCAAAAGGACGTTTAAATAGGTTGGTCTAGCTCCATTTTTTTGGTTCAATGAAGCCAGGTGTAGAAGGGTATTTTGGGGGAAGCATTACCATACTCTTTGCCTAGTACCCATCCCTGGCTACTGTCAGAGATGTAATTCTAGATGAGATGGATCTTCCATCAAATCAAGACCAGTTGCTGTCAGTGTACTCATCTGAGCAGAACAGGCTTTTTCTCCTGATAGTCTTTGGCATGACTTCTGCTTAAAAGACCATTTTGTCCTCATCCTGCTGTCTCCCACACTGAAAACACCAGGACTTTACTGATAAACTCTGCATTGTATGGGTACGTATTCAGAGCTGACTAAACTTCTCTTGTGGTTTCAGCCAAAGTTACCAAAACCAGACTGACAGATGGCCCTTCCTCCCCAAAAAAAAGTGAAGGGAGAGGAAGAAGATAAAGAGATTTACAAGTTTAGAATGAACTAAACTACTTTAATGAAGTATTAATACTAAAATTAAAAAAAAAAAAAAAAAGGCAAGAAAATAATGAAATAGATAATATACAAAACCGNAAAAAAAAAAAAAAAGGAAGAAAATAATGAAATAGATAGATAATATAGATAATATACAAAACCGTATCAAGCTCCCAGGATGACAATCACGTCACCAGCAGCATCAGGAAAAGTCCCAGACTGGACTGGGTGACTGACAGAAGCTGGATTCCAGGCCTGGAGTCAGGAATGCTCAGATCAGGATCAGAGGCAGACAAGCAGACAGGGTGCTCCTCAGACGTTGGCCAGCAAAGAGAGTTGACCCTTTGACCCCTCAGCTTTTCTACTGAGCATCACGCAGATGGGCTGGAATACCCCACCTGGTCGATTTTGGGTCACCTGCCCTGTCTGTTCCTCCCTACAGATGTGACCCCACTACGCTTTTCTGCTCCCAACCCTCCAACGAGGCAATGACCTTGGTTGTTCTAGCAGTAAGTATAAGCAAGGGCCTCTCTGCATACCATTCCTTGGTATAATCAGGTCTTATCACTGTGAGAGCGAACAGTTTCTGAACAATGTGCTGTCAATTTCAGAACTGAGTTAGTTAGAAGAGGCCCAGCTAAAAAAGTAAAAATACTGAACAGAAAATCGGTTTGTTTTACCTCAAACCAGCACAACTCCAAAAGCAAGTCAGCAATATCTCGGGTTCATCATCCTCTTAGGCTGCACCACTCACTTGCTGTGTGATACAGATGCAGAGCACAGATTCCAGCTAAAATTTGTTTTCACTCTGTCCTTCAAACAGCTCAACTCCTCAAAATCTCTGATGTTCAGAGAGGCCGGAGAGTTGAACACAGATAAATTCCTGCTTTAATTTTGTATTCCTGTACTCTTGGTTGTAGCTGTAAAAAAAAAACCACTAGCCTGGATATTTTACTGACTGTTGAATACACAGTTCAGCCCATTCTCTAGCTCTGTTTATGTAGCTGTGACCTATTAGACTGGAAGTTAAAAACATAGCCACACCAAACACGCATTCTGCCTGAGAAAAACAGGCAGGTACATGCCTCTCTCTCCTCCAGCTGCTACAGCTGTTGCATAAAAATCACTATGAACAACTCTGAAAAAAGTCCTGGATGAGTTATTGTTAGCACTGGGGCTAAGCACGGGGAGAAACAAAGGGAGGAAAGAAAATGCCCATTGCCAAAGGACAGAAAGTGTGTTACTACTGAAAAGATAGTAAGTGCTGAAAGTGCAAAGGTGACTGAACTACAGCGTGTTGGACTTTCAGTGTTTTTCCATTCATCTTGTCAAACTGAGAAAAGCACGTGAAAATGCAGCTCAAAACTCCTTTTGACAAGAGGGTGGAATTCCTCTAGTGTTGCTTCACACTTTCAGACACTTCAGCCATAAACATATTATATTTAGCCCTGACCTGATGTACTGACCTCTGCTTTAACAATACAAAGTTCAGACCACATCTTGTAAGCTAAAACACAAACAGTAGCATTACCTCCACTGGCAGCTACAGTTATAAGGCAGACAGCTGAGCAGCATTAAAACAACCCCCTGAATCGGTTTGTTGAGCTTAGGTGGCAATTACTGACACCACAGCTTCCACAGCAACAAGCTTCATGGAAGGGAACAAAGCAAGAACCTTTCAGAGTGGCATGAAACGCAGTAGCTTTTCTAGGCAAGATATATAAGCTGCAAAACAAATGTGATAAATACATGTGCTGGCACCAGCCTTATTTGACTGATCCTCTGTGCGTGTCTTGCTGTTTCTCTCCCCCTTTTGAGCTCTTTGACCATGCAGTCAGGTTCTTGGCCCGTTTCTAGACTCTTCTGCAGCTGCAATATCTCTGCAACTCATGTGCCTCTGTCAGATTTTGTCACAAAGAGGTTGACAGATTGAAAAGATGGTGGTGGAGACAAATGGGCACATGCTTGCACAGAGCGTGACTTCCCACGCTTTGTTTCCTCAGGAAACCAGGCCAAAAAAAAACCAAGGCCAAACTGTTATAAGATACTTTTTTTCCCCTTTGTTTTTCTTTGTTTGTGTGTTTGTTTGGTTTGGTTTTGTGATGTTTTGTTTTGTTTTGTTTTGTTTTGTTTTGTTTTGTTTTGTTTTGGTTTGGTTTGGTTTGGTTTGGTTTGGTTTGGTTTGGTTTGGTTTGGTTTGGTTTGGTTTGGTTTGGTT
>VZTM01039367.1:50689-64604 GCA_013400555.1 Jacana jacana | reverse complement strand
CGGGCACGCCAGGAATTCGGCAGCTGTGGCCGGGCCGGGCCGGGCCGAGCCGCCCTCTCTGCGCCTGCCACGGGGCCGGGGCGCTGGGCAGCACCGGGGTGGCTCCGCAGGGCAGTTCCCAACCCACGTCTCTTCTTCCTCCCTTAGTTTTGGGAAGTGATAAGCGATGAGCATGGCATTGACCCAGCCGGAGGCTATGTCGGTGACTCAGCGCTGCAGCTGGAAAGGATCAATGTCTACTACAATGAATCATCGTGTAAGTGCGGTATGGGGAGGGGTGCGGGAGAGAGGGCTCCCTGGGAAAGGGACTCTTGAGATCTGAGGGTGAACGGGTCTGTGAAGCTGTACTACGCATCCGGTCATGCTCCCTGTGTGCCATCACCCCCTCAGCTGATCCCAGTTCACCCCATTATAGACGGGGAAGATAATCTACTTTCTTATAAACTGATAACTGGGTGTTACCTCCCCGGGCGGAGAGAGATGGCACAAGGGGCTGTCCTTGGGGTCTGGAGGTAGAGGTTTGTTTATTATTTAGCACTGTGCTAGGCATTTGCTCTTCTAACATGATTACTTCATCAGATGTATCTTATCAATTGCCCCCAATTAAGCTATTGGTTATATGAGCCTGCATATGTAGTACTCCATCTCTGATCCATGACTGAGAGGGCTGGGCTACAGGTAATCATCGAATCATAGAATCATTTAGGTTGGCAGAGACCCCTGGGATCATGGAGTCCAACCATCAGCCCCACTCTACAAGTTCTCCCCTACACCAGATCCCTCAACACCACATCCAATCTACTCTGAAACACAGTCAGGGATGGGGACTCCACCCCCTCCCTGGGCAGCTGATTCCACTGACTGACCACTCTCTCTGGGAAAAACTTTTTCCTCATGTCCAGCCTAACCCTACCCTGCTGCAGCTTGCAGCCATTCCCTCTCCTTCTATCGCTCATTGCCTGTGAGAAGAGACCAGCACCGACCTCTCTGCAATGCCCTTTCAAGCAGTTGTAGAGAGGGATGAGGTCTCCCCTCAGCCTCCTCTTCCTCAAACTAAACAATCCCAACTCCCTCAATCCATCCTCATAAGCCTTATTCTCCAGGCCCTTCCCCAGCTCCGTGTCCCTCCTCTGCACTCGCTCCAGCCCCTCCAGATCTCTCTTGTGCTGAGGTGCCCAGAACTGGACACCAGACTCAAGGGGTGGCCTCACCAGTGCTGAGCACAGGGGGACAATCACCTCCCTGCTTCTGCTGGTCACACTATTCTTTATGCAAGCCAGGATGCCCTTGGCCTTCTTGGCCACCTGGGCACACTGCTGGCTCATGTTCAGCCCCTTGTCACCCAGCACCCCCAGGTCCTTTTCTGCCAGGCAGCTCCAGCCACACTGCCCCAAGCCTGTAGCCATCCATGGGGTTGGTGTGGCCCAAGTGCAGGACCTGGCACTTAATGGAGAACTCTGTGAAGATTCATTAATAAGATACCAAAGGAGCCCAAATCCTCTGAGTCAGTGTGGTGTTGAAGGGTGTTAACTGTGTAAAATGGGGATAACAAGTCCTTTGGTCCATTGACACCAACCTACAACTGTGACACTTTCATCTTTTGTCCAGCTCAAGTTAATTCATATTATTTGAGTTTTCTGGAACAATTTCAACTGGTTACAACAAATTCTTTATTTTTTGCTTTGTGGTCAATGTGCTAGTCTACTAATGTTTGCCACCTGTACCACGTGGCTCTTTGAAGTGGAGGTGAGTCCTTCAGACATAAAAGCTTGTGACATATGCTTGGATCATTTGAACATAAACCCTTCATTCACCCCATTATTCACAGAAAAGAGAATCTTATAAAGAACACTATTTTTTTTCCAGTCAGAAATTTTCCTTCTTCATATCCATTGCTTAAAAACAGCTTACAAAATGTAATACACCCCCAAAATGTGTGCCCCCCCAAAATGCCAGCTCTGTATTTTTAAGCAGCTGTAACTGTGTTAGCTTATTTCAGAACACTAAAGATGTGCTTGCTTTTTATTGTAGCCCAGAAATTCGTACCAAGAGCGGTATTGGTGGACTTGGAGCCAGGAACCATGGATAGTGTGCGATCTGGTCCTTTTGGTCAGCTCTTTCGGCCTGATAATTTCATCTTTGGTATGTGGATGTCACTTCTTACAATGCAAAACTATCCCACAGGTGTTTGATTACCAAGGGAATGTCAATTCCAATTATCTGTAAGTCAACTAAAAGGTCCTGTTAACTCAAAAAGTAATTTTTCTGTTAGTAACTTCTTCAGTTAGCAAGCCACTGAAAGTTTCCTGGGGTATTCAAGTAAAATACGTTTGCTTTCCATGTATATGAACTCCAGAGAAATTCTGAGACTGCTGACCTACAGCAAAATGCATGGAAATTCTGTGGAAAATGGATGAGGGGTGGAGGGGAGCCTCAACCACAAACCAAGCAGACTACTGTTGACTTGAATTCACATTAAATGCTTGAGAATGAAATTGTTTGGAGGCTGTGTAATTTGACTTTTTCAGCAGTCCCTTACAGTATAGTAAACCAGTAGAGGAAGAACAACTGCAGTATGGAAAATGCTGTTATATATAGCCAGTTACCGGGTTGTTTTCCAACATAATGAGGAACAGTCTAAAAGCATGTGGGGAATTTCTGGTTTTGCAGAGGGTTGCTTTGGCCTTTACTCTTACTTTGCACTTCTGTAGTGTTTTCCATCTAAACTTTAAAATACATATTGCCAGGATTAATTTCCATAGCATCCTTATGAAGTACAGAATCATTATGCCTTTGCACTAAATGAGAAGCAGCATGTGAAAGTTGAGTGATCCCCTTGCTGAAACAGGAAGCCTGAATGAAAGCTACCATGAGAACTCTCCTGCTGTCCTTTTGGTTTCCAAGTCTGCACTGGCCACAAAACACGTTTCCTCCCGCCAAGGCAAGCTTAGGTTGCAACTTAGTTTGATATATTGTGTTAATATAAGGAAGGAACAATGCCAGGGACTGACAGAGGAAAGATAAACATTGTGGGTGGTATTAAACAAGCTGAAGTCTGTGATGTTGCTGCTGAGGTGGGCGGTAAGAAGCCACACGGAGTCACTTTAAGCCTCTAGCTGTTGATGCTATTCCTATTGTTCTGCTGTATAGTCTATGGCAGAGATGTTAAAGGTCTCTTCCAAAGGAATTTTAAGTTACAACATGCAGAAGTTTTCT
Source organism: Jacana jacana (assembly GCA_013400555.1). Classification (NCBI taxonomy): domain Eukaryota; kingdom Metazoa; phylum Chordata; class Aves; order Charadriiformes; family Jacanidae; genus Jacana; species Jacana jacana. The sequence continues at coordinate 61,388 of VZTM01039367.1, read as the reverse complement.
TGGGGAGAAAAACCAGAGACAGGCAGCTTGATGAGGTATGTTTTTATATACAGGTTTCTCCTTCCACTCCCTTTTTCCTGCATGCACCACACAAGCCCTTCTGAAAGTGAATTCACTTAACTATGGAAATAACCCGAACTGGAGCTTTACAGTTTGGTATACCACCAGTAAAACCAGAACAAAATCAATTCAGAACATCTTCAACAATAGTCCAGTTCACTGTACTCCCTTCCTGCCAAGCTAACAATGAACCAACAGCATGTGATCAGCTTGTATCTGACCGAGGCCCCTGCCAGCATCAGGCACTGTCCTCCCAACCTGCTGAATAATGCAGAATGCCTGCCCGAGTGCTGAAGTAATGATCTGCTGTGTCAAAAGCCAACAAAGCACTTTGTTTTCTTTCAAATATCTGGCCTGGGCACACAAAAGGTTTTGTGGCAGAAGCTGGCAGGTCCATACTTGCTGTATGCCAGCCTGTTAGGACTCATTCTGATGGAGATGTTTTCTGCCTCTTCTTGTCTATACCTGCATCTGCCCATGTCTCCATAGTAAGTAACTGGACCATCAATCAGGATTTTCTTGAAGTATATTGAGTACATGATCACACACTGCAGATGCAGCATTTTTAGCTCAGGCTGGAAGGAGATTGAGGTGGGCATGAAATCCTTGTGTGTTAATGCTGCTTGTGTAGACAAAGTAGTGATCTAAAAGGTGAAGGAGCACAGGTGGAATGGACTTGCTGTACAGGCACAGCAGGTCTACTGGCTTTCTAACAGCACATGATTGCCCACCAGGAACTGCTGTGAGCTCTGATGTATCTTATAAGCCTCATCTGTACATATTTGCATTTGTCATTTTCTTGTACATGCCCTTGCTAGGGCATAGATATTGCCCCAGTTTAAGTTTACTGAGCTGGTATGGGCAACCACTAAAAAGTTGTTAGGCCAGTCAAAGGAGCTGGCCTTCCTTCTCTGAAGCATACTGTGTGTTCTGCACCAAGGCTGTTCATACTGGGCTTCTAAGTGCTAGTGTGCAAGCTGCTGGTCTGTCTTCCTAGGTTTGTCTTTTATTTCAAGCAGTGGAGAAAAGAAACAACAAAGAAGAAGAAGATTGCAAGAAATAGCTGACATTTTAGAAATTAAAAAAAATAAATTAGACAAATGGCTTTGACACATGTACAGCTCAGCCTGAACTTGTATGATAACCATTCAATGTGTTGAAGAAAGAAATAGAGGTAGAGGGGTCTGGAGGTACCAAGAATGCAGATAAGTTGAGTTGCTTGATGTAGACTTTCTTTAGATCTCAGTGTATGCACAGTGAGAAAAGACAGAATGCTAGAAATGGGCTGCATACAGTGCAGAGCTTCCAGGATTGGCAAAAGATCTGTGAAGTCTTGATTTTCTGTAGACACAGGCTCATTTTCAACCTAGAGATTTAGTCCTGGTGGGATTTGGTCATTTGATGTGGTGGTTTGAGATTTTCAGAGATCTGGTAAGGTACCTGATAAGTGGAGGGCATCCAGTAGGGTTTCAGAGGGTCATGATCAAGATTTCCAGGTGTGTGGCAGCCTTGTCAGAGCCATGGCACCTCCAGATTGTACTGTATTGTCATGGGTGAGAACTTGTGGGCTTCCAGGGCTTATTGTACATGTTCTGTGTGGTGGTTTTAGAGTTTGATAGAGCCAGTGGGTTTGAAATCAGACTACTGGGCATATACATACACAAAGCAGGAAGTTTCAAGTGAAAATGTGAGAGACCCTAGGCAGGTGGCTCACTAGTGGACCGAATGCAGTATCACCGTGGGAGCAGCTGATAGTTGTGGGCTGGAAGGAAGCCATTAGTATTGGTGTAGGCAGCCACTGCTACAGTTAAACTCAGCAGTTTAAACACAAAGGCTGTATTAGTGCAACAGAGACCGGTGGTGTCTAGGAATTTTTGTGATTCATATTAAGACTGAGGGAGTCTAGCACAGTTGGGGACCCAAAGGAGGACATGTCTGCCTCTGTATTAGGCTTTACCTCTAAATGTAATCTGCAAACTAAGCAAAAGCAAGTAAAAACAGTCTCTACTGATTTCTTCTTTTTTCCCTAAGAAACTCTTTTCCACATTTGTGAGAGTAATTACTACTCCCCATTTACCTTGTTCTTTGTTCCTGATTTCCTTTCTCTTTCTTTCTCCATTCTTTCCTTATCTCCCTGCCCACTGAAGGATAATATAATATTTACACGAGAGGCAATCTGCAAAATGAAGTCCAAAACCTAGAATTTGGCTTTGTTAGGACCCATCTGCATCTTGGAGTGATGTCTGCTTGTTAGTGTGCAGGCTGATGTGCTGCCCAGTCTGTAGTGGGGGATCTGCTCAAGCAGGCCACTGATGCTTGCAAGCATGTTCAATGCTGGAAGCATATTGCTTTGTGCTTTGCCCAGCTGGGCAGGAAGTCCTGAGCCCCCTGGGTTCAAAGAGAAAAAAATGATAGCAACATATAGAACAATGCACTAAGTAACCAAATACCTCATGAGGAAACCAAGGATTTAGGCAGTGAAAATGCAGTGCATCATATTTAAACAATATCCCAGCAAGCAGCTTCCCTGATTCATATGTTTGGCACCAACACAGTGCACTGGAAACTGAAATGAGACATGGTAATAGGAAGGAAGGGGAAGCTCATGGAGAACAATGCAGAAGCTGACAGCCCTGTACCTAATTCTGAAACTCTTTTTGATTACCACTCACAAGAGCTACTGCTAAGTGAGTTCAGTGAGGAACAGGAATATTAAAAAAACCATGGTTCCCCATTTAATTCTCGTTGTTATCGAAGTAATAACGAAATAGTGACAGAGCAAAGGATCCATATTGTCCGGCTTAATAAAATGAGTGTAAAAGGAAAATGGGAGCCTTGGGGAGAAAATAAGCATCTCATGAAACACCTGTGATGCAATTCTGCAAGTTGCATTGCAGATCTTGCGGATTCAGTAAAAGCTAAAAGGTGCTTAGTAACTTCCAAGTTTTTGAAATAACATCCTTGGAGCTTCTGTTGATCAGTATTTTCATTCAGGTAACAATGAATTAAAAAAGCTGTAGTTCTTGATACAAGTTAAATAGGACTTCTGAAGCCCAGCCTTATCCTTGAATGAAAGCAGTACCTCTGTGTCTCACGGGAACAGTCCAAGAACCTTTCACTTAGAAGTGTGTATCTGTGACTTAGAATCATAGAATCATAGAATCATTTAGGTTGGAAGAGCCCCTTGGGATCATCAAGTCCAACCATCAGCCCTACTCTACAAGTTCTCCCCTACACCAGATCCCTCAACACCACATCTAATCTGCTCTTAAACACAGTCAGGGAGGGTGACTCCACCACCTCCCTGGGCAGCTGATTCCACTGACTGACCACTCTCTCTGGGAAAAACTTTTTCCTCATGTCCAGCCTAACCCTACCCTGCTGCAGCTTGCAGCCATTCCCTCTTGTCTTGTCGCTCATTGCCCGTGAGAAGAGACCAGCACCAATATCTCTACAGTGCCCTTTCAAGCAGTTGTAGAGAGGGATGAGGTCTCCCCTCAGCCTCCTCTTCCTCAGACTAAACAATCCCAACTCCCTCAATCCATCCTCATAAGCCTTATTCTCCAGGCCTCTCACCAGCTTTGTTGCCCTCCTCTGTACTCGCTCCAGCACCTCGATATCTCTCTTGTGCTGAGGTGCCCAGAACTGGACACAATACTCAAGGTGTGGCCTCACCAGTGCTGAGCACAGGGGGGCAATCCCCTCCCTGCTTCTGTTGGTCACACTATTCTTTATGCAAGCCAGGATGCCCTTGGCCTTCTTGGCCACCTGGGCACACTGCTGGCTCATGTTCAGCCTCCTGTCGACCAGCACCCCCAGGTCCTTTTCTGCCAGGCAGCTCCAGCCACACTGCCCCAAGCCTGTAGCCATCCATGGGGTTGTTGTGGCCCAAGTGCAGGACCTGGCACTTGGCCTCGTTGAAGGCCATGCCATTAACACTGGCCCATCCATCCAGTCTATCCCAGTCCCTCTGTAGAGCTTCCCTGTCCTCAAGCAGATCAACACTCCCACCCAACTTAGTGTCAACTTCACTTCATATACATCGTGGACCTTATAAACAGAAATGATTTAAATATTAAACAGTCATTTTGTGTTTATGGAGTAAGCAGGATCAGGAGTGTGAAAGCTTTCAAAACAAGGGATCAAGACAATCTTTACATTTATGGAAATTTAAATACCAAAAAAAGAAAAAAAACATGCAAAGGCATTAATGAAAACTACCGGGGATTCGAGGCAAAAGGAGACTAAAAAGTTTATGTTGATACTTCCAAAGGCATTTGTAGGCAAAACTGAAGAGGACAGATATCTACCTGACAGATTCACAGCAGCTTTTGTTACAGACATGAATTCATTTGGCATAAAAACACCAAACCTTACCAATAATTCTGTATATTTTCTTTTCCTCTTGTCTGTTATTTTAGGACAAACTGGTGCTGGAAACAACTGGGCTAAAGGACACTATACAGAAGGGGCAGAGCTGGTTGACTCTGTGCTTGATGTAGTAAGAAAAGAGTGCGAACACTGCGACTGCTTGCAAGGCTTTCAGCTCACTCATTCCTTGGGAGGAGGGACAGGGTCTGGCATGGGAACCCTGCTCATCAGCAAGATCCGAGAGGAATATCCAGACAGGATAATGAATACTTTCAGTGTCATGCCGTCTCCAAAGGTTTCTGATACAGTGGTGGAGCCTTATAATGCTACGCTCTCGGTCCACCAACTGGTTGAAAACACAGATGAAACCTATTGCATTGACAATGAAGCTTTGTATGACATTTGCTTCCGCACCCTGAAGCTCACCACCCCGACCTACGGTGACCTCAACCACTTGGTTTCTGCTACCATGAGTGGGGTAACGACATCCCTGCGTTTCCCAGGCCAACTAAACGCAGACCTCCGGAAGCTGGCAGTAAATATGGTCCCTTTTCCACGCCTTCACTTTTTCATGCCAGGCTTTGCTCCCTTGACAGCCCGGGGCAGCCAACAGTACCGAGCACTCACCGTTCCAGAGCTCACTCAGCAGATGTTTGATGCCAAAAATATGATGGCAGCCTGTGACCCAAGGCATGGGCGCTACTTGACAGTAGCTACTGTCTTCCGTGGTCCCATGTCCATGAAGGAGGTTGATGAGCAGATGTTGGCTATCCAGAACAAGAACAGCAGTTACTTTGTGGAGTGGATCCCAAACAATGTCAAGGTGGCTGTGTGTGATATACCTCCTCGTGGCCTCAAGATGGCTTCCACGTTCATTGGCAACAGTACTGCTATTCAAGAGCTCTTCAAAAGGATCTCCGAGCAGTTTTCAGCCATGTTCAGGAGAAAGGCCTTCCTCCACTGGTTCACAGGAGAAGGAATGGATGAAATGGAATTTACAGAAGCGGAAAGTAACATGAATGATCTGGTTTCAGAGTACCAGCAATACCAAGAAGCAACAGCAAATGATGGGGAGGAAGCATTTGAAGATGATGAAGAAGAAATCAATGAGTAAAGAAATTAGGTGTGCTGTTTTCCAGGCCAAATTCTCAAATCTGGATTTCTAGTAATTAAGCTTATAAATCTGTATTTAGGCTTCAAAAAAAGAAAAGAAAAGCACAAGTCTTGGACATGAGAGGTGCTCTTCAGAGTCCACTGAGGTCACTGAGAACATTCGGTATTCCTGGAAATCGGGCCATTTCTATTCATGAGACAAATGTAAAGCATTCTGTTAAGACTTTGACCAAAGAGTCTGAACACAGAGATTGCTAGTTTGGGGTTTGGTTTTTTTTTTCAAAGTTTGTTGTCACTAAAGTACAGGAGAAGATGTCAAATAGACATGAAAAGCTATAAAACGGAGCTGTGCTATTTTCATCCAGTCACGAGGAAGAAAAGCTTGCGGGTTTGACGTATTCATCCTGTACCAAAAGTACAATACTAAACTGCCAGCAGCAAAACTGATTCATAAATAAAGAGAGGAAAAAGTTTGTAGTTATTCTGTACAGTAACTTTCAACAGTGATATTTGACTTCAGTCCTCTAAAAAACCAAATAAAAAAAGATTAGTATCCTCTCCAGCAGGAGTGTTTTGGGCAGCCAGTGCTATATAAATACCCAGTCAGCTGCAGGCCAGAGGCTGGATTTATGCTGTGTGACTTCATCACTTGTAGCTGAATAATCACAGACTATATATATATATGTGTGTGTGTGTGTGAACTCTATCCATTTGTGATTTGTTCTATAAGGACCCTGGGGATTTGAAGTGGCATCCCAGTATCCTGCTGGTCCCCTGTTTTTCTGGCTGTCACCAGAAAATTACTGGTGCTGTTCCTCTCTCCATTCCACCTAGCCCATACAACTGAAATTCAGATATATATGAGGACAAACATGCCAGGTTATGTGATACAGAATATGTGTTGATACATCTTCCACATCTTGCTCCCTAGGTTTTATAAGTTCACCTGTAGATGCTATGGATATCTGTCTGGACAAATTAAGGGTAAAGTACAATTAAAAGCATTTATCTGCAATATTTAAAACAGTTGGCAGAATGAAAGATGAACAGCAGTTTATCTGCTTATGCTGAAGCTGAAACAGAAAGGCCTTTCACCTTACCCAGCTGACTTGCTGCCTCGGGAGAGGCTGGTGGGCGCTTGCTCTTCTTGCATGTTTGATGTTTCTGCTCATATCAGTTAAACAGCCCTTCTCCATTAGAGAGCCTCTACCAGAGAACACTCTGTCTACATGGAGTCTCTTATTTATGTCAGTTTCTAGGCAACACAACAAGCAAACAAAGGAGAAACCCTCTTGAAATCCAAACTTTAAATGTTTCAGGAACTCTTTGCTCTTTTTCTTCCTGCCTTCAGAAGCACTTTCTAAGCAAAAACGTTGCTCAATACTTAAAAAGGCCTTTTGCAGACAGTTTCATTTTGGGCCAATGTTAATGGCATGGCCTTCAACGAGGCCAAGTGCCGGGTCCTGCCCTTGGGCCACACCAATCCCATGCATCGCTACAGGCTGGGGGCAGTGTGGCTGGAGCTGCCTGGCAGAAAAGGACCTGGGGGTGCTGGTCGACAGGAGGCTAAACATGAGCCAGCAGTGTGCCCAGGTGGCCAAGAAGGCCAATGGCATCCTGGCTTGCATAAAGAATAGTGTGACCAGNTCCCTGACTGTGTTTCAGAGTAGATTGGATGTGGTGTTGAGGGATCTAGTGTAGGGGAGAACTTGTAGAGTGGGGCTGATGGTTGGACTTGATGATCCCAGGGGTCTCTTCCAACCTAAATGATTCTATGATTCTATGATTTCCAGTGATCCATTGCTCCTAACACGGTGATGTTATGTTTTGTTAGTTTGGGATTCAGGGGATGAGACAGTATCTTATAAAGTGGATGAACTGGGCAACTGTGAGTCACATAAGCCGAAGCTGTCTGCCCGATTTTAGTCGCTGCTTAAATGGAAGTAAACTAGTTTTAATCAAGTACAGATTTTTCATGGTGACTTCGTGGGTTGGAACACAGTAACCAAACTGGCTTTGGCACGCAGGTGTACAGGCAGAGACTGGGAGGGTTGAACTGGTTACTGTTCAAAGGCTCATGGTGGAGTCATCAACTTCACAGGGAGGGGGACACGTTCTTTGCAATGCCTGGAGAGGCATAAAGCATTTAGGAATTGCAATAGAGCATGCTTAGTGCAATATATGTCCCCAGATCATGGACAATAAAGCCATTCAGCTTACAAGTGTAGGTGCTGCTTTGTAAATGGCAGGCTGCTAGCTTCCCCAGCGAGGAGAACGTGTTCCAGGCTCAGAGCTGGGGCACAAACTTAAAGCACTCGAGTAGCTTCTGCTGAATGAAGTAAAAGCCAACCACCTCACAGCTTGTGGACTGCATTTTGTTGTAATACAGAATTTGTAACTAGTTCCCAGCTATACATTCTGATTCGTCACTTACTGGTAATGAGTGGTGTTCCTCAGGTGTCAGTACTGGGACCAGTGCTGCTTAACAGCTTTGTCGGAGACATGGACAGTGGGATAGATTGATTTCCAGTCAAGGAAAACATCTCTCTGAAAACATCCAGTCCTTACTGGCTCTATTTCTCCCTTCACTTGCAGTAGGGTTGCCATATCTGAAATATATCACAGACTAAATTGAGCCTTTATTGAGTGCTCCCTCAGCAAGTTTGCTGATGACACCAAGCTCAGTGGTGCGGTGGACACGCTGGAGGGAAGGGATGCCGTCCAGAGGGACCTGGACAGGCTGGAGAGGTGGGTCTGTGTGAACCTCATGAAGTTCAACCAAGGCAACAGGGTCCTGCACCTGGGACGTGGCAATCCCAAACACGAATACAGGTTGGGTGGAGAATGGCTGGAGAGCTGCCCTGAGGAGAAGGACTTGGGAGTGACGCTGGGTGAGAAGCTTGACATGAGCCAGCAGTGCACACTGGTAGCCCAGAAAGCCAACCCCATCCTGGGCTGCATCAAAAGAAGCGTGGAGAGCAGGTTATAGGAGTGGATTCTACCCCTCTACTCTGTGTTCGTGAGACCCCACCTGGAGCACTGTGTCCAGCTCTGGAGTCCTCAACAGAGAAAGGACACGGAACCGTTGGAACGGGCCCAGCAGAGGTGCCACGGAGATGATTAGAAGGATGGAGCACCTCTGCTATGAAGACCAACTGAGGGAGCTGGGCTTGTTCAGCCTGGAGAAGAGAAGGCTCCGGGGAGACCTTGTAGCAGCCTTCCAGGGAGGCTACAGGAGAGCTGGAGAGGGACTCTTTGTGAGGAAGTGCAGTGACAGGACAAGGGGTAATGGCTTTAAATTAGAAGAGGGGAGATTTAGATTAGATACTGGAAAGAAATTCTTTCCTGTGAGGGTGGTGAGACACTGGAACAGGTTGCCCAGAGAAGCTGTGGCTGCCCCATCCTTGGAAGTGTTCCAGGCCAGGCTGGATGGGGCTTGGAGCAACCTGCTCCAATGGGAGGTGTCCCTGCCCAGGGCGGGGGGGGTTGGTGCTCAATGATGTTCAAGGTCCTTTCCAACTCTAACCATTCTATGATTCTATGTTTCTAGGATATTACTCGGGGGGGAAGTTAATACTTTAAAAATGCCAGGAATGCTCAGTTTCAAAATAACTGAGTTGTTCACTTGGGGAATCAGCCTGTTCTTTATTGCTTTTTGTGCACTGGCTCAAAAGCCAGAATATATACTTTGTGACATGCAGACCTGAACACATCGTCTGCTCCTGCTTTGACTCAGCCATTCTCTCACATGTGTTTACCTGCAGCTGGTCGATGTGAAGTCTAGAATGCATGGAGGTGGGGGAGGCACACGAGTGCCTGCTTTAGAGGAAAAAAAAAAGGAGCTGGATTTTCCATCTGACCTTAGGAAACGTATACCCCAAAACAACCCAGCAAAACGAATCCAGAAACCAGTAGTAGGAACATTGGCAGAGGACCAGCTTGCATGTAAGCAGTAAGCTGTGGGAAGCACAAGTGGTTCCTGTTCCTTTTCAGTCAAGAAGCTCTAATCATCTTCCTTTCCTGACATAGACCCATAACTTGGTTTGGTAACAGGTTTGGTGAACAATCCCTTCAGTTGTACTTCCTTTCAAATAATTTCCTGCTTTTTCCTTGGAACCCTCTCTCGGAATCTAACCTGCTGAGTCCTACCTAGCTTTGGTCCTCTTCTTTTTCATGGCCTTCACCTATGTGCTTTCCAGTTATCCCCTAGTTTGGCAACCTAGTCTCTTGCACCTTTTCTTCCTGTCCCAAGCCTGCCTTTGTTTTCTCTCCTGTTTACTCCTGCTTTGCACCTGGCCACAGAGAAACACACAGGAGCAGGCTACAAGCCACAGCTAAGGACGTCTCAAAGCACACCTTCCAGTTCCACCCAGACAAAGCACCTCTGCCAGCACTGGGATGGGGGGGGAAAAGACCATCAGCCTACACGATCCTGAAAGCAGGGATAGGGTGAGGTGTGTGAAGGTGCACTCTCAGGGTGGCAATAGGTCTAGAACCCAATGGGCAGCTCCTTTGTAACGATGCTCTGCTCAAAGCCAGCAAGGAATGGGGCAGACTCTCTGTTACAGCCCTGACTAGCCCTGTGCAGGCCACCTTAACCAAGCCTCAGGAAAAGGTGGGCACCTCCTGGGACCATGGCCAGGCTGGGAGAGAGGGTCTAAACCTGCTCCTTCTCCCAGCATTGGGAGGAGTAGGGAACTGGGTGGCTGCCTCTGTCAAGCCCTGCTAGCTCCACGTTTGCTGTAAAAGTGAACCTGGCCTTGTTGGCAGCCACAGCACAGACTAAACTCAACTTTCTTGATTTACATTAAACCACTTGGAAGTCTCAAATTCCTGAGTAGGAGGAAGGTAGTAGTCCTCTTTAAAGAAGCAGGGTGGGTAAACAGCCTTTTTTCTCCCTTTTCTTTTAGTAACTTTGTTTTGATTCCAAAAAGCCCAACATAGTCAACTTCTGCCAGTTTTGGCACAAAATACTACAACTTTAGAATCATAGAATCATAGAATCATTTAGGCTGGAAGAGACCCTTGGGATCATCAACCATCAGCCCCACTCTACAAGTTCTCCCCTACACCACATCCCTCAACACCACATCCAATCTACTCTGAAACACAGTCAGGGACGGGGACTCCACCCCCTCCCTGGGCAGCTGATTCC
>VZTM01039367.1:20563-39727 GCA_013400555.1 Jacana jacana | reverse complement strand
GGACTGCTCAGGGAATTGCAGAACCAGGATGGGTGACTGCTTGTTTTAGTTATAGACTAGTCCCATGCAAAGAATTCGTTTTGGCCTGTTCAACTGTGACAAAGAGTTATCAAATGCAGAACAATGGTTCCTTTTTCAGGATGAATTTGAGCAAAACATCAGGCTGTAGCAAAACGAGTCACCAGCCTTCGCTTCAGGAAGGAAAAAGTTACACTCACTTCGTATTTAAGCTGAAACCCAAATCTTGGTTAACAGGTCTTGGTTATCCTTGTTCTTGTAACACTGGACATTAGACACTTACCATCCATTTCTACTAGAAGCTGATTGAGTGTGTTTTCCTGCTCACTTTGTCCTCCAAAGTTGCCCCTTCCTCTCTTCCTTCCCACTGCATCTATTTCATCAATGAAGAGAATGCACGGGGCATTTTTCCGAGCAAGAGCAAATAAGTCTCTGACCTTAAGAAGAAAACAGAATGTATTTCAGATTGGTTTGCAATTGTTCAGAGTTGGGGGGTGGGTGGTAGAGGAAAAGGCACACAGGTAAGTATCACTATAATAGAGGATGGTTGTTCACAAGTGGTCCAAAGCCTCAAGGCAGTGATAAATTACACTGCAGCTGCTGCTCTGCAAGAATCACAAATGGGGAGGCCCACTGGTTGACAAATCCTCTCAATCCATAAATTATTAAACAAGTCTTATGAAATAGCCACTTTTTCCTGAATAACTGAAATGCATCTTCAGCTCTAGAAACCTCCAAACTTCAGAGATTCAAAGCAAGATTTCTCTTTTAAGCTCTTCTTTAAGGTAGAGCATCAGGAGCAGAACTAGAACGTGAGTAGACATGCTACCACAGAATAGTCCTCCACACCAAGGAAATAAAGTCTTTTTCAGTTTTTCTTTANAAAAAAATTACTGAAAAATTTTGACCTGACTGGGAATTACATGCAGCTCAGACCTTTACTACTGTGTACATTAGAGATGCAATTAGAAAAGGCTTCTCTGATGACAAAGTGTACAGCAGATGTAAAGAGATGCTAGTTTTGGACACTACACTCTGCTACAGAAAGTCCCTGATTTGTAAACTGAATTTAAGAAAAATACAATGAATAGAGCATGAAGGAACACGATAAACAAGGAAAAAAGTATCAGAATCTTTTGGTTGGAAAGAGAGAGAAATCTACAAATATACAACTATTTTCCAGAAGGAACAGAACTAAGAATGACCATAATGCATATACACTAAAAAAAGAAAAGTTTTAATTCTAACATATCTGAATTTACAAATAGTCAGTGTGGCATCATGAACAGCTGTGTTATTTACTAACTTCATAGGAAGGGAAACTCAAACACGCTTTCCTCTTGTTTCCCATCAGCAGCGATAAACAAGGACTGTATTGAAACCTTGATTCATAGCCACAGCAGCAACTTATGTCAAGAGATTTCACTCCATACTAAAAGCTGACAGTCACCTGCACAGCAGGGAAAGGTGAAGTCACTTTGCTCTGGGGCTTTTCAGATACACTGAAAACTAATGACAAGGGAGTTTCTATGTACCATTATAATTTTAGGATAGCTAATACTTTCCCAGAGGATATGGATCAGTTTCTTGGTACGGTCCCTTCTACAAAGCACCTTCCCTGTCTCATATCCTACTCATCTCCTATACATGATCGCTATCTCCATACCCTCTGCTGTTCAGTCACTGTTTTCAATTACCATTCATATTTTTTACCCCGTTACCCATTTCTGCATCCATTTCCCCACCATCTGTCTATACCCTCTCCCCTCCACAGCAGCTCCTTCTGTGTTTCCAGGCACTCTCTGCACTCATTGAAGCCTCCACTCCCAATTACCTTCTGCATTTAACTTTAGGAGCAGCTCCTGTTATTCTCAGTGCAAAGCTCTGTGCCAGCCTGTGTCCCCCACACTCCCTTCTCCTGTTTTCAGAAGGCCCAAAACTACCTGGTTTCACTTATGTTTTCCCACCTGTATTACTGGAAGAAGTCCAGCAAGAGACCATGGAAACAAACCCAGGCTTGCAAGTGGCTAGTGAACATTGCAGTTTTTCAGGGCTTCACAGAACTTAGTCAAAATGAATTTTCCTGGCAATTTTCACAGGACATAAAAATCACATATCTGGTAAGAGCCACTCCCTGCCAAATTTCAAATTCAAATCAAGACCCTAAAGCACTTCCATGTCACGCCAGAAGAATTAGTTTTCAAACATGAGTAAAACCCATGGTATGCTTTCTTAAGTCAGTGTGCAGAATCTGCAGCAAACAAATTTTAGTTTTCCAAAAGTGTCACCTTGGAGTACACTTTATAAGGCCTAAGACAAGATGGTTGGTGTTTGGTGAAGGCATGAGCTGTTGGAAATTCAATATACATTTTGGACATAAGGAACCTTATTTTTTTGTTGGCCATCTCTTTTATAAAATACTAATTTGTTTATAGACTACTTTTCAGCAGATATAAGTGCCCTTCCTTCCTATACAGGAGATAGATTTAAAACTGAATGCTTGAAATGTAGTTGTAATTAAAAAGTAAGTAGAGAAAAATGGATGCACTGACAGAACTCCCTTCAATTAATGTTTTTAATGAGCTATTTTGAGAGACCTAAGGTAAAGAGTTAGGCGGGTGGATTTGCTTATTTGAATCACCTGATCTCTAGAAATTTAAACAGTAGCTCCATGACCCTCAGACCCCTGTTTCCACCAGAAGCTCATTTGCATGTGTCCTGGTTTGAGGCAAAACAAACCAATTTTCTGTTCAGTAGTTTTACTTTTTTAGCTGGGCCTCTTCTAACTGACTAAAGTCTGAAACTAACAGCACATTGTTCCGAGAGTGTTCCGTCTCACAGTGATCAGACCTGATTATCCCAAGGGATGGTGCAGAGAGGCCCTGGCTTATACTTACTGCTAGAACAACCAAGGGCAGGGAATTCTGTCAGGTGACCCAAAACTGGCCAATTGGGGTATTCCATCCCATCCCCATCATGCTCAGGAAAAAAAGCTGAGGGATCAAGGGGTTGTTAGTTTTTCTTCCTTCAATGGCCGATGTCTGGGGAGGACCCTGTCTGTTGGTCTGCCTCTGATCCTGATCCGGAATCCAGCTCCTGCCGGTCACCGAGTCCAGCCTGGGATGTTCACTGGTGCTGCTGGTGACGTGATCGTCATCCCGGGAGCCTGATAGGGTTTTGTATAGACTGTAGACTTTTTTTTTCCTTTATCCTTTCTTTTATTTTTTTTTTAATTTGTCTTTTTATTGTTTATTATATTATTGTTATTGATATTTCATTAAAGTAGTTTAGTTTTTATCTAAACTCCTGAATCTCTTAATCCTTTCCTCTCCTCTCTTTTCCTTAGTGGGGGGGGAGGAGGGGTCATCATCTGTCCAATTGGTCAAAACCACGACAGCATGTCCCAGACAACTATTTGTGTCTAAGAGTTTGACACTACAAAGAGAACAAGGTTCTCCAAAGAAACAGGAACGATTTAGAGGAGACATTCCCATAGCAATAGTCACATGAACTACATGCTTCTGACCCAGCTAGTGAATTTACTGCAGAGCAGAGTTTCTAGGGTTTTTTGTTTTCTTTTAAGTTCCAGCAAAGAGGTAAACCATCAAGGTCCCAATGGACTGCAACCAGAGACTGAACTGCATTAGTTCCTTTTATGAAAGGAACATGTGTGTTTAGACAAGCACATGGCATCACTTGTAAGTAACCTGCATTGATGAAAGAGCTTCAGCTATAAACAAACAGTTTGCCTCCCAAGCTTGACAGTGTTCTTTCAACAACCAATACTGAAATAAAAGAGCAAAGGCAAAGACTTACTCGAGCTGGACCCACACCAACAAACATCTCTAAGAACTCTGAGCCATTGACTGTGATAAATGGTACATTAGCTTCTCCAGCCGTAGCTTTGGCCAGAAGTGTTTTCCCAGTACCTGGAGGACCGGTCAGGATTGCCCCCTGCAAAAGAAATGGGTATATTTTCCTCATAAGAAAACATAATACAAGCCTACAAGATATCTCACTTAAAAGATCTACATGTTATGATGTTGAGTCCATTTACTCTTCTAGTGCAGTCAGAATTGTGCAAGGGAACAAACTGAAGATTTGCTACAACACTGCCATGCTGTCTTAGAGTTACAGGAACAGCATTTTCTTTGACCTTAAAAAAAAACAACAACCCAAAACCACCAAAAAAAGGTATGTGATCATATGGGCTCCCACAACAAGACAGCCAAGCAATAATTCTCTAACAGTTGTATACAAGAGGGGTGGTACACATGCATGCCATGTAACCTTTCTGATCCATGGGAACACATGAAGTAAATCTTCTGGCACCAGTTATACTCTTGGCACTTAACCCCTACTTCTATTTTTCTGACTGTGAGAAAAAATAAGCTGGAAAGCATTGCTCATATAAACATTCCCAGTCCAATTTAGAATACTGAGGACTACCAAAAAAATAAAGTCTGTATCTGCTAAGTCATGATTTCCTTACCTTTGGAATCTTGGCTCCCAGATCCTCATATTGTTTGGGATTTTTCAGAAAGTTAACAAACTCCATTATCTCCAATTTGGCCTCTTCACAGCCAGCTACATCTTTAAATTTAACATCTATTTCATCCTTAAGGACTTTGGCTGTGGTTTCACCCACACTGAAGAGCCCACCCATTCCACGCCCTGCTCGACCTAAGCCTGCAGGACCTCTTCTTAACGTGTACAGTAAAGAGCCAATAATGAGGATTGTAGGCAGCAAACTCAGGAGAAATGACCTTTGGAGAGAAACCAAACAAAGCAGAAAGCCACATATTACAAAAAACCCATCACTAAATATAACATGTACAAAATGTTGACACCATCACAGGCAGTCCTGAACAAGTTCAGGAGCAGTTCTCTATCAACTTGTAATGTTACACTTTTTGCAAGTTGTTCAGATCAGGAAATAACCAAATTTGAGAGAAAGAGAAGAAAGATTCTGAATTACAGAAGTCAAACAGGCCAAGAAACCTCTGATAACTAAATATGATTAAAGGAACATTTAGAATTAATTTTTCATTGCCCACCCTCCTTCCCTGACAACCCACGAAAAACAAATTGATAACCTTAGAGGGTAGCACATTTTCACACTTGATGTTTAACAAGTGACAGTTTGGGGGGGGTTCTTGTTATTTTTTTATTTGGTTTTAAATCAAACACATCGAGTGACACCGATGAGCCATACAGAGGAAAACCCTATTACCAAGTACACAGGAGGAGCTCATTTTCTGTGCTCTTCAAAGGCAAATTCACAGGAGTAGTTCATAGAAACAGTTATATTGTCAAAATAAGCTGTATTTGGCAGCACACAATCAGGGTATGCTACAACTTCAGGCAGAAGTTTCTCTCCAAAACATAATCTTGCCCTTTCTCCATTTTCTTCTTCTTGCAGTGTGTCTAATTCCCTTCCCAGTGGCTTAGGTTTTTGGATTGTTGTTTTTTTGGGGGAGTTTGGGGTGGGGTTTTTTGGATTTCTTATTGCCCATTATCCTTCACTGCCCGTCCTCCAGCGTTCTAGCAAAGGTCTATAGGGGCTCAAAATCCTTGGACTAACACAGTACTCATTATCACATTATCTGAGCCCTGCAGTTTTTTCTGTGGCAAGACCTTCAAGGAACAGCTCACAAGATGTTCTGTCAACAGTCAGCAAAAATAAAATGCTGAAAGGAGGCACTACCACACGTGAGCACAGGATTTCCAGGCTTTACTGATATCCCCTGTTTCTGAGATGAAGGATTTTCCCTATCCTATGGCATTCAGCAGATTCTGGCACAGCCAGCAACAGCAATGCTCTGATCATTCACCTGCTGCTCTTCCCTGTTTCCTGGGGCAGAGCAGTGTATGCTATGAGAACAGACACTGAGGAAAGAGTCAGAAAGAGGGCTATGGCAAGTAGTAAGATTTGTGCCAGGATGAAAAAGACACAGGGTCCGAAATACTTTTCCTTGTCTGTTGTGAGGCCTCAGGCTGACCTGCAGCCTCTTTGCACAAGCACGGCGTTGCCCTGTCCTGCTCATTTTTTATCCAGATTTAATTAACAGCCAAGTGTGTTTATGGACCAGCCTTACCAGCACACCCCATTAGACATAAACAGAGAAATGAAGCAGAGAATTTGTAGAACAGGGACTAGAAAATGTCTATGTGAAGTTGCAGGATGGTCCAAGATTTATAGCTACCATTTTTCCTGTTGCCACCATGACAAACAGGCTGCAGCAGCCTGGCAAACACACTCCAAAAATAAATCAAACCTTCCCTCCATCCCCTAAAACGGAAACATACTCCACATTATCAAGAAAGAAAACACATAGGAAACAAGAAAAGGAGCCTTTGTCATGAATAACAAAGCTACTAGACCCAAAGTTGAATGTTCTGGTGGTACAAAACATGTTTCACAGATACCAGCAGGAGGCATTTTCAAACTGCTGACTTGGATAAAAATCAGTTCTTTGGATAGAATATTACATCTGTCTTTAAGCTGTTCAGAAAAACACACTTGTAGTCTTTTCTAAAGGCTAAATCACTAAAGCACAGGTACACAAAACCAACACGAAGAACGCAAAACAAGTACTGGAGCCGATATTCCCTACCAGGGAAACAACAATGCTGCAAATTCAACTCCAGTACTGTTTTTCTTAACCAATTTAAGAGATTAAAAGCATGACAGACCTTCCAGCTCCTGTTAACAGGCAGGACAATAACTTTTTGCCTTTTTGCAAGACCACAGAATTTGACTTCTGAATTGATGGGCAAAAATCAGTGCCGGCTATAGCTCAGTCAATATGCTGTAGTCCTATACCATATTCCTGTCTGCCCAAAAATCTGCATGAATGCCATCTCTGGAGCTCTACAGCTGTGTCTGGCTGACTCCTGCTCTAGTCCAAGTCACTTGGAGGAAGAGCTTAAACAAAGGACTAATTGTAAACAAACATTTATGTAATAATAAGCTATATTTAGGGTAAGAGGATATGGATTTCTACATAGACTCTCTACATTCACTCTCTACAACTGCTTGAAAGGGCATTGCAGAGAGGTTGGTGCTGGTCTCTTCTCACGGGCAATGAGCGCTAGAAGGAGAGGGAATGGCTGCAAGCTGCAGCAGGGTAGGGTTAGGCTGGACATGAGGAAAAAGTTTTTCCCAGAGAGAGTGGTCAGTCAGTGGAATCAGCTGCCCAGGGAGGTGGTGGAGTCCCCCTCCCTGACTGTGTTTCAGAGTAAATTGGATGTGGTGTTGAGGGATCTGGTGTAGGGGAGAACTTGTAGAGTGGGGCTGGTGGTTGGACTTGATGATCCCAAGGGTCTCTTCCAACCTGAATGATTCTATGATTCTATGATAGACAAAGTACTGAACAGCTCCTCTTAGAGTCAACATTCAAAAATAAACCAACATAATTGCTATCCCGATAATACTGCCACCTGGTGAGGCATAAGGTGAATGTCATAGAATCATTCAGGTTGGAAGAGACCCCTGGGATCATCAAGTCCAACCATCAGCCCTACTCTACAAGTTCTCCCCTACACCAGATCCCTCAACACCACATCCAATCTACTCTGAAACACAGTCAGGGATGGGGACTCCACCCCCTCCCTGGGCAGCTGATTCCATCACCTTGCAACTTATACAACTTATACAACCATAATTATCATGAGACATTTTTTAAAGCAACTTCTTACCCATCACTCTCTGTTGAGTAGACTACAGGCAATCTGTTCTCCACTTCTATTCCCAGGTCTTGCTGCACAGTTTCAAGATTCCGTTCAAAAGTGTCCACACTACCAATATTAAACCAGACGTACTGCTATAAAAAAAAGCAGAGATCACCAGAGTGCCCTATCTTCTTTCAGCTTCATTACAAGCCAACTTCTAACACACACATTAACACAAGCAATTCCCAGAACAGATTAAGATCAAAAGAGAGTTTTAAGTTGCCTTGTAAAGCATGCAACTGGTGTAAGGTGTACCTAATAAATCTACGGCCTACCAACCTGAATATACTGTATCTGTCACTGCTTCTATGGAAATCAGACACCCAATAGCCTTGGGGCACTTTAAACAGACTGAAATCCTGCCATTTTCTCCAGGAAAAAAAAATAAAATGAAGGGAGAGCAGGTAAGCAGATCTTTAGGAGGGACAGAATCATAGAATCATTTAGGCTGGGAGAGACCCTTGGGATCATCAAGTCCAAATAGGAGGGATAGGAGGGAGCTATGCAGTCGGAATAATACAGAGCACTGAGCTGGCAAACACAGCAGCCCTACAACTTACTGATTCATCTGAAGGTCTCAGCTGTTCTGGTTAAGAAAAGCAATTCTCTACTTTTGGAGCCCAGATTAGCTTTAAAGTTGCTGTCTTCACAAAAGACAGCACAAACTTATATCAGACACCAGAAAAAAAAAAACCAAACCAGACATTACTGTCAAACAGTGTTGAGATTTGGGTTTCCAAGAAAATCTCCCCTTTTACACCAGGACCTGCCTGACTTACCCCTACTTATCCTAATGTTGAGGAAAAAAAGAGAGTAGGCCTAAGTATTAACTGATTGAGAAACTAAGGCAACTGGTGGATGTGGGCTAAAGAGTTGGTGTATAAATAATTCACCCTGAAACCCACTAAAGTAATTACTGCAGATTTCACTTCCCCCAGAGGCACCTGCAGACCTTGTTTCATCAAGTCAGTTAAAATAACCCCTCCGCCACCTCAGAAGAGGTAATCTGATGAAGCTTCTCTAATGCTTCTTCTAAGTTTTCCACACTATGTATGAGATTTTTTTTGTTTGTTTAATTTTCCAAATAGGTCCCTGCCACTGCATACTCCTCTTTGGAGAGCTTTTGCCTGTATTCCTCCCTGTGCTGCTAGAAAAGGAACATCCTGAAATAAGGACTTTTCTCAAGAAGGAGAGCTCTCAGCTTAGTTTTAAAGACTACAGTATCAAATACATATGTAGTTAAACATTCCTTTTTGCTTTTCAAATAAGTTGCTAAAAGCATTCAAAAAGATGCACAAATAGAAAAGATGCAAAAGTATGTACTTTTGTTCCAGTTAAGTTTGGGATTTTCTTGAGCAGAAGAAAAAACAGCAGTTAGATACAGAACTTTCAGCAATTTATCACTCTTTCTGTTTGTGCTTTTGTATCAAGAGCATGATAGTAGCAGGAACTATTTGCCATAGTTTCAAGATAACTGTGGCAAAACAATCAGTAAAAGTGAAAAACACACAATGCAGGATAACGTAACAGTAAGAACAACAAGTTTTAAAGATTATTAATGCTCCAGAGCAAGTTTTCTATATCGTATTTTATCTTAAAAGACTGCTTTCCTGTTTCTACTGTCGTGTATATCATGTATATATGTATTAAAAGTGTTTACCCATTCGTGAGGAGACTTCCCTGAAACAAAGATCACTCTCACAAAGCGCTTGTTCACCACTTCAAGCCTGTCCACCTGCAAGAGGAAAGAACAAAACTCATGATGGGTTAAGAAGTACAGTCACTGCACGTCCATCACACCTAACAGTGACACATAACAAACACGAACCTGGTCTGTTTCCCAGTAAGGGGAATAAAATTTATGCTGCAGATCAGGATGGTTCCACAATCCACAGTCTGCCATTAGGAATGGCATGAGGAATCATGTACATAAGCAGTAAGCAAGAAGGCCAGTGCACACCTCAACTCAAATTGCAGGTCCAGTGAAATAGTTAAAACACAACTTAACTACTTCAGTGTTCAAACAGCAAAAGCCCCTGTGACTCCAAACTCTTGTAGCAGCCTTCAAAAAAAGCCAAACTCAGACTGAGGGGAAAAATCTTTGCTCTTACAATCTTTTTCCCCAATATCAAGGGCTTCCTGCACTACCATATTAAACACAAGAACATCAGCCAGATTAATCATTTGAGATAATACATACCATATAAATGAAAATCAAGCACTCAGCTGCAGGTTTGCAGATATATACCATTAGGCACTTTATTTTTGATAGAATAATTCTCAAATTGTTACTTTCTTGGATTTGACAGGGTCTCTCCAGAAAGCAACTAAAGCTTTTTTCCATTTTATTTCCTCTTTCTTTTAAAAAAAACTAGTTTCAGCATCTTAAAAGAATTTTAGCCTAGTAATGGTTCCACAAGTTGGGCCTGAAGGGTACACAGACCAGTAAAGTTTCCCTGAATTCACTACAATGTGACCATTCCTGGCAGAACTGAAACAAAACATGAGCTAAGAAGCCACTCTAAATCTAGCCTGACTGCATACAAAATTACCCAAACACCTTTGTTTTGAAAAGTGTGTAACTCCAACAGTGCTGAACTCTTCTCCCCATTAACTGGCCGCCACTACAGCAACCAACAGCATTTAACAGCTATATATTTAGCTTATCTGAATACGCAGGCTACATCTTACAAAGGCCCAAGAGACCTGGTTTTAGGCAACAACTCACTTTCATAATGCTTTTCTGCAACAAGGGTTAATCTTTTTACTGAGCTAGCATCTCACTGCTCCATACAAATAGAATCAGTAAGGCTGGAGGGTTGTTGTCCCATCCTCCTGCAAACGTATGAGTAATTGTCAATTAAGAACAGGACTGTAAGACACAGCCTAAGCAGAAGGGGAAAACCATATGGAACAGCTTTGCATAGATCAGTATGACAAAGAAGGGTAGAAAGCAACCTGTTTAGCAGTTTACCAAAGTAATAGAGGAGTAGAAAGCATGAGGTTAACACAAAATCCTAGGTCTGAAACCTAAAGGAGGAAGAAAACCAATGTTTTCTTAATCTGCAGGTGAAGCTACAAAACAGGAAGGTAACAGCCAAAAACTAGTGGCTCCTGAAGTGGAAAAGGCCTGTGTAAAACAATCACCTGAACTTCAGGACATCACCAATCTCTCACTAAGTGCAGAAAGTTGCCAAGTTCTACAGAGAGACAGGGCACCAAAGATAAAATTGATTGCTCCAGTAGTGGATCCAGATAAGAGAGAAAGAAGAACTAAGAGAGGAGAAAGCACATAAAGGAGACTATATTGCAGCACAATTATGCCAATTTACTGTCCTTGGAAGGGGATCTTTGATTCCCCATCCTGACTTTTCTGTTTGCACAGCTGCTCCTCAGATTGCCCAAGGAACTGATTTAAGGCATGAAACAAGCAGGACACTTTCAGAGGGGTGGGCTTGTGGAAGTGTTTAAGATTAGAAGTAAGTTTCTACTGAGAACAGCCTGCATGTCATCTTACCTGCACTCTAAGAGCATATCCTGAGAGCCTGTGGCTACACTGCCTCCTCAAACTAGCATCAAGAGGAGTGATCCAACAAAGAATTTACAGCCCGAGCTGCTCATTCCCTCACATCTTTCAGACTCAAACATTCATACAGCCATGCAAAACATCAGATCAAGGAATGCATTAAGATGAAAGCTAATCCCCTTCTCCCTCAAAAGCCAGTTTTAAGCCAGTTCTCACTCCAGACACATGAATACAAGCACAAGCAGCGAGGCAGAAATAATCTTCAGCACGCTGAATCTACTCTGGTTCCCCTCCCTACTCACCACTCCTTTAGAAAGATAGTTATTGACAAAGTCTTTCCAGGTGATTTCTCTTCCAGGGACCCTGAAGAAGAAGTAATATACAACCATCGTCCAGAAAAAAGAACTTCCCACTACGTACATCCGAAACTCCCTGACATCCCAAGGAATGTCACCCTAGGAAAAGGGGAAAAAAACAAAAGAGTTTTAGAGTCTGTAATACAGTAAGACCATAACAAGCAGGTTCTAGTATCCATCTCTGGCTCCTATTCCCTGCCCTCAAGGTTTCCACAGAGAATACCAAACAAAGCTATTTTTTGGGTGAACATGCTTCAGTAACTTCAGATACAAACGAGGAATTACAACAGTAGTAGAAAGTCTTAAGTGTTTTACAAATAGCAACTGAATTATGTTTTGATCTGTGAACTATATTTAATAAGCATAAAAACAAAACAAACAAACAAAAAACTAACAGGAAAAACCCAGGAATGAGGGAAAAAAATATATACCCAGTAAATAAAATTAGAAAAATGCTCTTTATATTTTTGTACTGCCAGATGTTACCATCTTTGTACTACAGCTAATGACAACAAATATAAATTTTGGAAAAGAAGCTTACACAAGTATTCCATTAAGGTCAGAACAGCTAACAGTAAATGACTTTTAGCTAGCATTGTGTGGTACACAAGGCTTACAAACTGATGTTCTGAAACAACATACAAAGCCTTTCAAGTCCTGGACTCCACTGCAGGAATACTGACTACTAGCAACCATATTAATATAGTTTAAAACTCCATTAATGTTCCTGAAACTGGAGTTATATCCTTCTAAAGATATAGCTCTTATTTATGAAAGGCATGGAGTGGGGAGCCACCTAGAGCCAGTTACTATGCAATACCAAGCACAGGAGGCTTAAGGAGGATTTAGGCAGTCAGAATATGGCCCTAAAAAGCAAAAACCACACAAGGTTATTTCATCAGGACAAGACAGTACCATAAAGAAAGATATTTTAAAGTCAAAACCTTCTGTAATCTGGTCCACCAGTTAGTTTCTTCTTTCTTGCCACCTTTTTTACCACCACTGCCACCTCCTCCACTAGTAGGCCCACTAGGCTGTCGGGCACTAGCTTGCTTTGCTTCTGAAAAAATAAAGCATAACAATAAAGTAATACATCTTTGATTCTTAACCAATATCACACTAGTTTTTATTAGTTTTAAAATCAAACAGTTCTGAAAAAATGAACTAGTTTGCGATGCTACAATAATTAGAAGATGTGAGACACTGCATCTTCCATAGAAAACCACTTAAACAGTCCATTAACTGGCAGAGAGAGATCTCTCATATAATCATGACCAAACGAGAGGCCTGTTAATTGTGTAAATGATGATACTTGTGCACCAAGCACTGAAAAGTGTCCCAAAGAAAAGCCTGTTACGGTGACTGCATGGAACTTGTTTCCACTGCACTAATCCGAGACACATACAAGACTATTTGAAGTGCTTTGTTGGGGGTGAGGGGGGAAGATTGGTGAGGTTTTTCAATGGTCTGGTGGTGGTGGGTGCAGGTGGGTTGTTGGTTTGTGTTTGCTTGGGGTTTTTTTTGGTGTGTTTTTTTAAACAACAAAAAAAACAAACCACACAAACAAACAAGCCCCACAGACCATCACAAGCTCTACAAAACATCTCTTTCTTGCACGATTCACCCCACCAGTTATACTATAGTCCTCTAAAAAGCTCAGGGTTTATCAATATCACAGGCTGGCAACCTTTTTAATATTCTAGAGAAACCCAGCACCCTAACAGCCAGCTGCAGCTGAGCAGTTCATCTTGATCACTCTTCTAACCATCCAACTCACAAGGTGCCTGGCATGGCAGGGCATAGCATAGCACATATGTTAACACACTCAAGAGGGTGAGATGGAGCACATCACTATTAACAACGCTCCTTCCAACCCCAGCTCTTTCAACACCTCAGCAAGTCTGGGGATCTGGGCATGACACGAGGTTTTCACAATCAAGGTGTTGTGGAAGAGAAACTGCTGTTCCTATTACTGGTCTCATAAAAGACTCAGAGTTGCTGCCTCTCCTCCTTGGAAAATGTATTTTATAGATAAAACACAGTGGTTCTTGTTGCTAGTAATTTCTAGATTCACCCCCCTCCTTGTAAAGGTAGGGCTTCTTCTTGCACCGCCACCACCAACTCCTCTGTCACGCAGCAGGCTACGTGGTTGGTCCTGGCTAAAGAGCTGCTTCTGGATCTTCACCAAGAATGACAATTCTGGTTAGTCCATACAACAAAATGGGTATTTCAGCTTACTCTGGGAAAAGCTGAGAATTATACCCACAGACACTCTTTGAATGTATGACTGTGTCAACTAATAGTAACCAGTGAAACAAGAATTTAAGGACAGCCTTCTAACAGAAGCACAATGGAAAATAAATATTAATCCAGAAGATAGATATGATATGAAAGCAAAGTAACATTTAATAAAAATATACCAATTTGCACTTTCACACTGATTGGGTACAGAAACATCTTCCCTGAAAAACAAACAAAAGCTGCAAACCCGTAATGTGATGCTAAAATCTAGAGAGTACACATTCCACAAGAACCACCAAAATCAAACAGCTTTTTGTACCTTTTGCTTCTCCAGATGTACCTTTGGCTCCATTAGCTTTCTTCCCATTGGGAAAATACTTTTCAAATCCTAGTGAGAAAGAAATAAAGAGCTTGTAATTGTTTTTTCAGTTTATGATTCTGTCATTACACCTCAGCAGTCACAAGCTGAATGTATAAAACAGCAAAGAAGCAACACACAGACTGCAAAAATGGTTTTGTTCTTGTCTTTTGAAGAGTTCTAGTAGGTTCCCACAAATAAATCTACTACTGTTGACAAGAAAATATCAAATGTATTTAATAAGTAAATTAAATAAAGCTGTCCTTTAAACTAGAGACAAGCACAGTTCCACAGAAGACTGCATCACAGAGCACAGAGCTGAGCAAACTGCAGTCATTCTTTAATAGCTGCTAAAAACCCTATAAATCAATGTTCCATCTCAACATCACTGGCAGGTTAGTATGAGGACTGACTTCCCCACAGACCATAAACCTGGATGGCACACAAGCACAGTCCTCAGCAAGGAACACAGTCTGCTTCACTGACCAAGGTTATACTCACCTTTGGGAGGCTGAGAGAAAAGCCTTCTGCAAGCAGCAATTGCACTTGCCAAGACAGTACTTCTGTCAGTAGTAACTCCAGTGGTAACTTTTTCACAGAGCTGGAAGATGAACAAACAAGTATGAAGCAACAAGAAGGTACCACAAAAATCTTCAAGCTCTGTAGTAGCCCTGAAGTGCAACAAGTCAGATCCCACTTCACAGTACACTTCATAACAACTGCTGTGGACCAGAGTGTAAGACAAAAATGGAAAAGTCAATTGGATGGGTAATTTCTACAGCTAAAAAAATTTCACTCTATTTGTTAAAGAGCAGAGTTTCATCTTACATACAAATATAACATTATTTGTTAAAAGAGAAAAACAGTGCAGGAAACACTACAAGCTATGAACATTAAACACAAAGACACTGGTCCCATGGGAAATATTTCATAACACCCACTGAATGACTGGTGTTAGGAGTGAAAGAGCAACACCATCTCTAGCTGTACAAGAGTCTGATCCACAGAGCACAGCACTATGTTTCTTAGGAACTGCAACTTTTTCCAAGTAGATAGGAACCTGTAACTGCTGAATACAAATTATGTTAGAATCCAAAAGAAAGGGGTATGGCAAACAATGCTTATGTCCAGCTAACAAACTATCAGAGGTGGAATACCAGTTCAAAAAGCAATGAATTTAACTTAAATTACTAATTCTTAAAAAAAACTTTTGGCATTGTAATCAAATACTTAAAACCAGAGTAAAGTGCTATTTTATTACAGAGAAATTAACCTCTCTTTCTTCAAGAAGGACTTCTTTTAAATAAATTCCCAACTCATCTCCTTCCTAAACTTTCCCAGTGCTTCTACAAAAATTTCATAACGATTTCCCCACAGGCTCACTCTCTGGCTCAGTCTCCTGTGCATTCTGAATAGAAGCTATTTACCTTAAAAGCCAAAGAAACAGTAAGACAAAAAAAAAACCAACCACAACCAAAAACCAGAAAACAGGTCCTGGAAACATGACTCAAAGTATTCATACAAGACAGCAAACATCCACCTAGGACTAACACCTCTAGGACATCTGTGAAGGAAACCCCAATGTTAGTATCTCCACAGCAATTTTGTTATAGCCAAGTTATAATGGTACAATATTTCCACATATTAAACAAACTTGTAGGATACTAGATTATATGCTAAGACTTCAGTAGGGATGCTGGCATATCAGTAATTGAATCCTAACTCTCCTGAAGCCTTTTGTCTGGGAGCTTCTCCCTCCACTCCTTATGAAATGATGGAATACATTAGACTTCAAGCAGCCATCTGGTTCCACCTGCAAGAACCAAAAGGAATGCCAAAACGTCTTTGTTGCTTGCTTTTGCTATTGACTGGCTAAGAATGTTTACACTGCTTATTCCAGCCATTATTTTGTGCCACTGCCTGTCTTCGACCAAAGCCTGATACTGAAAATCCAAGCAGGTATCTTACTGACCATGAAAAGCACGTGCAGTGCAGACAGCAGCTGATTTAGAGAACAGCCACTTGGTCCAACACACTACAGCCTCCACCATGTGCAAATGCATCTATGCTCCTAGAAGAAGCTTTAGGACAAGCAGGATGCATCCGTGTGGGCAATAAACCAAACTTGCCAGAGACCAGCACACCTGTAGTTCAAATACAAACTGGTAGTGAACTTTGCAGCAACAGATGAAACTCGAAGACGTGCCCAGTAACACTGGCTTATCTTCTGTAACACCAAAAAAAAATGGGAATTATTCCACAAACTCAGATTACTTTAAGAGACAGGAATATTCAGAACCCTTTACTCCAACTCCTCAAGTTTAAAAGACAAATTTGAGTGAGCCAAACCCAACTGCCTGGTTCAGCCAGACCAGCATGGGTTTGTTACAGAACTCAGTTATAGTTCAATCGGGCCAGGGGTGAGAGGGAGAGAAAAGAGTAATCAGGGCTTTGAGGCAGACCTGAATAATGGAACTGGTTTATTGCTGGATTGTCTCTACAGATCCTAAGTTCTGTAAATAAATACACAGTCACCTGTCAAGTTAATATGCAGAGAGCTGAGTGTTTTAATGTTGTTCTGCAAGAAAGGGAACAACTGACTTCACGGCACGTTCAGTAACGGAGTCTGATTCATCTAGATCTGTCAGTAGCATAAAAGCACTGCCCCCAATCTACGGAAAACATGCAGTTTTCCTTCACCATAACATTCCAAAAATGCAAAAGCTGTTAGAAGCAGAGTGCACTGCTAACAACTGCTTGGGTCTGGGTTCTCAGTTAGGTTTCATCAACTCTGTAAATCATCAGCACGAGAACTGATCCTACTGATCCTGACGCAGAACCCGCTCCTGGGCTGGCTGGCAAAGCTGATATAAGCATGCCCACTGCCCGAGCAGAGGGAAAGCAAAACAAAGCACATTTTGACTGGAAGCTGCTTTGTGCTGTCTACCAGGAAATCCTGCCCAGTTTCTCTCAGAGATGAAAGAACTGTCACAACATACAAGACAAAAAACCCACTATACAATATTTTTTTCAAGCAAATCTGGTGACATTTTCCTAAAACTCAAGACTTTTTATTAACAGAAGTTCAAGATAAGTGAAATACACAAAGGTCAGATTTACAGTTAAAATAATCCAGAAAAACATTACTATTCCAGAGTATAACATAAATTAAAAATTTGTAACGCCAAAGAAGTGCCTTCTCCACAACTCCAATATTAAGTAAAATGGGTAACTTTAAGCAGAACTACTGACTTTACAAAAGCTTTCTAACCATAATCCATTTTTAAAATACTGGGGCTACACAAAGCAAGAACAGAAAATCCACTTGCTGGGCTATATAAGCAAAAGTCCAAGAACCCATTAATTCTAGGAAGTTACAGCTCTATCCATAAACAAGTTCCAAATCAAACAAAAAGAAATTAAGCCAAGTCTTCATTATCTAACACTCATCATGATATTACATAAAAGCATAACGAGGGGGTGTGGAGAGAAAGCTGGTAAAGAAATGCAACGTAATACAAGTCTTTCCCATTTAAAGATCAAAAAAAAGTAAGGGCATTTATGAAGACAAAGTTCCTCGTTTCACCATCTATACACACTCAGCTCAGCTGCCAGGATGAACACAAAGTTCCCTTCGTAGTTCCTATATCCCACTCCAAATAAGACCTCATTAAATTTTATTGACAGAGATGATGATTAGTTTCCTGACGGACTAGCAGCACTGCTGACAGTGCTTTAGTCGCTGTTGTAATGATGTTCAGCACTGACAAACCAAAAATATGAATTCAACATTAAAAAAATATATGTATATTTAGGACTAAATTACTAACAGGCTTAAGTTAATTTGTCTCTTGGCTATGACTGTCCTAACAATGAACTTCATGCCTACAAAGGGGCAATGTTCTCCATTAATTCTACAGAAAAATGAAGCATCCTGCCCGAGATACCACTGAGTGATGAAGAAATTAAGCATCTCCCTTTTCCCAAGCAGCAGCATCGGTCTCGTGTATCTTAGGGCTGACACCAAACCAACAGCTGACAGTCTAAAGCATTTTACTAACAACCAACATCCAGCCATCACGGTTGCCCAGGAGGTTCAGATCCACATCGCTACTGCCCCGTGCAATCCCGGTATTCAAACAACCGGCCCCTCGCCTTCTCTGTTACAGCGGGTTACCGTCACTCTCACTGACAACCCAAGCCCCCATACAAACCGCCCAGCCCGCAGCACAGACACCATGTGCCGACAGCCGCAAACCCACCCACCGCCAATCGCCACCCTGAAAAGCAACGGAGGCACTTTTGAGTTAGGTTCTCAACGCAGAAGCCGCCGGGAGCCCGGCAGTACCAGCGGGGTGCGGCGGCAGCAGTAGCTCTCAGGTACCACCTCATCATCATCATCCTCCTCCTCCTCCGAGAATGGCGCTCCTTCGGCCGCTCCCGCAGCACCAGCGGGTGCTCTCACCCGGAGCCCAGCTGCCGTTGCTGGCCCAGGAGGTGCCGCACTGCCCGCCCCCAGCCCTCGATCCCCACCGCCCGGAACGGCAGGTACCGGGCGGCCGGCCCTCGCGGAAGGGTGAAGGCGAGCCGGGTAAGGCCGAGGGGAGCAGCGAGGAAGCCTCGGCCCCAGGGTCCCGGGTAAAGCAGGGCCACCCCGCGTGTCACCGTGGCAACCGAGACATACACACCCCAAGCCCCCTCACGCACCCCAGCCCCGCTGCTTACAGACAACGGGCGAGAGAACGGCCGGCCAGGCCTGCGCCCTGCCCCTCACCTGCGCCAGGCACGGCCTTGCCACCAGCGGGCCTCTCCCGCACAGCAGCTGCTGCAGCAGGATCCCGGGCAGCCCCTGGCGCCGGCAGCTGCCCCGCGAGAGCAGCAGGTAGCGGTGCGCCATGGGCCCGAGCGGAGGTGCCACCGCCACCTCGGCC
>VZTM01039367.1:1680-16395 GCA_013400555.1 Jacana jacana | reverse complement strand
AAAAATTTTTATTTTAAATTTCCTTTCCCCCCCCCCCCAAATGTAAATGAAATAGTATGCTATGTTTTGGTATCCTGGGAACTTGTAGCTATCAGTTTAAAGTGGAGTTTGTCAGCAGCAGAGCCTGTACAAGAGGCGAGGTCTTTCCTGAATGTTAATTTTCTGTACGCTCCACACAGCGTTACGGGGGTCTTGATCTCGAAGAGCCTGTCTGAACTGCATGCCATAAAGCAGATAAGACTCAGCACAGAGAGAAAATGAGTGGCAAGCTGTTTGTGCTTTGTACTGTGAATCAGAGCTTAGACTGATACAATTAGATCTAGGATAGGGAAAGATGCATCAGCCTTTATAGGTCTTTTTATTGACTGTGTTCTGGATATATATTCTATGTACACTGCTTTCTCTGACATTAAATTGAGAGCCCTGATATTGAGTGGTGCTGTTGATAACCGAAAAATGAAAGAAAAATGGAAAAAAAAAAAGAAAGAAAACCAGAAAGTGAGCATTTCAACTCTTTTTTTTTTCTTTTTAAGATTACTCTCACAAACTTGGTGTCTGTTGATGAGAGACTGGTTTACACACCTCATCCTGAAAACCCTGAAAAGTAAGTAAGGATATTTGTCTGCTTCTTTGTGCACAGGAGACATCATGTTAGTCCAGTTCAGTTTAGGTATTAACTTTTCTTTATACTCCCTTACAGAACCGTGCTAACTCAAGAAGCAATTATTACTGTTAAAGGCATTAGCTTGAGCAGTTACCTGGAAAGCTTAATGGCAAACACAATATCCTCTAATGCCAGAAAGGTACGTCTTTATTCTGGTTTCTCTCTCTCTTCCCCGACCCCTACCTTTCTTTGTGTTGAAACAGTAATTGTCAGTCCTGTATGCTGATTGCTATATTTAATTTTTCTAAACTTTGTGCACGCAGTTTTAGTTTATTTTTAGGAGGGCCTCAGCAAGTAGAATATAATTTCCTAAAGCATGAAATGGTTTCACCACTAAATCTTTGTTTTTCAACCAGAATTGTGCATCAGAACAAACAAACTTTGATATGTATGCTCTAGTTACACACAGCATACACATACTGTTGAGTTTCCAAAGTACCTTTTTAAACCCTAACCTTCCAATTCCATGAGTTAAGTTGTGCATACAGCTTCCTTTCCCTCCTTTGTAATTTGGGCATAGCAGTTAATGCTAGCATATCTTCTATGCTGCTTTGTCAGTTGTTCCAGTTCCTATCCATTATTGAGCTGTCTCCTTGCCTTTGGCTGAAAGTAAGCTGGTGTAAGCAGAGGCATATCCTTTGGAGAGATGAAACTATGCTGGCTTTTGTAGGTAACACTATACCAACTCGTCTGTCTCAGGCTTGCCTTTTCTACTTGGCTTGGGGCCATGGAGCTGTGCTTCAGCACAGGCAGATCTACAGGAGTGCTTATTTTGGGCACGTTGTCCTATCCTTCAGGGAAGGTGGGAAAGGAATGGGGTTGCTGGAGAAGCATAGACTTCACTGCCCAACAGCAGGATGAGTGCATCTGAAATTTGGGCTCGGCGTTGCTGGAGAGGTTCAGCACACTGGAAATCTGGCCCAGGTAGCTCCTGCCATGCTGTGAAGCATGCAAAGCCTGTGCTTTGACCAGCCCTTTGTCCTTGTGAGAGAGGTTGCTTGACCTAGGTGGTGCAAGTCAACTTGATAGGATGTATTGACCAACTAGATCAGAAAGTAGAAAGTCTCCTTTTCCTCCTTTCTTTGTGCGTCTCCAAAAATAAGAAGAAAACAGGTTAAAATCAGGGGATGGGGAAGGAGTGATGGGTAATTTCTAGACACTGAAGAGTAACTGTCTGAGTGCTCTCTGTGTTTGAAAGTCAGAAATGGGATGTATTACAGATAAATTGCAAATCTATTCTGATCCAGTTTCCACTTAGAAGTCTGTATGGGGTGTATATTCTTGAAAGACAAGTCCAAACCCTGGCTCACAACCAAACTTGGGGCTGACTCGGAGCTAACAAAGCTAGTTGGAGGGGCCAGACCAACTTAGTGCACTTAAAAGTGCTGGCTGAGTTCCTCTTGTGGCACCTGGCACGTTTGCACATCTTTGTTGAACTCGGGGAAAGAGTGTAAATATTTCTTGCTACCCGTTCAGGTGTTGCCTGTGTGAGAACTTGATTTCTTCTGAAGTTTGTTCTCCTGTTCTGCCATTTTCAAGGAACACACTGGCTCACAACCTTCTTGCAAATCAAAAAGAACTTCTTGTCCTGTGTGTGTTGCTGAAGAGTCTCTTTGGAGATTGTGAACTTGGGGTGGATTTGTACTTGCTGTTACCAGCCCTTTCTTTGCCACGCAGTGACGTACTCTGCTCTTCTCCCATGCTGTGCTGTGCCCTCTGTGCTCTTAGCACCTCTCTCAAACTTAATGAAAATCACTGAAAAATGTTTTGTTGTTCTGAAGAAATAGGGAGTGGGTATATTTTGCTCTGAGGTAGAGGTGGCAGATGATGTGTTATTNGGTGGAGTCCCCATCCCTGACTGTGTTTCAGAGTAGATTAGATGTGGTGTTGAGGGATCTGGTGTAGGGGAGAACTTGTAGAGTAGGGCTGATGGTTGGACTTGATGATTCCAGGGGTCTCTTCCAACCTGAATGATTCTGTGATTCTATGATTATTTTTAATGATGATGGAAAAATCATTTGCCGTCTGTTGTAAATCTCTTTTGTGTTACTCCAGGGGTGGGATGCTATTGAGTGGATAATTCAAAATTCTGAAAGCGCTCTAAGCTAGCAGTTCTCCACCTCTACAGTTTGTACTAACTAGTGGTAATGCCAGCATTCTTCTTGGTACAGCACTTCAGCTTCCTAGCAAATATGTGCATGGATTGTTGTCGTGTGAGTTTCATAAATTAACCCGCATGTATGT
The DNA here is from genome assembly GCA_013400555.1 of Jacana jacana. NCBI lineage: Eukaryota > Metazoa > Chordata > Aves > Charadriiformes > Jacanidae > Jacana > Jacana jacana. The sequence continues at coordinate 13,487 of VZTM01039367.1, read as the reverse complement.
TTTATGTACCTTGCATACAGGAATGGCAAACATGTTCATTGCACTGCAGTTTTTATAGGGAGTGAGAGTAGGTCAGATCTGGATCCATTAACCTGTGCTTATGCCTCTGGACAACCAACGTGCTGCAGCCATGTCTTGTGCCACAATTGTTGCTTGTGGTTTGAAAGTGGAATGATGACTGCAGATAACTAGGCATATGAATGAGTACCTCCACCAAGTCTTTGACCTGGTCCTGGTCTCTGTGACTTCCATATGTAAAACCTGGAGAAATTAATAAATTGGTTAATGACTGGAATTGGCATTATAAAAAAAAACGAAACGGAGTTGTACTCTTGGATACAAACTCGATTTCTTGAAAGAGATTGCCCAACAGGGCTAAACTTTTGCATAGTGCAATTGTATGTGCTTTTCTTATGCCTGAGGAATATTGTTGCCCTTCTGTGAACTTCTGTGGAAATCTGTACAAAACTGGAAGCTGTCAGAATGCCAGACTGTTCGTGTTTTCCATTGGTCTTCAGCTTTATTCATTTTAGCAGTGGGGTGTCCCTTAAGCAATGTGACCATGAAAAAACTTGACTTCAGGGTTGAGAGAACTGAGTGTACTTGGCTCTGTGATACCTCTGTGCAGACTGTTTTCTTTCCATGGGTCAGTGTAGCCTGTCTCTGTCATTCCTGTATCGGTTTATGCTTCAACTAATAAGATTCCTTAAAAAACAAAGAGGAAAAAAAAAATCCATTATGCTGCTTCTCCTACTTAAGAGTGTGGAGTTTTTCTACACTGCTTCCTTTGAGATCAGTGTATGCCACCAGTGTTTGCTTTTATGTTCTCATTCCACTAAGCTTTTATGGCTGTTTTTCTGGAAAACATCAACTACAAAGGCTTAGCATTTATCAGTCAGTCACGTAAGCTCTACCAGCAAACCTTCATCTGCAGCGTTTGGTCTGCCAACCCCCTCATACTGCTGGCATATGCAACAAAGACTAGTGTAATATGCATGCTTGGTTATGAATGTGCTTGCTTAATGACTTACTGTAGAATTTGTTGCACAGTATGAAACTTTATAGAGCAATCCTCTGTCAGATTTTGGGGTGGTTTTTTTTTTTGGTAACTGGGTAGTTCTACAGCACTTGGAGGCTTTGCATCTTGTTAGGATTTATAATCTCCTATGCAGAATATTCCTGAAATCTTCCCTGCGAATATCACGAGTTTATTCTTAGCTGCAAAACACAGCATATGGTGTATGTGGGTCTGACAGAACGTGCAGACCTGAGTAGTCTCTGAAGCTGAAGGAAGTATCTTGGTGTTCCAGTTGAATATCATAGACTTTTAAATTCTTTTCTATCTTGTCAACAAACTCCAGCACTATGACCCGGTTGTTTCATAGTCAGGCCCTGTAAAGGATTGTTCTACTGATCGTTTTCTGCATCAAATCTGTTTGACATGCTGACGAGTCCTCTTTGTGCAATTAGACAGATATAGCATCTAAGCTGTTACTGTCTTACTCCTCTCTGCATGTGTCACCCATGAGGACATTTTAACCTGACTTGTAAATATCCAAATGCGTGCTTACTGAAAGATGACTCCCCCTCGCCCCCCCTGCTTTGTTCCTTAGGGAGGACTCTACTCAGCTAATTCACAGATGGTTAGAACTTCTTGCTATGCAGTAGCCTGCTCCCCTCTGGGTGCTTTTATCCATGCTTTGCTGATGGGACCAGCTCTTAAGCAGGATGTAGAGGCAGAAGTGAAGTGTGGTGAAGTGTGATCCACTTGGTGCTCAAATGGAAGCAACTCAGAAGTTAAATTGTGCTCTTCTAAGGGCTGCTTTTTTCAGCAATGCCATACTTAAACTGGACAATTTAAATCATACTTTATTATTGTCTGCATTTTTAAAGGCACGTCTTGAACTAAGTTCTGAAAGATACTAGTCCTTGAGGTAGCTCTGGATAGGGCTGAACACCCCTTCTGAGCTCTGGCCACGAGCTGAGCGCTTTGCTGGGATCCATGGGTGGCTTTTCTCAGGCTAAAGGCCGCCTGCCAGTGCAGGTGTAGCAATTAGGGTTTATTCTGTGGGTCCCCACTCCTTGACAAACTTGAAGAGAAACAGAGTCAGCTCCACACTGAACTTGTTGAGGGTCCCGAGATAAATATGCTCTGACTCATAATAAAACTTTATCTTTTTTTTAATATCTTACACTTTGCAGCTTGAAATGGGGCTTTTAATACTATTCCAGAATAATGTTTCTATTCTCAACTTTAAGAGTATGTGAAGAGTTTTCTCTTTTTTTGAGATTTTCAAAGCTGTTTATGCAGATCCTTGTTCATGCTTACTGGTTTATAAAAGAACAGCAGCAAGCTCTGGACACTTAAAGAGACTTTTGTTGACTTTATCACCTATAATGAATGCGACACAGCGAGCCCATGAGTTCAGAACAACTCTCTCTGTGTGTGGAGGACTCTTCTCCTTTCCCTCAATCTCCACAGCGTGCTTGAACACGGACACTGGCTCTCCTGAAGACCTAGAGCTTTTTGGGCTTAAACCCTTTATCTGCAGAACTCCTCTAGAACCATGTGGCTCCCAGTTACTGCTCTCCACTGTCTGTACTTCTTATTCTTAGTCAGGTAATAGAGGTGAAATGTCTCTTGGCTTCACTTTCAGTTAAAAAAGGTCGGGTGTTTTCCCAGTCTGATCCCATCTGCTTGTTTTGGCAAAAGCTGGCATTCTGAGATTGTGGAGCTCTAAAATCTTGCCCTTTTGTTTAGTTAAAGTGCTTCTCTTCGTCTTCTTGGCTTCACTGTGCAGCTGGCTGCATGCTCATCTGGTGGTCATTGGGCTACGGCTGCTACAGGGTCTTCTAAAGGCAAAGGGTTGTTGACATGTTTATTCTGCTGGATCCCTCAGCTTTTATTAAAGCATTGGCTGCCAATGCCTGGCTTTGAGGCACTCCCATCCTGAGAACTGAACGGACAAAGACCAAGCCTTGATATAAAATGTGTAACTAATCTCTCACTCTGTTTTATATGCTGAGAAGTTGCTGTGCATGAATATAGAATTCAGTGCCAGTCCATCCCTGAGCTCTTGTTAGATATCAAGTCAGTCAGTTGCCACTTCCAAGAGCAGAAGACTATCTTTCTTTGTCCTGGATCTTCTCAAAAACTCTCCATAACTCGGCTAAGGAATCTGAGAGCAGTATCTAGACTCTGCCATAAATCCTCTGATATTCTTTGGGGGGCAGGAGCAGCAACTGGCAAAACCAGCAATACTCTTACATACAGGAACAACTGCTGAATTAGGCTTTTTGCCTAAGTGTGCTACTGGGAGCTCACACCAGTACTGCATTTACTTCTTGCTTATAGGTTAAGCAAATGCCTTTAACTTACCATAAGAAGATGCTCAGAAATTACCAGTATAATCTGGTATCAAACTATGCAGGACATGGAATTGATTTTAAAACAAGTCTCGTGTCTGACAGAGGAAAAAACTATAGAAACACCAACAGTCGTGTTGTCTCTGTGGTGGTCCTAAATTCCAGCATTTTCCTGGCAGGGTCGGGATGCCCTGGAGTGGGTGATCAGCAAACTAAACACAGAACTGGAGGAGCTGAAGTCAACGCGTGAGGGCATGAAACCAGCCATGGCAGCAGCATCGACAGAGAAATAAACAAGTAACCCAACAGAAAAGTTTTACCCTGCAGACTGCTTTGCAGATCTCCCTTCCGAGGCTGATCTGCATATGTTTTATATCTTTATAACAATACTGGATCTGCCGACAGATAACCTCATCCGTCACCTCCTCAGCAGCTCCCGTTGCCTACTGAAGATTAGACTGACCTCCTGCAGATGCTCTTTTCCTTTAAACAGTTTAACACTGGAAACAAAACATTTAGCACATTTAAAACTGCCTAAATGTGCCTTTTTTGTAACAAAGACAGAGAGTATGTTATATTTGCACCACCATGGTTTTTCCTACTCAAACTTGAAAAGGAAGCACGTGTGGAATTAAGGATTTTCCATGTGAACATTTGTTCTGTGAAGGGCTGGTTGGTACTCGAGCACTGAATTTTGTCTGTTTTTTTTTTTTTAATCTTACAGTGTCTTGTAACTATTTAAAAGAAATTACCTGGGCCAGAACATGATACTGTGGAATTAGCTATCCATCTAGAGGATCATCCCAGAAAAGCTAAACCGTGTTTGGTACGATCTTTCCCTGGGTTGTTCAAATGTGCTGACTGAACATGACACACAGATGCTTTACCTCTTCAATGTTTGTATCCAAACAAAGATAAAGTTTCTACTAGTGTTAATAGCCTAGAACAGGGTTTGTTGTTTTGGTTTTTTTTTTTTTTCATGGGGAGAAGGGTATAATGTATTTTCATATTTATTAACTTGACCTAATTCCTACCCTCTATATGAGGAGAGGAGTAGTAATTCCTGGAAGGTGCTGGAAAATACTTCCCTTATTTATCTCTTAAGAAGGGTACTTGGAGGCTACTCGAATGAAGAGACTGTGCTGTTCCACTGGTCCTTGCTCTTAATAGCATGTCTGAACTGAGAGGGAGACTGATGCAATAACCAGAAGAGAGGAAATGAGAAATAAAGGGGAAATTTGCAATCCAAAGGTTTCATGAACACGTACCTTTCATGCCCTGAATGGAGAAAGCAAGAGTACAAGATAAACAAATAGACTCTCCTTTTTGGGTGCTTTCTACTAACTATTGCCTACCAGTATAACTGGATTTTGTTTTTTCAACTGTTTTCCACATTGGTACAAAATGGTTTTAGAATAATTTTAAATGCTTTTCATCATCTAGAAAAATACTTCAGCAACTACAGGAATTGTTTTGTGTAAAACATGCATTAAGTGTATACATTGGTAGCAGTCCTAGCCTTGTCTGATGTTCACAGCATTTTCAGATTTGGTCCAAGTGTAGCGTAGCCAGCACTTTACTGGGGTATTTAAACTTATTTGTTGCTGTGCACACAAGGTGAAGTAAATGTTGCAAGGATGTTTATGTGTTCAGGTGGCAAGCTTGTGTTTAGGAAGCTGTTACAGAGCATGAGTAACTCCTGAAAAACTAGAAGAGTAAAATGTTGGTCTCTGTTTTGATCTGGTAATTTTAAAGTGTCTGTAGCTTAAGGGAAACTTCAGCATTTGTATTCTGGTTAGTTTGAAAGTGAACATTAATTTGTGTGTGCCTACAGTTGCACTAAATTACATGATACTAATGAATAAACTTCATTTTAAAAAAAATACTGTATTAGTCCAAACCAATTAAATGACCAGCTTATATTTCCATTGCTCTTTTTATGTGGAACTAAAGCTTTTCTTATTTTGGAACAGAAACTTAGAGCATAAAGTCCAATAGCAGCTCCTTTCCAGAAGAGGACTGGGTAACTTTGCTGCAGGCCAGTTGTTGGGCTTCTCAAGAGGAGCAGTGCCAATTCCTGGAAAAAGAGTGTGGGAGATGTAGCTCCTGGTGGAGTTCTGCTCCTGGTGGAGTGCAGCTGTGGCAGTGCTCTGCCAACAAAAGGGAAAGATGAGTAAGTGTGTGTGTGTGTGTGTTTGTGTGTGTAAACCTGCACCACAGCATTCCCTTACATGCCTGCTGGAGGTGATGAGAACATGACTGTCGGGGGGGTAGAAGAGTCTTTGGAGAGGTTCATGTGTTGCTTTGGCTTGGGAAGAATTGTCTAAAGCTGCTTCTTGCATCAAATTTGAAATGATTGCTTAGTGTTGTCTTACAGCCAACTGATTCCAGCACTAGCCCATGTCCCAGGAAAGTCACCACAGGCTCCTATACTCTGTCCAGGGCCAGAGCCCTCTGCCACGCCTTAGGGCCAGTACCAGTTAGGCACCAGTTTTCTGCATTACTTTCTTTGCACTTTGCTTTCTTCTTCCAGAATCAGATCCTTGCCTGCTTGTGCTTGGTCCTTCTCTGCTTTTCTCCAGGCTAACTGGGAGTGGGGAAGCTTTTGGTAGGAAAATGACTAATATCTTCTAGGGGCCAGTTCCATCACCCAACTGGCTCTGCTGGGCAGTGCTGCTGGTTCTCACTGTGTGACACTCCTGCACCTCTGGGCTTACTGTCTTCCTGTGGTTGCTTATTTTGCTGGCATACAAAGGACCTTGCAGGCAGTGGTCACACTGGGACCAAGCAGGCTCCAGTGCTTAGCAGATGAAGTAATTCTCGCTTTCCTGGACACTTTCATTCTTCTGCTTTCTGTTCCATCTAGTTTGCATACAGGCCTCCCACCCTTCTTCTCCCTCGACCGTGTGACTCTTCTCCATGGGCTGTGGTGGGATCTGTGGCTGTATGCTCAGCCCTCCTGTGCTGAACACTGGTTTTGAAGCATGCAGTTTCCCACCCCAGTTCTGTCACTGTTGTAGACCGATTTGACCCTTGGGGCAACCCCCCCCCCTCTACCTTTGAAATTGCTTATCTTGGGCTTTCCCTAGGGAAGCTGCCCCATCTTTTTGTTATTTTCTGGGAATGACTAAAAGATAGGTATGAAGTCACTTTTATGTGGTGTGCATTGACTGAGGGGGGGGGTGTCTGTCAAAGGCAGAAAGCCACGTGTGAGGGAAGGTGCTAGGCTGCTTGTGGGACTTGGTGCCAGTCTGTCAGGTCTCTGGGTTGGGCAGAAGTGGGGCTGCTCCCCCTGCCCAGTAACTACAGCTCTGCCACACGCCCCTGCTATGGAAGAGCTTCACTGGGGATAGGTGGCTCCTGACCTCAGGGGAAGCAGTGAGGGGAGATGGCAGCAGTGATTCCCAGGGTGTGGAAAACTGGGCATCTTAGTTCTTGGCCCTGAAGGCTTTTTAAGGTGTTGAAGATACCAGACTTGAGGTAAGCTCTGGTTTCTGGTTGATGTCTTTTTCATGCTGGCACAGACGAGCTCACGTTAGCAACAAAAGGCAGTAACTTAAAATAGTGCGAGCAAATGCTCTTGTGTGTGTGTGTGATCAGGGTTTTTTTTGTGGTTTGTTATTGTTTTTTTTTTTTTTTCCCCTGACTTGCCCTTGCACTGGTGTGAGTCCTCCATGCTCCTCCCCATGCTGCTTACGGCTTTTCCCCCACCAGCTCAGCAGGCACCATGGCAGGAAGGGTCGTAGTTGTTGGGAGAAGGGGTGTAAGTTGCAGTATGGCTTAAGAGACGTGGATGAAGAGGTAAAGGCACCGAACTGCAGCACATAGCGTGCACAGGAACTGATGTACAGCACGTGTCAGGCGTCGGTGTATCTGATGATGTAATCCAGTAGCACTGAGTAAGGTGACATTCCTTGATGTGACACTTTTAATTGAAAAACCTCCAGGTGGAGCAGTGGTTAACGCTTTTCCTATTCTTGCATCTGCCTAGATTGTAAGCTGGGAAGGCCAGGACTCTGTGAAGGATCTGTGTACACTGTGGTGCTATCTTAAATAAAATTACATCCTCCCTTTAAACAAAGACCACTTCTGGGTGTCACTACTGTAACGGAAAATGGGCTCCTGGTTGTCAGAGAGGGCTGCAGAAAAATTGGCGTTGGTCTGTGCCAGGTGAGCAGCGGGACCCGGCACCAGGCTCCCTGGAGCTCGCTGAAGCCACACGTCCTGCTGGGCAAAAGCTCCGTAGGGTCCTCTGTGCCCGAGCTGGTAACTCCATGTGGGTCTGGTACCTCTTCATTTTGCAATAAAACAGGGAAGAGTCATATAAAATTATTAGCCTTGGCTTGTAAATAAGGCCTTATTTATCCAAGAAACTGTTGTCTTACTCCACCAATACTGTTTGCCACCCCTCAAAATCATGCAGGGCGTGTGCTCACCTTTTAAGGAGGCAGGTCAAGCTTTCACTATGCATCTATGCAAGGAAAAGGCATTTTTGTGAAGCACCACTCCCGTCCTTTTCATTTCCCCACAGCCGAGGGGATGCAGGTATGACTCTTATTTTACTGGCAGGCATCTGCAATTAGAATCGGCAGTGAGGGCTCCTCATTTGGGGCCCTGCTGGTACCAGACGTCCCTGTTTCACTCTTGTCTAATTTTGTTTGTACCCACCTTTTAACCCGCAGGAGCAAAGGGCCAAGGGCTCTCCCTGACCAAACACACAGACCCTGCCTGTACCAGCTGTGCCAGGTAAGACAGCACCACTCACTGGCTTCACGGTCAGCTCAAGGAGGCGAGAGCGGCGCCACTGCCGGTTTGAAGCAGGTTTTATTAGTACTGCATAAATGAGACATGGCATTTCAGTGCCACGTCACGTGAGATCAAGCAGAATCGGATGCTATTGCCTTGCTCTGTTGGTGCTGCTGCCCTGGGTGTGCCTGAACCTGCACAGAGGGTGCGTGCGCAGTGACGGCACAGAAGCAGGAGCAGTTGGAAGGGGAAGGGTTTGTGCTTTGGGCCTGGTCAAGTCCAAAAAAGTGCATTTCCTGTTTGGGATTTGCCGTGTGCCTTCATTAAAGGTGGGGGGATGAGGGAGGACTGGGAAGGGGGAACCAGCTGTAACAGAAACCCAGCCCAAATACACTCCCTGTCCCTCTGTTTTGCTTTCCAAGTGCCAGGGAAAGTAACCCCCAGCCCCTCCAGTAGAACCGTGTCCATCTTGAATGTCTAAGGCCTCAGCCTCTGCCTGGCCTGTGGGCTGGGCCAGCAGAATGCACCCTCTCTCTCTAGACACTGTCAACTGGTGCTTATTGCCACCAACTTTGGAAGCCAACCTCCTGTAGGCGTTGCAGCAACTCACGCCCGTGTCCTTTAATGCTGGCTTTACCTCTCCCTGGAAGCTGTGACCATCCCACGCTGCAAGGTTTGCCCTAGGGCCTGTCCTGCACCAGCCGAAGCCTTGCTGCCGCCCACTGCTCAGCACCAACATGACGCTGGTTGGGACACAGGGGAAGGACCTGTAGCTTCACCTGAGCACTAGAACTGCGTGGGAGGCACAGAGGATGCTCCCCTTTCTGCACTTGCAGGGTTTCTTTTCTAATCCNGGAAGGACCTGTAGCTTCACCTGAGCGCTAGAACTGCGTGGGAGGCACAGAGAATGTCACACAGGTTAATAACCAAACAGGTCTCTTCCAGCTGTGGCTGCACATGAAGTAGCCTGGCACCTTGAAAGAATCTCTGCCTTAAAAATGTATTTTTTTAGCAGCTATAGCCAGGCCTATTCCAAAGGGCTTCCTCTAGAACTGGTCTATAAAAACCATCTTAGCAACTTTTGCAGAGTGCAGCAGCTCCTGTTATTACGTCAGGACAGAGGGCCCAGGCTCCCCGCAGCTCCGGCGCTGGGGTCAGAGGGGGCTGCCCCTGCAAAACAGCCCAACCACACCAAGCCAAAAAATTACTGCCTTCCAGTTCAGTGCAGCTCAACCAACCAGCACTACTGCCCATAAAAAGCTGCTGTGTCTATTTGATAAGTATTTAGCTCCAGCTGCTTATGCCCAATGCCATTTGCTGAGTGCAGACCAGCGAGGTAGCATTCATTCCCAAATCTTTGCTTGTCAGAGCGCTGGAAGGTGCCAGCAGTCCGGAATTCAGTGCACCTGGAAGCAGTGCCAGCAGCTTGCACAGCCCAAGAGCTGATGGAAACGTGCAGGTGGCAGGATCCTGTTAGCTCCAACACCTCAAAATTCTTTCAGTGGTTGTGACCACGACAAAGCTCATGGCTTGTGCCAGGTCAACTTGGCAAGAAGAGCAGCTCTGGGACGCTTCAGAGTCAAGCTGAAAGAGGGGACTGCGGTGCTGGACTCGCTGGAGCTGCCACGATGACAATGCTCATGGAGTTACCCTAATGCAGGAGGAAAAGGGGGTGTGTGTCTGTGTCTCATGTACCATGTCAGACTGAGCTAATGACCCGCTCTGGTTGGGCTCCTGCCAGGAAGCTTTGGTGAAGAGGAATTTCAGGTACCCCCAAAAAAAAAGGTCAAACACAGTCATCAAAATCAGACAGAAACAACAAAACAGATCTTTATAGCTGGAATCAATATTCATAAACATTCTCAGATTGGCCTTAGGGATACATACATACAAAAGAAGAAGAACTAAACCAGAGCAGCTCCAAGTTATCAACATGGAAATACTATAAGATGTTATGGTAACACTAACAGAATCCATAGGCTGTAGCACCGGAGCGCACAGTCGCAGCACCCGTCCCTCATGCCTGTGTGCTGTCACTGTTTCACAGATGAGACCAAGCTCGTAAGAAAGACATTCAAAGGATGTCAGGAGCTGCTGGATGAGGTAAAGCACAAAGGTAACCGTCAGGAGTCTACAAAGTTGGAGCTTCTAAATTAGTTTTAACCTACAGAGCATGCAGCCAGTGACTACCCATGGAAGCTGATGCTGAGCTTGCCCAGGGGAAAGGAGGAGCTTTAAACAGAGGAGAGAACATTATAGTTGTGCTGAGCATGTTCTCTCCACTTCTGGCTTAAAAACTCAAATCAAGCACTTGACAACCTCTCCAAAAGACTGCCAGCATTCCTCTCCCAAAGCTGAGGGGTGACTTCCCAAAGCCCATACCTCTGACATGCAGGACAGGCGTGCCTCGGCTACAGCGCGGCACTGCGAAGCAGCAACACGCGGGGGACAGAGTGGGCTGGGAACGGTGAGGCGGTGCTGATCACATCACTGGGGTCACACAAGCACTTTTATTGCTATTCTAAAGAGGTACTTCATGCTTCTGTCCCTTCATGCAAGCCAGCCAGCCCCCAGCTGTTAGGCAATCGTCTTCCTTAACAACGCTTTGCCAAAAGAAACACCTGACCGAGGATGCGAAACTGTGAGAGCAGGAAGAAGAAAAGGAGAGGCAGAACCTTTAAACCAGTTTCCACGTGAATAATTAACGCAGACCAAGGCTATAATGGAAAGGCATTTTTATTTTCACCAGGTAAACACCCTTCCCTGGATAAAGGGAGTAATGGGGAAGGGGGGAAACAAAGCAATCTTGTCACTGTGAACATTTGAAGCTTCAGGTTTTAGAGACAGTGAGAGCTGCAGCAAAGGCCAGCTCGCCTCCATGGCCACCCTGAGGCACGGCTGCCTGCGAGTTCTCCACCACCAAAACGAGACTGATGCTGCCAGTGGCATTTGTAACTCCTTGGGTCTCCTATGATATGTTTAAACAGACTGTGGGCATATTAATAAAGCTAAAAAAAAATGGTAAAGATTTGAAAAACCTGATGGGAGGGAGCTTGCTGTGCTAGTCCCACACCCTTTTCTGCAGTAATTCACTCTAAAACGCTGTCCATGGAGCACAAACTGAATCAGGGGACTGAAAGCCTTGACTGTCATAAAGAGAATAAGCCAACACACATATAAATAAGACTCATTTCCTTTTTAAAACATCACGGGAAAGTAAACTCCCGCTGCATGATTGATGGAGGCTTCCTAAATATTAACAAATATATTACACGTATTTACAAGCTTCTGGTTCCATCCTCTGAGGCTGATGAGAAGTTCAGAGCCTAATTAGGACACGCTGGGTGGCACGGCGGGCTGCGCAGGCAGGAGATGATGGGCTGTGCAGGCAGGAGATGGGCTGCACAGGCAGGAGATGATGGGCTGCACAGGCAGGAGATGGGCTGCACAGGCAGGAGATGGGCTGTGCAGGCAGGAGACGGGCTGTGCAGGCAGGAGATGGGCGATGGGCTGCAGTGATTTGGGATGCTGGTGTGAGCAGCGAGATGGGCAGCTAAAAATAGCCCGGCTGTGCCGAGATGCCGGGGCCAGAGCTCCCTCCGCCTTCGCCCAGCAAACCGATCCCCGCTTTCTCTTAGCTTTCTCTTAGGGTAACGCGGAGCGGAGCCCCAGGGTAACGCAGAGCAGCCGTGGCA
>VZTM01039365.1:0-28302 GCA_013400555.1 Jacana jacana | reverse complement strand
AGCCGGGGATTTTCGAAAGTTGCAAAATTCCTGTCAACATTAATAGGGCCAGAGTTTCCTTCAAGAGCATCAGAAATAAAAAATAAATTAAAAAAAAAAAAAAAATTGAGAGAAACAAACATTCAAAGGAACAGGAAATGAAAGTGAATTTCTGAAACATCTAATATTAGGCTTGTAAACAAAACACAACAGAGCCTCTGTAATCTATAGTATTTGTGGTTCCATTGATGTGCTGTAGTGAAAGGAAATGCATAGGATCTTAATGGACCGTAAGCATAGATATTTTCTTTTGAAGGAAATACTTTCTAGGGAATTTTACGGGAAAAAATTTGAATTCTGAATCTGATTAAAAAGCAGTAAGGTGTGGGAACCTTAAAAAAATAAACAAATCCCCCAGTGCACAAATTAATTTTTTTAATACTGAAAACTTTCATGTTAGCAGTGTAAATGAAATTTCCTCGTTTCAGGCACGTTTTGTGGATAATCGTATGTATGTCTATGGCAGGCAGAGGTTCCCATGCTGCAACCATAACATTAACTGTTTACTTAAATTATTTCTTTTTGCTTCCCAGACCCCAAAGAATGACATAATTCTTCCTACCTAATTGGGTAGGACCCAGACCAAGCCATCTAAATTCTTAGTTGGTGGCAGAAAGGAATGTCACCCAGAGGTACAGCAATGACTAACACAGGCCAGGGGAACTTGGAAAGAAATCCATCGTCGAGTAGTCTTTTCTCTTGACCACCAGTAGTGTCTAAACTAGATGTAAGTATCATGTTATTGGTATGAAAATTGGTGAGATGCATTCCATCCATATTGATATATAGACAAAGTAATTTTTAAAGTAAATGTGGGTTAGTCAGACTATTTCTCTTAGAAATCATCCCCAGCTATCTTAATTGGTAGTGGTAAGTAACTGAATTTCTGGGCAGGGGAGGAGGACAGGAATGCATGTTTAGGAGCTGTGATGGAAGCATGAAATCCCCATCAATTTTCTCAGTATTTGAAAATTAATATTCCCTTCCAAATCTCTCCACCACCCCTAACTGCCCCAAACCAGATACGGAACAAAGATGAAGTAGACAGATGTTGAAACCACTTCAGGATAACAAATTACAGATTGACAAATCTTTTTCATCTTTGACAGCTGGTATTTTTCCTCTGGGTAATTTCCAAGAGGGTGACAGGAAAGAGGTAAATATAAAGTGGTAACCTCCCCTTAGGGCATCACAGATGTTCATTATTGTCAAGGTCTCACAGCTGTATGAATGTGCACAGACGATGGGCAAGATGAGGTGAAGATAGAGGGTGAGAACTGGCTTAATGAAGAAAAACTGTCTTTACCATGAAGACTGGCCAGTTTATGTTCCTCTCTGTGACAACTGGAGTCAATTTGACTGACTCAGGAATGGCAATTCCCTGCATTGGAACAAAGGCTTACAAACTCAGTTTTCTGTCAAAGTATGGCAGTCCAATAATAGTTGAATTCAGAAGCAAAGTGACAGCATTTAGCTGTTTTCAAGACAAAATATGCTTGCCTGTCTGCCTATTTGCCCAGAGAGTAGAGCAAGGTCCAGAGATCCCTGGCTGCCTGACCTCTGGATGACTTACAGACTGAGCAGCTGCAAGCATGGGCAGGCTGCCCAGTGCACAAATATGCAAAGGTTATCAATAAAATTGGAGATTACCTACTTCTGATATTTGCTTGGTGGTTTTGTGCACAGTGGAAATTCAGCTAAGGTCCTCCTAACAAGCATGATGCTTGACAGAAAGCACTGCTGCCAGTTGTCAGAAGGCAAAAAAGCACCAACATCCTGGTAATTAGAGGTGGATGGGCTGAGATGGCTAAAGTGCTAATATTCTGAATTAGCAATGGACTGAATGGAGTTTGACTAATTGTAATTAGAATGTAAGCACTTGGCTGAGAAGATACGTCTTTAGCTAAAGCAGCGATAGTTGAAAAGTAAGGTTTCAAAATTATAAAGGTAAGAAGGAAAATGGCTTGCTCTGGTAAAACTGCAAGGGATATTTGCACTCAATTGAGATAGTGTTAAGAAGCAAAAGTTTCCACATGAAAACCTAGGTATCTTATACTCAACACATACTTCATGAAAATGATGCATTTTATGCTGGGTCTGAACATTGACAAGTCATGCAGGATGTTGGCCAATGGGTACTTCGGAAAAACCAAGCAGGTTTTTGTTGCTGTAAGAGTAAATTGAAATTTTTTCAACTTTAATAGCCCTATAGCAAGTCACATGATGTAATTATAAAACAATTCCTTACTGTATTGTATGTATATGTGTTCTTTGACTGTGCTAGAATTGGTTATTATTTCAGAAATCGAGAGTAGGAAACATAAATTAATGGTTTCACCTCTAAAGAGACCTGATCCAAGATGAGCATTACGAATTGTGATAATGGGTCAGATCAAAGGTCCACTTAGCTCATTAGCCTGTCTCTGATAGCTGCCAAGAATAGAGGCTTAAGTAAAAGAACAGATACACAGTAAGAATAGCTTATAATTAGTGCTCTTCCTTCTGGTGCATCCTTTCAGTTTTCAGCTGTAAGTAGCAATGGCCTGAACTACAAATTGTATCTCAACCAACCTAAGACATATTCCCCATGATTTTTATTATTTCAACTTACATATATTAACAATCTCTTAGTCACATGATTTAAATTGCATACTGGATGAAAGCAGCGATTTCTTTTGCTCAGTTTAGAGCTGTTGTCTGATATCTTAAATCAGATGTCCTCTAATTCCTCTGTTGTGAGAAGCTTAGAGAAATCATTCTGCTTTTGCTTCTTGCCATTTGTAATTTTAAAGTAAATTACTGTGCCTCTTTTCCAAGATGAACAACAATCTATTCTGTCTTTGTACATTCAAATTCTGTTCCTTGTGTCTCATAATACTTGTTGACCTCTCTGGTAGTTTTTCTTTGTGCTGTCCTATTTATGGCAGGTCCCAGAACTTCTTCAAGACTTTTCTTGTCCAGCTAAGCTAATGATATATTTTAGGAAATGTACTTACAATTTCAAGTAAAATCATATTGTTTTGTTTTTGTTTTTGTTTTGTGAAAATCTTTCAGAGACATTTAGTTGCTTGCAGGATTCAATATAAAGATGCACTACAGGCATGTATGATGTTAGATATCTCTCCTCAAATTCTACCTAAATGCATAGTCTTTAGTATGCTGCTTTGTTTTGGATTACTTCCAATCACTGAGTTATATTTTTAAAAAATTATTCATAATGACTCTTTTCTGAGTTGAAGAAGTTAATTTAGAGTACAACACCATATAATTGTTGTTATACATTGGGTGACAGTTCTGTTTATATCACTTTGCACCTATCATTACTTAATTGAATGTTTGTTTTTATTGTCCAGTCACGCTGTGTTTCAGAATTTTTCTGCCAGTCTTCACAGTCAGTTGTAGATTTAGCTACTTGGAGTGATTTAAAATGTAAACAACCTCTTATTACTCTTTTCCCTTCTAATTTTCTCTGCTCATTTATTATTGTATTAAATAGCACTTTTCTGGGAGAAATCCCTGTGGCACATACAGGAGAGGAGAAAATCTATTCAAACAAGCCCAATTGTGCACCTGTTGAAATCAAACAACAAGCTGTGGATATAATGATTATAGTTCATATTAATATAGGGGGGTTTGTGCACATTTTCATTAAAAAACAGTATCAAAGTAAAACATTTCAGTTTATTTTCTGTCCTAAAGTTTCCCTTCTGTTAATAGTCTAGACTCTTCTCAGATACTGCTGTCATATACCTTCTACAAAAAATGCATATTAAGTATTACAAACTGAATTTCCTGGAGATTAAAGCCACATCAACTTCATGGGAAAAGCAAAAGTAATTTAAATTTTTCTAATATTCATAACCTAACATAATATTTAATAGCCATTTATATTTCTAACAATCAAAACATTTCTACAATTGTAGTAATGATAAACAATTATATCTCACTGTATTTTCTCTGTCCTGATATCTGAAGGTTGCATGAGTATGACAGGGTTTATCACAAATTGTGATTCAATCAGGCATCACATCTTTGAAAGGATAAAGCGGGGTTAAAAAATTGCTGTTTATTTTTTCCTGTAAAAATTGTTTTCTTTTTTTTTCTCTTTCCTTTCCTGCTTGCCCTTGACAATGATTTCCCATGCACAAAGGTGCCTCTGCCCTTATTGAAACAGGGAATTGATTTGGATGTTCAATGACTCTTGCTATCAAGATCTCTTTCACTTCAGCTTGACAGCAAATACCTAAAGGAACTGGAGTGTTCATGATTTTTTCACAGTTATTTGGTTAATGACAACTGTCATCTCCCCGTCTATCAGCATGACTTCCTTGCCACATGACAGAACAGAGAAATGATTTTCCATACAGCTTTAGAGTTCTATATCCCAGTGCCAGTATGGTGAAATGTTAGCTTAACTGCTATCTAAATACAACACTTTTACTTCATAACAATCTTTTCAGCCATCCTTCGTAAACACCTTCTCTCCTTCCTGTTTTTCCACCCAGAAAAGGTAGTTAGAGCATTTACTTAAACATAAGTAGCTCTGACCAATAAAGGAGAGTAATTACCTTCACCATTGAGAGATTGAGAAGTTATAATGTCTTGCTGTTATTCTAACTCTTTAAATACTCTTTAGAAGTCCAAACAGCAGTAACAACAGAGATAGTTTATTACTTTTGGGGTTTGTTTTGATGGGGTTTTTTTAAAAGCTTGTGAATCCAAAAATGTTGTACTGCAGAATCTGGTTGAGTATATATCATCTCCAATCGTTTCCTGACTGATTTCCTAATTCCTATAGATTCAACACTCAACATCATTCACCTTAACCAAATGTTTAATTGCTTACAAAATATGAAGAGACAATTATAATTACTCTGTTTAGTCTAACTTAAAGCTATTTCCTGAAATATGATGTGAGGTCTAAACTTCTATAAAATCATACTTCCATTTTAGAAAGTAAGTTTATATTTCTTATATCTTAAAATGTAGAGAATACCAGAAAGAGTCAGAAAAGAGAAAGATAATTTTGGTAGTTTTAGAAACCGCTATTTTAAGATACAACACAGGATTTTTAGTTGGACATTTGCTTTATACTGAGCACTTATTCAGTTAATAAAAGTGCTTTTTACTCTTATATAGACTACCTGGCTCCTAAGTGCTCTCTAAGCTTTATAACATATACCTCTCAAATGAGGGTGATACACAGAAATGCCGCTGTCCACCCAGATAAGATTCTAGCTTTTAATCACATTGTGAACTTTAAGCAGCTGAAGATCATGAGGCATCAAATGTCAGAGAAAGGTAAGAATGGTCTTTAATGTGTGAAAAGAAAGACAGGAGACTAAGCATATGATTATCTTTTTGTATTGAAGATAACAATTTAACTCACTTGTGAATATGACATAATTCACACAGTGCTGCTCGCTCACCCTTCCTTTTCTTCCAGTTTGTAGGAGACTGACACCCCTTCTCTGCTCCAAGCAGAGATAACTGAGAGACTAAGGTGAGTCTGCACACAGCCCTCCTTTTTTTTTTTCCCCGTTCATTCTTTCCAGGGAGATGCATGCTTTGTGTATCAAAATACATAATGAATATACATCTTCATAGTCCTCCCCTATGAAGGGGAGCTCCATCCTGTTGTTCGTCTTTGATTCCAGGCAAGAATATCACAGCCTTCACCAATTTCCTCTTAATTCTTACATTACTGCACTCATCACAACATTTTTTACCTTTTCCCACCCTTTGGGAGGATGACTCCCCTATCCTTACTTCTACCTGTAGATGCCCAGAAAGGCCTCTGTATGTAAACTTCAACCACTCTACCTCATGGAGGTCTCAGAAAAATGGAAAACTCCTCCCTCCTCTTTGAAAATTTGATAACAAATGTAAAAAACTGTTTCTCAAAGTTTAACCAGTGTGATGGATTTAGAAGACTGTAAAACCCATCCTCATGCCAAAGCAAGGCTGGAGCTGCTCATCTGCGAGAGATGAATCCTGTCATATTAGAGATGTATAACCTCATCCTGTTTGGGTGCCAACCAACAACTTAGTTAAGCCACACTGGCCAATACGCTTGCTCATGTGGTCTTCAGCTTTTCTCATCTGATAACTCCCTATTTTCATTTGTCATACAGAGAAAAACTTAAAATTATGTATTTTGTTGGGTCTTGTTTGTTTCTGGTGGGCCTCCTATGTTGAGTTTATCAGATCATCAGTTTGAACTGAGAACCTAGACAGACTTCACCAGTGCATGGGGGATTTTGTCTCCTCCCACCCATCCTGACATTGCAGTCAATGTAAAGGGCTGACACAGAACATTTTGCTAAAATAAGCACACCTGCTGGGCATTAACTGTACAGAATAAATTTAATAGTATTACATGGTATAAGGCAGGATAGACTTTGGCCTAAGAATTTTATATGAAATTATGCCACATTACATTTTCAGCTTCCAAAAGCCAGTTTGAAATCTGATATGTTAATGTGATACAGAGGTTTGGAGAACAACAGGGGCTAGTTGGCTGCACCGTCATCTGGCCAAGCCAATTCTGTTTCCCCTCTTGTGGATATTACTGGTTTTATAAGGTGATGTATCATGATGAGAGTGTCAGCTGCATTGTTCTACAGCTGTGCTAAATCCTTCTTCACACAATGATGTCCATTATGGTTTCCTGACACTAGTAGGCTGAGTTACGAGCTGGACATGGAGTGCTGTGGAGTGCTGAAGTGGTCTGGCAGCCAGCCAGGGACACGCTACAGTAGTGTGTGCTTGGTGGAGTGTAGCAGATGATCACCCGGCGCTGGAAATTGCAGTTCTTTTGTGCTGTGCAGAGTTATGATAGGGTGTGATGTGTTGGCAAGTGGTGGCTATGATTTTATGGTAAAATTGAACCCGCAGTACAAAGCAGGATGAAATGGCTTAACAGCTTTATTTTGTCAGGATTAGACTTAAGCCACTTTTTTCTAGTAATGAACTAGGTCAAAGTGCTGTGATTCAGTACTCCAGGAATGTGGCCATTTCAGCTATGAGTGTAGAGGTACCTAGCTATTATTAGTTCACTTTTGCTTGTGTTATGTTTAAAGCATGTGGCATGAATTTAGAATTCTCATGAGACTGTCTCTTGTATGGTACTTCAGTTGAGAAGAATATTAGGGTTCACACAATTTCTATCTGTAGGTGTCTTCTGTGGGCTTTCAGCATTTAATACTGACTCCTCACTGGGTTATTGCTATATGTAAGGCCACATGCTAATGAACTAGTTAGGCTTCACTGATTGTTTCATAAAAATGCATTTACTCTCACTGGAACACAGCTGACAATTCCTTTGATGAATTCCTTTACTGGGAAAAAAATTCTCACATGAATTCTGAGAGTTATGAAGGAACAAGACTTTTAGATGTGATTATCCAGATTCTCTCCCCCCATTCCTTATTTTAATATTTTGCAATGAAATAGAAAATAATCCTATCTATGTGGAGGATACCTTTTCTTGAATATAGGTGAAATTTAAGAAAAGGTGTTTATTTTTTTTCTGGTTTTGTTTGGCATTTTATTATTTGTTTCTATTTGTTTCTGTGTTTGTTTGATTTAAAAGGATTCAGAGAAAACTAATGTGATATAGCCAATTAGTTTACATTTTTAAGAAGATTCCTTTTAACCATGGAACCTGCCTGCACCCTGTAATGCAGAAAGGGACAAGAAATTAAAATTGAGAGAGGAAGTCTTCCAAGTAGAAGAGATTATTTATTTCTTTAGTGATCACCACAACATTATGTCATTTAACATGTGAAATGTGGAGTTGTAGACTGTATGGAAGGGGATGAAATTTAAATCTACCTTTTAACCTTATTCCGAAGAAGGATCATGTTTTTTGTTAAACATTTGGATATTTATTGATGTTGTATTCAATCAAGATATGTATTTTTAATCTTCTTCATTTTATATGTGTGTTGACTTCTACTTTTATGACTTTACTGAATACAGTGATATGCTAACATATTCTCCACTGTGTTACAGTCCTGTCTCATAATATTTTAATATCAAATATTACAGAAACCACTTCTATGTTGTAATTTCTATGCATTTTTAGACTTTAAAAAGAATATATATATATTTACACATAATTTTAGCTATTTCTTTTAATTTTATACCTTCCAAGACAGCCAAGAAGCCAAAAAAAAACATTAGTCCTGCAGTAGTCCTTTACAATGCTATCATTCAAAAGCTCATTGAAAATATTGGGTTATTCTGAACATGACAGAATCACAGCATGATATGGGGTTAGAAGGGACCTCTGGAGATCATCTAGTCCAATCCCCCTGTCAAAGCAGGTCCTCCCTGAGCAGGTTGCACAGGAACTTATCTAGACAGGAGGACACTATGGTCCAAACAAGAATGAAACTAGACTTAGATCTCTCCTTTTGGCAATTAAACCACAGTCCAGCTTTTACTTCTTTTAAAGTTTGCCTGTCAGGACAAAAAAAGATTTTGGACTGTAACTGTAGAAGACCTTGAATTTTCCATGGTTTTGGGGAAGTCATCCTACAACTATAGCGTGGACGACACCATTCCAACTAAAATTTCTGACTTTGAATGACTGCTAAAAAAGTTTTAGTACCTGGACTGATGCCTCTTCTCTTCAAATGCTTATTTTATTAACTAAGACTCAAAGAGCATGACAAAATGATAGCACAAAGCTTTGCTATCAGTCACATTTAAAAGAAATTGAAATTTCAGTATGAGAATCTAAGGAGGTGAACATTATTTTTTTTTTAAAAGATTGTTGCTCATTCTAAAGAAAAAACAAAACAAAACAAAAAACCAAATATGGAGGTGGCATGTAACAAGGAGTAGATTAACAGAGTATACATTATAAAAACCTTATTTATGAAAATGGCACTATCCAGAACTCAGCTAAAGATCTATTACAACAGTGCTATGTATTGCTTAAAATATACTTTTCTTAATGTATACCTTATAATACTCTTCCCATCTTTCAAATAGTCATAAACCCAGAAGCTTTTTCAGGAAACTATTATTCTTACATAATGTATAAATAATTATATACATATATAAAATATACTCTCATACAAAAATAGATTAGCCAAATTAGTGGGTTACTAAGCAGAAACTGTAAGACACAAGCAGTTTTTAGGCACGAATGTGTATTTATGGTTATGAGAATAGATAATAGTATCAGATTTACAGTAAAAAGACATGAAAAGTAACATAAGACATTTTTTTAAATATACAGTACTGTTACTTCCTGGTAGCTGGGTTGGTTTTTCTTTTTCCTTTTCTTTTCAAATGAAAACATGCAATGTTAAATCAAACTCTTGCCAGCTTCTATCTTACGATAATTGTACTCAATGGGGACTTCTGCGATTACTGTATTGAAAGAACTATCATGTTATATATTGTTGCTTGACTAGAGAAGTAAACTAAAAGCTCTTGTTGTTGGCAGAGAACCAGCAAAATGCAATATGTGTGGCTTATGGATTAGCTGGTATTTAATGTAAAAATACACAGGCATCATAAACAACCTGTTCTTCATTTTAATTGGCTGTACTTTATTGGAAATTGTGTGCACAATTCCTATTAAAATATATATCATGGGGTGAAATCAGAAGTGGTCACAAAAATAATGCAGTAGTTTATGGCTTAATTTATGCATCACATCATATCACCTCGTTCATAGACCAGTCAGCCAGTTTGGATCAAACACTGATTCGCTAGTGGCTTTTTCTGGATGACAACCCATTACGACAACACAGTCTTTTTGAGATTATACATTTTGAATACACAAAGCTAAGAAGAATAAAATAATCTGTCTAAATGCTTAATGAATTTTAAAAACATTTGGGATAATAGCCTGCTTTCCAGTAGTTTTTTCTGCATAAAGGTTAAGGAGTTTATCTAGAAAAAATTCCCTTTATTTAAACTTTTTGTTTCTCCTGGAACCAAAGGAGAATGATAGCCTTAACATCAGGATTACTGCAGAAAGAAACAGAGCTTGTGACTAGTAGATTAACATACTGTATATTCAGAAAAAAAGAAATTGCCTCAGGAATTATTTGAACCATAATGTATGAGTTTCAAGAATAAAACAGAACCATTTATTGTTATGACACAAAGCCTCTTAAGGACATGTGGATTTATTTCTATTGTCTACATACAAAAAAATCTAAACTGAAAAGATAACTTTAATAGCAGAAAAACACTTTTTTTTGAATATTCAAAAAGATGGTTTTAACCAGAAAGCTGCCAGTATCTATTTCCAGTCATCCCGTTGAAACCTAACTGCGACAGATGGCATCCAGCATGCCTGACAAGGATTTTACCTGCCGCATATCCCCTGATGATTTAAATCACTGATATCTATCTGTGTGTGCTTCTACATACATATCTTAGCCTAACTTTTCTTATCTTAATTTATGCTGTATGTAAAAAAACCTATTCCTCTAGCATCATAATGATGGCATAGTACAAATCTTTTATACTAGGACATTTTTTTTCTTGCTTTTTTCATTTAATTTCTAGACAGGATCTGTGATCTATTCTCTTTGGACATCTCAGTTCTTCTGGATGAACACATCTCATCCCTCTGGACCCTCTCAGAAGAAGTCTTGACACAGCTATGGCATTCACTTCATTTCCTTTTGATCTATTCCATTTTCACACTTTCTCATTTTCTCTCTGGAATTCAAATTTCCTTTCTTATTTTTTCAGATAGAGTATTTTATTATATTTTTTGCTTCTTACTTGATATTCTGCTACACCATCTAAATCTTTCCCTTCTTTTCCATCTACACATTCTCCTACTCATTAACATGTTGTCGATGTTCAGTATTCCTCCCTCACCTCACACACGTGGAGGTGCTATCTCTTATTCACCTCCTTCGGTGGCAACAGTCATGAAAGTGCTAGAGCAGGAAGGATGCCAGCACTTTAACTACTGTGTTGTCTAAACCTGAGCAGATGGTCTTGTAATCTCCCAGGCAGAGGAGCCTTGAATGTGTGATAGATAAATTCTTTGGGGTGAATTTGTGGGAAAATGGAGGGCTCTGAAATACATGGTGCACTGAGGTCAATGTTGTAAGGGGAAGCTGAGAGGTACTTTGACTTTTCTTCCTCCCTCTATTTAGAGTCTTGTCTTAAAATTTAGCCATGAACAAAGAAGAGGCTTTGCAAATTTTCATTTCATATAAGCCTGGCTATTGTACAGCCAGAGATGAAGAGCACTTCATCCTTTCCGCTTAGAAGCATAGAAGCTTTCCTTACTAAATAGTGTCAGTCTCCTAGTGTCACTGGTGTGTCACCTCTCTCCTAGAGGTCCTCTTAGAGCTGTTTGTGATTCAAGGACTACTTCCGATATAACATGGTTGTGTAATCTTGGCTTAAACTTCTGAGAAAAATGCTAAGTTGTGAGAAAGAGCTGTGAAAAAGCACTAAGCTAGAAAAGAAGGGTAAAATGACAGGCAGGGGTAAGTTTGTTGAAACAGGGATAATTGGCATCTCAATGACTCCAAGAGAAAAACACTGATATGAGAAGGTATAAAGATGGCACATCAGCAGCGCTGAGGATGAGCAATGGAGACTGACCCTTTCATGCCTTCCATCAAGATCCCTGGCCAGACACAGACTTGCTGCAGGCCTTACTGGGGGTTGTAAGCACATTAATAATTATTCTCCTTTCTTGCTTGTTCAGATTCTCTATTGTGTGTAACAGCCAAAAATAACTGCTTTACACTCTTCGGATGTGTACATCCTTTGTGCAGTGTCTTTGTTCATGGTAAAAATTGTCCAAACAAAGTGATGCAGAGAGGAGAGGTTACAGACATCAGCTGAGCAAGGGCATTAGCCCTGTCAAGGCAAAATGTCAGGTGGTGATTAACCAGGGAGATTTACAATAATAGCTACTGAGTGGGAAGGTTCTCCCTAGAAATCAACAACACTGAGAAAAAAATGGGCCATATATGTTCTTAAACTCTTCTCTTAGTGATCGCTATATCACTACACTGTTAGTACAGAAACGAAACCAGAACTTTGCCTGAAGGAAGTGAAGAATACCCCCTTAATTTACTGCATCTATTCCATTAATTGACTGACGTGGACCCTCCTTGCCCCAATCTGTCCAAAAATACTAATGCAACATAAAAAGACAAATACATATTCCTATTGCAGTCATATTGTACTTTTAACTACAAGAAACGGAATGCACAATTTTTTCCCTCTGGTGTTTGACATGACGTTATCCATGATGACCCAACAGACCACTTCCACCCACAAGTCCACAGATGAAATTCTGTCTCTGTTAGTAGCAAGGACAGAACTCCCTTACATTCAGATTTAGAAAGTCAGAAGACCACATGGATCTATGAAGTACTAAGTATTTTATCGATTCTAATTCAAGTATATTGAAAATACTGAAGGTTTGTGCCAGTCAATACTGCATGATCACTGGAATGATTTTCAGTAGGATCCATCTGTTTTGGCATTTTATAGTAGTTCCTGCCCTTACATTTCTGAAGAGTTCTGAAGTAATTAAACTGGGATTAAATCTCATCATGACTTTGACTCTTTATTTCTCTCACGAAAGGATGCTCTTTTTTTGGAGTAGCCAGATGTGATAAAACCTTTTACATTTTAGAGGACAAGTGTATACAAAACAACATCTGTAACTGAAAAATGAAAGCAAACAGGAAACAAATGCATGTGCCCTCTTTGAATCACAAGTCAGTGTCTACAAAACCATGAAAGAAACCAATTAAAACTGAATGCAACTTTTATTCCTTGTATCACACAGTATTTCCCATGAGGTTGTTTTGTGAAATGTAAAATGATACAGTGAAAACATACTGCATACTCTAGTTCCATTTTCTATTTAATACATGTCACAATCTGCTTCTAGAAAGAAAATATTTCCATAAAACAACAAGTAATTTTTGTAAACGTCTGTTGAAAGTAGGATCATTTTAAGGTGTTCTCTGCAGTTGTGACTTAGGTTTGTCCAGATTCGCTGGATATTTTTTTAATTTATTCTATCACAGTATGCATTTAAAATAAGACATTTATATGGCTACATATACAAATACATGTCCCTGATACAATAATAATAGGAAATTTTCTATCATTCTACTGTTTTCTAAAAGATTAGAGGCCACTTTTCTTTACTTGTTTATTATTTTAATGCCTTTTGCATTTCTAAGATACAAGGAAAAAAAAATCCTGAAATCTGTTTTTATG
The DNA here is from genome assembly GCA_013400555.1 of Jacana jacana. Classification (NCBI taxonomy): domain Eukaryota; kingdom Metazoa; phylum Chordata; class Aves; order Charadriiformes; family Jacanidae; genus Jacana; species Jacana jacana. Next base: position 15,018 of record VZTM01039365.1, on the reverse strand, counting down.
CAGATGTGTTTTTTCATCAAGTATTGAGTTTGCTACAGCACATGAGAGTGATTCAACCAATACTGTCTGCTGTTATTGTATGTTATTTCAAGTCCATTAAAACACTTAATTCCCCATTAATTGCAACTTGACCTACAGAACTTACTATTGCCAAAGTATCCAAAGAAGGCAAGCCAAATGGGATTCATCAGGAGAAACAATTTTGACATGTAGAATTCTACTAATGAACAGTAAATAGAATTGAAGATGGAAACCAGAAATGGGTCACCTCTTTGTCTATTCAAACTGAAACTAATTATTGAAATATAGAAACAATTAAGAAATGTTAATATTTGAAACCACATTTATATGTTACAGTATGAGAAGTTACTATATCTCTAAAAGCTATAGTCAGTGAAGATATTGACACTATTTTCATCCACAGAGAAAACTGTGAATACTGCCAGTGCAACTGCCAAAATACGAGTCACCAGTTTTCAGTTGCATGTTTGTTTCATAATGATTGTTATTGAGAGGACAAGAGGGAAGGAAGAAGGGAGAAAAGATAAGAGGGAGAGGTTGCTTGAGGTCTTTTTGTAAACAGTGCTGAGTAAAGAGGGGAACTTGACCAGGTCCTGAGCAGGTAAGGTGGAGAGAAGAGATGGGGAAGGATAGCAATGTGGATACAGTGGCTGATTGCTTGAACATTGCATCAAGATGGGTAACTTGAGAGACAATTTGGGATGAGCAGTTGAAGTAGTCTGGGACAGGGGTGTGCAGGAGGAACATGGGCTGTAGAGACTTCTGCATAAGGGAACAGGTACAGGTTCTTCCTTTCTGTATTTGTCAGAAAAAAAGTAGAAAACCTAATGCCACTGTGTCCATGCTCTTGAAGATCGTCAAAGTCTTCTGAATAAATCAGGTGTGTCAATCTGGTTCTATATCATAGGAATTTTTTAACTGTACTTTATGTTTTAAACTTGAGAAATCTGAGACAAAAGAAACTCAAGCTGCCTTACAAGAACACTATTCTCTTTGGAAACTGAAATACATAAGGCTTATATGACAGCATAATTAAGATTGCACTTGCTGCCTTAACATAGATTGTTCCTGTGTTTATTTGTATGATTTATTTTGTTTTCCAGTCACCAGGATACTGGAGATCCTCATAATCTTTCAGATTTTTTCTTCACAACATGCTTGTGAACTTCAACTTGGTACTGGCAAGGCCACACCTGGAGTATTATGTCCCTGATACAAGAGAGATGTGGAACTGCTTGAGAGAGTTTTCTAAAGATGACTAAGTGATTGGAGCATCTCTCACACAAGGAAAGGCTGAGAGAGCTGGGGCTGTTCAGCCTATAGGAGAGAAGGTTTGGGTGGGGGAGGATCTCATCAATCTGTACAAACATCTGAAGAAAGGAAGTCAAGGCTTAGGAACCAGGCTCTTTTCAGAGGTGCTCAGTGATAGGACAGGAGGCAATGGGCACAAACTGAAACACAGAAAGCTCTGTTTGAACATCAGGAAACCCTTTTTATCGGTGAGGGTGATCAAGCACTAGCAGAGTTTGCCCAGGGAGATTGTAGAGTCTTCACCCTTGCAGAAACTAAAAACCCACCTAGACATCGTCCTGAGCAACAGGCCTTGCTTGAGCAAGGTGACCTCCAGAAGTCTTTTCCAATGTCAGCCATTTGATGACTCTATGTGAGACTAGTACCTCGTAGTTTTTCTCATTTCTGCAGTTAGAAATCCGAGGTAGTAATGATGGGAGCCAGACTACTTAAATTCACCAGGTATCTTCCAGTTTGACCTGAAACTTTCCTTGGTAACTATGGTTTACCTATATTTGTCCCTCTTCTATTCATGCAAGGAGGCTGATTTTAGAGTAAGAACTTTTGCCACCTTAATATTAATATAATGTGCTTTATATTCCCAGTTTATGGAATTTACATAAAATCATATGGTTGTTTTGTGTTTAGTGGGCTTTTTTTTTTTTTCTTTTTTTTAAATTTGTTGTGCCATTACTTTCTCCATTTGGCCTCTGAATTTCCTCTCATCCCTCATTCCCCCATTGCCATTCCCCAGAGGCACTCCAGCCCCTTGCTGGGACTTGCCGCCTGGCAGGCAGGAGAAACAGGTAAGCCCCAGGGCTCTGTTTCTCTGCTGTTAATGACAACCCTGTGTGCTAATTCTGTCATGCATGCCAAGGCTTGATATCACTGCTTATTATAAACTGTGCATGCGCATGAAGACTTGTAATTTGAACAACCCTAACCTAAAGGTTTGGATAAACGTGGACTGATTTTTAGAGATGCTGCACATTGGCAGCTCTCACCTCAGTGCTGTTTTTTTAAGGGTGACCATAAGACACTTTTAAAGCCTAATTCATAAAGAAACATTAAAAAAGAAGATGAGTGTACTTGAAAAACAAAGCAAAATGACTAAAAGGAATGAAAATTTTTACCAACTAATTTTAACTTCATTTTCTGAAATAAAATGTGGTGGTTTAAAGTTGAACAGTGAGTCTTGAAACCCTTAAATATCACACATAAATCAAACATAAATTTTACACCTATATATTTACATTAATCTACCTTTAGTGAAGTGAGCTGTCTCCAGTATTTGACACTTGCTGCTTCCAATTTTCTGCCTTGATTAAAATGTGTATTTTCGTCCAGGTAAATATTTTGATATAATCTCTGCCACACTATTAAATATCTTGTACTGTTATTTACTCTAGTTGCTTGTCACTTTTTCCAAAGAGTAGATATTTAGGGCTGACTACCTCTAAATTGCCTGTTGGAGCACCATTAAGTATTGAGACTTAATTTAGTTCCCCAAGTTAGATGCCAGTAGTTAGATGTGGATACGCCCTTCAGAGAACAAGACATACAAAGAAACAGCAGCTATGTACAGAATGCAGAGCAGCGTAATAGAAATCTCCTGAACAAAAATGCTATGTGTCTATATATGGCAAGTGAAAGCTGGTTCCGGAGAAATGCTCATGCCTCTTAACTCCAGTGAGAACTTCAAGAGAAGCTTTGCACCTCCCAGCATGGTGCCTTAAATGATCGAGCATTTCTGTCCACTGCCGTGCTCTACCTTACCTGCTCTCAAGCGGGGTTAGTACAGGAACAGGGATTACACATAATTTTCCTTTACAGTACTTTGAATTATTTCATCAATGTGCTTTATTCCACGAGCCGTTCTAACCATGCTTGTGAGGGTTTAAATCAAAAGACTGTGTTGTTACATGAGCAATCCTTAGAGGAACAAAGTGCCCTGCTGTATTCTCTGTGGCAAGTTAGAAAAATGGCATATACCATTTAGACCCTTGGCACTAATAATGGCTCCTGGTCTGATGTATTATTCTAATATTGTCCCAAGTTTCATTATGGTGTTATGTTGATCATGCTGCTGTTGGTAAATTTTGAAATGACTCACTTTCGGCTGGCAGGTACAGTAAGAGAAGATAGTGCTACAGCTGGCACCAGGCATCTGTCATTAAAACTGTCAAGAAACTAAATGCAAGATTAGTTTACTGGACAGATAAAAATTCCCAGAATTTTTAGCTTCTATATCCCTGCTGTGTCTCTGGCCATTTTTAGTAATGTTACAATGGCTACTTCAATTATGAAATAACATTGTTTTAAAAGTGAAACAATGGTAAAAAAGGATGTAAATATTCTTCTTTTACCCCCATTTTAAGTGTATCATTACAGTCTCGCTCTTTCATCATCAACATTAAGGAGACCTTTTCCATTTTTCAAATCTAAATCCCAAACCACTATTTATAGAAGTCAAGATAGCATTTAGATAGTTAAAGTAACATATTTTTAGCTTTTTTTTACATTTTTAATTCCACTGTATGATTTACCCTACTTATAAAGCTTTCCTATAAGACTGAAACATTTACCCTTGATGTATAAATTTTATTTAAATTGCTTAACAAACAAACTTTACTATGTCTTTCAGTGTTCATTTTCAAAAGAAGATATGCAGTCTAAAGGGGACACAAAGCAATTACAAAATAGCTTGTGATGCTAATAAAATTTATTCCAACATCAGTCCTGGAGTTTCAGGACCCCATTACTTGTGTTCACTTGAGATTATCAATTTATCAGTGGGTTTCAATGCAGTATTTAGGGACTGTTTCCAAAGGACCTCTTTAACTAAATCAGAGGCCATATATAAAAACATTTGTTTGCAACATTTATCTAGAGAGGGTGTAACCTTCTGAATTGGCCTGATTTCTCTTCAAAGAGAAAATAATAAATACAATAAGGAACAGATCCATAAATGGTTTATGTAGTTTTGGACCAAGTTAAGAAACAAATGGCTTGTGATTCCATCAAACCAGAAGGAAACCAAGCAAATAACCAAACTTGTGAAGAGGATGAGACATAGTTTCCTTGTAGTGCTAGCCAGGTCTCTAGAGCTTTCAGCCAGCAGAAGGAGTTCACATCCCCATAACACACTGCTATTCAATCACATTTTTGTCACTTCCTCCCTCTATGATATCAACAAAATTTCTTAGCTCCTCTCACACCTGGTATCTCCTGTAAAATGAGATGACGGTAATACTTCTCTCTAATATCATAAGTATGTCTTTGTGAAGTATTGTGACAACCATGCATATAAAGCTCTATAAATGTTTTATTGTTTATCAATACACACAGAGGAAGAGTTTCAAACATCCTTGCTGCAGAGTTTAATAAAAGTTTAACCTAGGATAAATATGGTACCTGTTTGCCATGTTGTACGCTGTTGATCTTTTACAAAAATGCCAATCTAGCAAAGTGATAGTGTTTCTGTGTCATGCTAATCTGTCACCATTTACCCTGAGAAGAGGATCTCCATTCTGTGTCCTCCATTTCACAGAATAAAATTACTTTTAGAAATTAAATTAGATCTTTTTTTTTTTTTTTCTTCTGTTAGCATTTGAAAAAGAAAATAAGATGTTTAAGGCATACAGGATTTCTCAAAACATGATGAGATTTCAGCATTAAGGTTTTAAACTACCTGGAATATTTGTTTTCCTTAATGATGGCCAACAACACGAGCAGTTCATCCTAGCTAGCCTTCGACATCACTTTCTAGGCTTTTTAGATATTAGAATTAGAAAATAATTCCTGTAATGGTATCTTGGACAGGCAGTAGGTTTTCATAAATTCCAAGATCATAAATTGAAAAGGACTTCAGCAATCATTACTACTTATATCATACAGATTGCAGGGCTTCCCTGAGGTTAGTTCTTGTCCAAACAGCATATCTTTCAGAACAAATGATTGTTCCTGATCTCAAATCCTTGGAATTTGCCAAAAATGCAGATAAAGCTTTTTCAAATCTAACCAGTGGAAAAAAATAATTTCTGTTTGTTAGCTATGATTCCTACTCACAACACCAGTACATGCCCTGGACAATCTTACTTGACTTATTTAATAAACTAAATACATAGACCTTCTCTAGTCTTTTAATGGATATTCTGCTTTTCACTGCTTTAACACTTTATAAAATTTCTCAACACTGTTTTGTATCAATATTTTTCATGTAGTCATCAAACAGGCACAGGATCACTGGAGAACACTATCAATACTACAGACTGAAGCAATGGAAGGACTTTACCTATTGCTTGATACAGGTCTCTGCACCCCAGAACCATATTTGGATTTTTCCACTGCACTTTGTGTAGGAGTTACTGTTTATTTCATTATTTATTAGTACCTTAAGTTCTGTGTCAATTGAAAACCTTGTTTTAAATTTTTTTTCACTGTATATATTTCATTTCCATCTCAGGCACTTGAATAGTCTTCCCAGGGAGGTGGTTGAGTTGCCATCCTTGAATGTGTTTAAGAGTTGATTAGATGTGGTGTTGAGGGATCTGGTGTAGGGGAGAACTTTGTAGATTAGGGCTGATGGCTGGACTCGATGATCCCACGGGTCTCTTCCAACCTAAATGATTCTATGATTCTATGTTATTTAAAATAAAATTAGTCTAACCTCTTCAGAATATCAGAAGTTTCCTTCTACGTGTTTGAGATGTGTGTTCTAGCTTGTACTTAACCCTTGTCAAGCCTCACCAGGGCTCCAGGGAAGGGGCCTCAACCACCTGCCTGGGCAACCTGTTCCAATTGTCCACCACCCTCATGGTAAAGAACCTACTCCTAATATCCAAATCTAAATATCTAAATCTGCTCTTCAGCTTGAAGCTATTGCCCTTATCCTGTCACTGCGGGCCTCTGTAAACAGACCCTCCCCAGCCTTCTTGTAGGCCCCCTTCAGGTACTGGAAAGTTGTATTCTTGTTTAATACTTATTTAATTGAGGTCTGTATAACTTCGTTGTATTGCTTTTCCTACAGGTGAATATTTCCCAAGTTGGGTTCTATACTCTTCTTAGATAATGATATTATAATAGTTATTTTCCATTCTCATGGAATTTCTCATTTTGTGCCAAGAAAAAATAAAGAAACAGTAGTAATAATCCAGAGCTCCTTAACTTCAAGGATCTTGGATGCAAGGTATCTACAGATGGTAGCTTGAAAGCATTTGACTTCAAGAGCTGCTGTTTAACCGCTAGTTACAATTGAAACAGAAAATGTTTTTCCTCAGTGTGTGATGTGATTATAGCATTTGGCATTTTCCCCAGAACAGAAATATGTATCGAATATTTTTTTTCTTTTTTAGAATTATTACCATGTTCAACTATTTCAATTTTGAGTAATGTATATTCTGAAATCATATCTGTATCATAATGAAACTACAGTCCTGAGTTCATTATGTTAATTGAAGAAGCCATACAAACTAGTTTTAGATATTTTAAGAAGCTTTGTGCGTCTTTGCAAAGTAATGAATATTCTGTGACAGATATCCCCAATGGATAATCCATATCTCAGCAATCGATACTGTTGAGAAATTAAGAACTATTAAATAAATATTTATTTTCAGATGCACATGCACACACACTTCACATACATACAGTCACTTTCCTTTTATACTTGTGATTGACAGAAACTGAACTCTAGCCTAAAAATATCTTTTAAAAGACTTCAAAGAGCTTAGAATTTATTTTTTTTTAGAAGAAGCTCAGAGATGTCCCCATTTTCCCTCCATATGCAGGGGAGATGTGAATCATTAAAGTTCAATTTATGGGTGTACAGTGCCTAGTGCAAATATTTGTAGACATTATTTTGATTTTATAGTAATTCTGCATTTGCAATGGGCACGTGTAAAGGATTACATGAAGTGCAGGGCTCTAGTGACTCAGTACATTTGAACATGAAATCCAAACGACTCTAATCAGGATATGTAGGAAGCATTAACACATTTATAATGCCAAATAAACTCCTGAAATTAACTTGAAAAAAGAACAAAATAAGAAACAGACAACATTCAAATGACGCTGGGAAACCCAACGCCATACAATTTAGGAGGAAACAAGGATAGATAACAAGAGCTAGAAGCCATTTTTTTTTCGGATGCACCTGTGCAAATATTTTTTTTCCCAGTGCTAAATATAGGAGATACATTCATGCTTGATAGAGTAAAAGATCAGACCTTTTACTTCAAAGAATCTAAGGGGGTATAAATAGGAAGAGAGAAAAAAAGAAGCGTATGTGTATGTGTGTCCGTATGGTTTAATTTTATAAAGATGCAAGTCCTTCTGACGCACAAAGGGATAAACTGCCAACAGTCTGCAATGCTAAAAGGCAGGAACTCTGGCAACATGTGTTTAATGCTGGATACCACGTATGTCTCTTTTCTTTATCAGTATGGTTGTATCTATATGGTCTGTGTGTCGTTTCAGTGAATGGATAGCCTACACTTAGGACAGATATGATTTCAGTTTTATTCTTTTGAATTGATTTGACAGAATCCTCTCCCTTTAATTAGAAAATAAGGCTGATATTGGAAAATACTTAAAAAGCCATTTAACCTGATGAAAATAAAATCAGACTTCTGCATTTGAGCCATCTTGTAGTTTTATAAAAAACACTGATAAACAGTTTGGTACCATCCTAATCTGTGACCAGTGATGTGATCAGCACAGGAAGTGAATGAAAATCTAAAGTCGAAGCTCTTATCCTGCCTTATCCTGTAATCTTTTGGCTGAATTCTGCTGGAATTCGTTATAGCATAGTCAGATACACACACTCTTTATAAACTGGAAAAAAATATGTTCAAAGTCCAAAACTTTTTATTTCCTTCTATTATTTTAAACAACATACAGATGTAATCAAAAGACAAAATATTTTTCAGAAAAATCCTCATGTAGACACTCCCCTGAAGCAGGCTTTGCAGCAGTATAAAGATCCTAATGGAGGTGCCTGAAGGCAGTTAGACTAGGGGTTAGACTAGGGCAGCACGGGAATATGCATTGGCAGCTCCTGAGCGGTGGATAGCCTTTGGCTGCCTCTGTGATCCTGAATCTGCAGTTCAATTTTCCATTTCGGCTTCACCCAGTGAAGAGGGTCAGCCCACACTGTCTGCAACAGATCGATATCTTAGACGCATGGCCATTTCAGGGGGTGCTTAGAGTTCCTCTACATAACCCTTTCTTTCTCTTTGCTGGAGCTTTATTTCTTTCTTAACCCACTGTTCATTCTTTATTACATCATATCTTTTCAAAAGATATAGTAAAAGAAGCATGAATTTAGCAATAATTTAGTGACAGCTTTGATGACGTGATATAGCATCTTAGTTTATTTTTAAAGCTTAAGTTCCTCACTGTTGCTGCAACAGGGTGGTCTCACTGTTGCTGCAACAGGGTGGTGTAAACTAAAGTTTAAATGTTGACTGATGAGGTTGTTATACATCACTTGTGTGTGATGTAAAATCATTGTGGCTGTTTTCTCAAGGGCTGTTCTTATATGAGACTGAATTACATCATTGCTTCACAGAAAGCATTTTTCTTCTTTATTGGGAGGCACACAGGGTGAGAAAGAGATGAATGCCAGCAGCCAATGGGAGATGCTGCTTCTTAGCATTACTCCATGAAGACATGCTCCTAAGGGCATGTTTAGTTTTGAGCATCAGTGGCCCCATTGAAATCTGGAAGACTGGTCATGGGATTAGTGTTCTTTTAGGATGGTCTTGTATAGTGGTACATTTGAAGGGCAGTCGCATATACAAGTGGCAAGTGGCATATACAGTTTCTTCCCTATCCTTCTTCTCAACTTTCTCTTTCACAGGATTATAACACAACTAAAACAATGGCCTCAACTTGGTCACCTTCCCTTCAAGTAACACAAGGACATCAAGGACAGCTCTTCTCACCCAGCTCCCTGACTGCAGATATCACTCATCTTGCTGTACACCACCATATGCGGTCAGAGGGAAACTCTGTGCCCACCCCAGAATCCCTATAATAATGTCTCTAAGAAGGACAAACACAACTTGGTAAATCCGACTGATGTTTCTGATGATGTAAAACCTTTTCCTTCCAAAATTCAGAATGATTAGCAAAATAGAAACAAATTCTGTTACTGGCAGTGTAACATGGCATTTCTTAAATGGAAAAAAAAAAGTTAAGGAATAAAATAAAATAAAGTAATAAAAAATAAAATAAAACATAAAATAAAGTAAAGGAGTTACATGGTAGATATATCTAAAAGGTATTTAGTAAGGGTTTGATTGCATCCACAAGGTACAGTCTTTCATTGGGGTAGTATATAATTCTGTCCTTAGATAAGAAAGAGTTGTAGCAAAAGGGTTTGGATAGAAAAGCTCATGAGCTTTTATAACTTCAGTGCAGGTTTTGTTTGCCATGGTACACAACAAAGAAGACAAAGTCATAGTTCCCCTTGAAGACCGTCAGATCTTCAAAGGTACGAGGAGGAGAAGGTAGCAAAGAGAACATGAGGTCTGTGCACAGAGACAACTTTCTGGCAGACAGAACAGGCAAAAGCAGGGGTAGAGAAAAAGGTTGTTTGCATATGTCTGCTGTGCCTTTAGAGCTCCAGAACAGCATATGAGCTAATTGCAAACTGCCCTGCATGGTTAAACTGAACAGACAGACCAAAAAACTATCTAACGATGTGATATTTGTAAAAAAAATCAAATTAAAGCTGTTTAAAATGGGCACAAAACTGAAATGACCTACTAGAGCTCAAACACTCAGGTATCTCTGCTGTCTTAATCAATACACAAGAGATGCCAAGGTCATGGTCCAGAAGCAGCATACAAATTAGAGCCTGTTTCCTGTAAGGAAAATCACATAGAGCTCAAGAAGATACTTATAGGAAAAAAAAAACAACCTGTCAAAACCTACTACTACAAAACCAATACTTAAGGCTTTGAAATAATTTATTTACTATTTAATATTAATTAATTTATTAGTTAATATTTATTATTTAATATCTTATTAAATTAAAACATGGTAGCATTAACATTTATACTGGTGAGAAGCGTTTTGCTTCTCACCCCATTTTTACTCCCCACAAAGAGTTCTGGGTGAATGGTTGAAAGAGAGAGAGTGGGTACAAGAAACCTACTTTGATCAGGGCAGAGTGGTATCTAGCCAGGATTCTAAATGAAGAGAATGAAAGAGGTAAGCTTATTGCCTATTATAAATTGATGTCTTTTTTTTTCAGATCTGAATCAGTCAGCATGTTCTGGGTTACTGTCTCCCAGATAGTTCTCTTTTATACCTTGTAGTTGATGAGTTCTTTTTTCCTCCCTGTCCCACCCTGCAACTGCCGCTGTGAAATCCTTGTTCCCTGCTAGTTTTCTAATTCTTGGTGCTGTTACTTCCTGCAGGTCTGCTTTCTTGTCCCACCAGCCTCCCAGAAGCCCTGAGTGCTAAAGAAGGTGCTGTAAAAAAGCACCAAACCATGAAACAGCAGTACAGAGGATAGCGGATTAAGATGGAAGAGTGGTTTCCTGAGAAGGATACTGCTATCCTGTTTTCATAATCATTTTTGCTCCCTCTCTGCAGTAGCATGGACTCCAAGCTAACAAACCCTCCTAATCTTGTACTCAAAGTCTTACCTATGATGAAGATAAGTTTGATATCTGCTGCTCTAGATGGAGGTAACAGGAAGCAAGTACAAATTTTCTCCCTTGAACAAAGGCACAGTAAAGAAATCTATACTGGTTTTCTGCGGTGTTAGTTATGTCTGCACTTCACTGAATCAGTGAGTATGGCAGTGTAAGAAATCCTTGCATGCTCCGTAGAACGCCCGAGCTCTGCCTGAAGGACAATCTGCAGACAGCCTGTCTAGTCATGTCTGGTTGCATATGGAAGTATCCAATGTGCTCGGACTTGAAGAAAAACTCAGAAAGGAACATCAGTTCAAGGTGCAGCATAGACATTGTATCCAGCCAGGTTTTACAAAATACTGAGAGAACCACCCCCGCTCCCTGCCTTTCCATGCCACTCCATCCAGCAACCAGCATCATACAGCTGTGGGCTACCACTGATCCCATTAGGGCTGCTCAGCTCCTTATCTGTTTCTGACAGGATGCATACAGCAATCTCTTGCTGAGCGACTGGTGGAGCTCTGGCCATTTCGAGTTACAGTCTTTGAGACTGACAGCCTTCTGTGCCCAAAGGGATCAGAAATACGACTGGGAAACAATTTGAATCCTAGCTCTGACACTGCTTCCCTGTATGACATTAGACACATCAGCATCTTTCCTCAGGGTGCTGCATAGGTGACTGTGGAAAATAATAATACATCATTCCCCATAGACTGGCTCAGACATCCTAAGCTCAATTGCCTCACAGAGAAGACATATTCTAGGGGGTATTAAGTTCTGAGAGATATCAGAGTGTTCCATATATGAGCGCCAAGCTGACAACTTTTGCCAATTTTATTTTGAGAATGAACTCTGCTTGCTTTTAAGGAAGATAGTTTGGAATGACACAAAAAGAAACTCTGAGGAAGCCCCTTTTCTTTTTGCTCTTTGCTATAGTGTGTCTGATGAATGATGTGATTCAACCCCAGAGGACTGCAGTAGACTGAAGCTTCGGATGAGAGTTATATTGATCAAGGGCAACAAGTTTACCTAACAGCTCCAAATAAGAGTTTGATTTATGTTCTTATGTTCTACCTTATTATACATACCATATTCCTATATTCTGTGTCCTGTATTAATTTATACCCCCATGTATTTTTTTCTGTATACCATAAAGAAGATTTGCCTGGTTTAGCAGCATTAGTAAAGAGTAGCAGTAGTCCTTCTAGCTAAAGGAGTTTCATTTTATTCATAAAGATTCAGCAAGTTTAAAAGACTTTCCTACCCTTTAAGAAAGTGTTTTCCCTGTGCTTCTTTCCAGGAGCCTAAGGACAACAGATCTGGTTCTCAGAAGATGAGAGGGATGAAAATTCAAGGGGAAACCTACTCTGTTGAGCATCAGAGGAAAGACAGTAGGATTCTGAGATGTCAAGAATGAGAAAAACATAGAGAGATAAATTTGAGGGATTAGAGGAGTATAAGACAAGTGGAGAACAGGGGAATATTTGGAGTGACAACAATGATGGGAAGACAGTGAGAACCAAAAGAAGTTTCATGTCCTTCAGCCTAACTTTGTGCTCAGAATAGCTTCAAATGGAGATTAAGTTGCCGTGCTTCACTGAGACTGATTGCTATTTATAGACCCATATTTGTCCTAGTTCTGCAGCATTTATGCATTTTTTTCCCTACATTAGAACAAACAAACAATAAAACCTGAAAACATTTGCTCTCAATGTACAATGTACCATGGAAAACCTATTTGACTTTTAAAAATGGTATTTTGATACTGAACTACTTCAATGATTTTAAATTATTTCTAGTTAGGTAGAGGACATAACATATTGACAACATAGTGTATAAATGCACTTTTAGATAACACAGTGTAAAAATTACCATTTATAAATTATTTCCAAAAGTCAGATTAATGATATCTTAATTTTTAGGAATTAATTTTTAACATTAAGGATTGTGCTTTGTATTTTTACACATACAGATATTTTAATTTTTTTTCCAGGTTTTCATCTTGTGTACAAAAATTACCAACACAGTGCAACAAGTTGAAGATTTCAAGGTGTTTCTATTATTCCTTACTAAAATACTTGACAAATATAAAAATTATGGATTTACTTGGTGTTCCAGCTTACAGGTTTCTTTTGAGATTCAAGCTAATTTATGAAGTTATCAATTTGTATCATATATCAGTTTTTAGTCAAGAATTTTTATCAATATAAAAAATTAATACTGACCATTATAGGTCTTTATAAGAATCAAAAGGATGGTTGAGCATTCACTAGACAATCATTTAGCATTTTTCTGGAAACATTCTAATACAAAATTGAGGAGCTCAGTTTATCCGTAACTTGAAATTAAATGAAGCAAGCATCTTAGAACCTGTTATATTTAAATCTTCAGATGTTTAGACAATCAGAGGTTAAATGAACGATTTAAGTAAATTTTACAGTACCCAAAAAGAGAAAGGATCTGTAGAAGAAAACAAAGGTACAAAGAGCAGAGACAAGTAACTCAGTTTGTGACAGTTGATCTGCATCAGTTACTAAGAGTTTAATACTGCCCTGAAAGTTAGGTGGGACAAGAAAGGCGGAACTTTCATTGGCTAAGATATCCATTCTAGCACGCGATTTTGGGATCTGAAAGTATTGTAAACTATTACTCAACCTGAATATGGAGGTGGGACCAGTAGAAAGGAAGCACTGAAGCAGTAGACAGGAGGTGAGAGGGGGTGGTGGGAATGACAAAATTGGGGAATGTGGAGCCAAGAGTAAATGCCGAAATGTAGGATGCATAACAGTGATCGAAAAAGCTGCCTTAGGAAGATGCAGAAGATATAGTGCTAAGAGAGTTTAGATGAAAGGGTATCTATAATAAATGACAATATGATAAATTAGGAAAAACATGGGTCTTGTTTCCTATTTAAGTGATTTATGACCTTAGAAGTTGGAAGGCTCATTGCCTCATTGCTATTGTTCCCATAAGGGGACAGTGGCGGAAAAGCCTTAGGCCATATTATTTGCTCTGCTATGAGGGAAAACAGATAGAATCACAGATTTATCCCCTGTATTTACAGCAGAAAGTTGTGATGAATATTTTTGGGAAAAAGAAATACATGCTGGTCACCTGGAATGATGCCTAATGATTAATTAATGTAATAAACTATTGAGACATCTCTTCACGTGTAAACGAGAGACAAATGAAGTGTTACAATAGCTTATATCAGGCATGACATTCAGCTCTTTGGACCCTATTTGAGAAGCACTAATCTCCTGGTTGTGCATTCAGACCCTTGTCATGATGCCTACCTTGATTCACCCTTCTAGTTCACCTCAGGTATTATGAGGAAAGAGACAACAGTGGGCACAGGAAGACATAGGAAGACAAGGATTGGGGTGAGACTTCAAGAAAAAAAAAAGTGCAAAGACCAAAAACAATAGAGAAAGTGAAATCTGAATCTGAAATAAAAATACTTAAGCCAATCTAAACCAATATGTCTTGCCATGGGAAGAGAAATTTCCCCTTGATAAAAGCATCTTAAAATCCACCATGACTTTTTCCTGTGAGCTCCCATGACTGTTAACTAAGTCATGCAGTAAATTGTGATACCTTACTGTAATCCTTGATTTCCTCTAGGATTTAAGGATATTTGTCACACTCATCTGTTACTGGTTTGGGGTTTTTTCAGTTTGAGAGTATGAGTCCCCTGAGGTCAAGGAATCAAGGACTGGATTCCCAGTGTAAAATGTTGGAATCCATTGACTCCATATCAGTGTCCCAATTGATACACTAAAGACTGGTCCTCAAGTTTTTTGCTTGCTGACTGGCATTCTGCAGGGCACACATAGTAATGACATCAAAACAATGACTGCTTTTTAGAGCTTAGAAGAAAGTGTACCACTAAAGGGNAAAAAAAAAAAAAAAAGAGAAGTCTGCACTGTGCAGTTACACCAATTTTTCACTCAAGATAAAAAACAGATTTTGTTGCGGGCATGAAAAACATAGTGAAAAGCAGGAAGTAAATTAGACTTCATCTGCATCGATGTTTAGATGTGTCTTCAGCAATTTTCCT
>VZTM01039357.1:0-10659 GCA_013400555.1 Jacana jacana | reverse complement strand
GTCAGGAGGAAGGGGCCAGTCTTTTTTCAGTGGTGCTGAGTGAGAAGACAAGAGGAAATGGGCACAAACTTGTATATAGGAGGTTCCATCTAACCATGAGGAGGAACTTCTTTACTTTGAGGGTGGCAGAGCACTGAAACAGGCTTCCCAGAGAGGTGGTGTATTCTCCTTCTCTGAAGACATTCAAAGACCAACTGGACACGTTCCTGTGCAACTTGCTCTAGGTGGACTTGATTTGGCAGGGGAGTTGAACTAGATGATCTCCAGAGGTCCCTTCCAACCCCACATCATTCTATGATTCTGCAATTCAGTGTACACTGACACATGTGATGGATGAACTTTCAGTGAAATAAATAAACCAACAGAAAACAGACCACAGGGAAGTGAAAGGAACTCAAGCTGCTGAATATATACTTAAATCAGAGATCAAAAACATTGGCAAGACTTCATGTGCTCTGTTTGTCCTGAGATGCTGTGGATTAGATTATTGTGGTTTAAAAGATGCAACTGCCATGTTCATGTCGTTTACCATATGCTGTGATCTTCATCTTGTTACATATGCTGTCTGGCTGAAGGCTACATTTTCGTAGCAAGTAAAAAGCTCTACAACCTTCTACATAATTTGAGACTATGACAGAACATCACTTTAGAATACATTATTTTACAATGAAAGTATTATTCCCACTGTTTTCTTACGATTTTATAATCCTCTTCAGGTGATTGCAAGGGTTTTTGCACTCATGAGAGCCTTGTGCAACTGGGATCAAACTAGAGATGTCTACACTGAACCTTTCAGAGGAGTATATGCAATAATATCCATGTGTTCTGTAGTAGTACCATGGCCATTCTCCTTGTGTTTGCTCCCGCAACATGGAAGATCGAGAAGAAATCAATCCCTGTGATATTCTGTGCTCTGTGAGTTGGCTGTCAGAACCCAATTCACTTACTTTGGATGATTTAGCAGCCCCATATTTCCTAATTCAATACTTCCATTATTCATATCACTTAACTTTGAGAAACTGGCACAAAAAAAATAATAAATACATGACAATAAGAGCCCTGGTGCTAGCTTTGCACTGTTTCTGAAAAAGTGGCTGATAATTTTGGTTCATATTTTTTCAGGTTTACAGTTTGCAAAAGGAGAAAATAATACTAATCACTTGCCAAACAGGGTACTTCAATGATGAGCTGTAAGCATGGCTAACTTTTTAAATTCCATAATGTTATTATGGCTATAAAAATGGGATACTTATGTATCCTTTTTCTAACTTACTCATTAAGCAGCATAGCTGAAATTCTTGAAACTCATGACTGTTGCTGTGGCTGTTGAACTAATTTAATGTTGACTTTATTAAGAAGAATGTCCTGCCAAGACTAGTGTTTTTAAAATGCTCAATGTGCATTTATTCGGATAAAATTTCCTGCTTTCCTACTCCACTTCTGCCTTTAGTTTACTACCATTTTCACCCTGATGTTCAAGAATAGCTATTTTCAATGCTATTGTTCTGGATTGAGAGACACAGGACTCACTTTTCTTCTAGTGCGGGCGAAAACTGCACTTCTAGAAGACTCTAGTGTCTGAATTCCTGAAAATACTTGCTTTATGGCCAGCCAGGCTCTGTGAGATTCAAGTTCTCAGTGTTTTCAAGCCTTGCCAGGTACATGGATGAGGAGAAGCAAGGCCTGGGCATTTGACCCAAGCTGGCCAACAGGATTATTTCATACCATAAATGTTGCATTCAATATAAATGAGAAAAGTTTGCTGCGTAGTGCTGTCTCCCTTGATGATGGTGGTCCAGACAACTCCTTGCCCCAGTGCTGGACCCCTGAGGCCTTTCCTTCGTCCTGAAGTTGTTGCACTCACAGTGTCCAACAATTGTTGTCCACTGCTGGGAGCACACAGACTCCTGTTGATAATTGGCTGAGTATAATTCTTGTATACCTTACATCAGTATTTGGATTAATACTGGTTCTTTAGTATTATTATTAGTTATTTAGCCTTATTCTATTAAATATATTTAGATTTTAACCCTTGTGGTTCATTATGTTCCTTGGGTGGGGAGGGGTCATTGGGTGATTGAGTGATTGTCTAAATGACAATAAATTGTTATGGGTTTTCTCAAATCATAACAACTATAAAGTTTCAGTGAGTGGCAGGTAAGAGAAACTGATGGCTTCCTGAGCTGAGCTGAGCTGTGCTGAGCTGAGAATAGAACCGCTGGAAAGAGGGTGCCAAATCCATATATATTGAAAGAGGAAGAACTGAACCCTAAGAAGGTGATTGCCGCAGACAGCTAACCATTGGAAACAGAGGAGAGTCTTCCTTCTACTCTTCATGTCTCCCTCTGAGCTGGGTTTGCTTAGCTGGATGTTCATGAGCCCTCCTTTTTCTGATGTTATCCAGATCCTTTGCAGATGCTGATAAAACCCTCTAACGCAGAGTTGAATTATCCACTGTTTTGATGAATTAGTTTTCTGCCAGATTAGGCGGTTGAGGAGTGGAATCAGCCTGCAGAGGGTAACAAGCATGAGAGTTGGTGAGAAGTGAGAGCATGAGGCAAATGTAGGCCGAGAAGAAAAGCCGAGCAAAGAAAAGAATGTTGCCACTTTGGCAAGTGGCAAAGTGTTAGATCTGCCTTAAATTACCATGCTTAACTGTATTCTGATTTTACCTAAGGAAAATGCATCTTCTGAATCATGCCCTGTAGCCTTCTGACCACAAAAGCTGGCAAGATAATTCTGTTCCTCATGAGGGATGTATTAATAATGCATGATAATTTCTAACTAGTACATGCCTTTTAAAAAAGAAAAAAACATCTAAACAAAATTTAGATTTGAGTCCTCACAGTCTAAAGGTGAGATACAAACATACTAGAAATATTCATAGGAAAAGAAAAAAAAATGCATTGATTTAATTTTAGCACCTGTTTTTACAGTAGTTTATTTTTGTGACCTAAACAGAACAGTAAAGCAGGAATAGCATTTACAGGCAAAGATTTTTTTACAGGCAAAGATATTTTACTACAATAAATGGTCTAATATTCTAACCCTGTCATGATTCTTCTTAGAATATACCCGAGCTTGTTTCTTTTATCTGTAATGCAGTACTACAGTCCATCTACAGACCCATGTGACACTGTTTATTTCTAATAGCCTATTGAGAATGGGATTGCAGCTGGCACCCTGCCAAATTCTTTGTTCTGGAGAACAAAAAATTTGCTTGATTCTAAGAAAATATACAGTTAATTAAGGTAAATAATTTTGCGAGCAATGGGGCTAAATGAGATATTGCACATCTTAATTAGTTGGAAATTGTTGATAGAAACTTTTCTTGCATTAGCATCCTTTAGTGCTCATCATGTATAATGAGGAACATTATAAGTGTTCCTATGCAAGGATTGTTGTATGGTTCACATCAGAAATGTCTTCTTATTGAGGCACGCATGGTACCTATCCTCTCAGATCTATTTTCATCTACCTGGTAGAATTTTTATTGCCCTTGGCTTTAAATTGGAAGAGAAGAGATTTAGATTAGATACTAGGAAGAAATTCTTTACTGTGAGGGTGGTGAGGCACTGAAACAGGTTGAGTTGGGGGTGCCCCATCCATGAACGTGGTCTGGTGGCAGGCAGCCACCCCCCTGTGTATGGCAGGGGAGTTGGAACTTGAGGATCTTTAAGACCCCTTCCAACTCTAACCATTCTATGATTCTATGAACTTACCTGTTCCTTATCTCTGCTATCTGTTGAGGCAATTTTCTCACTTTTTAAGGTCATTGGCCAAACGGTTTGGTAGTCCCACACTTGATTCTGAGCTACCTCTCAACTATTTTAGCAGGACTCATGAAGTCAATCCCTTGTCTTCAGTCCCCTGGGGTTCATGCAACTTCTCAACTAAAAAGCTTTATACCCTGTTACAGTATACCTTCTTATGTGCAGATCTGGCTGAAAACAATCTGAGATTTTTCTCTGTCTCAGAGGCACCCAACAAGTGTCTGCCTGACACTTGTCATGTTCATGTGGCCAAATCTCTGTCCCTCTTACCAGAAAAACCAACCAGAAGAAAGTAGGTCTGAGTCATGTTTCCTGCTGCTTAAAAGCTGAAATATCTCCAGCATTTTTTAGGAAAGCGGATCTTCAAAGATGACAAAGAGGCTGGCAATCATACATAACCCCATAGAAAAGATTTGGTTAAGATATTGCTGAATGGAGGCTGCCAAACAAAGGTGAAATATATGTCATTGCAGATACTCTAAGAATATATTTAGGGCTTTGAGCAATTAAACAAATGTTTTATTCTGCATCTTAGGAAAAAAAAAAAGACATTGTCATAGTTGACTTAAGCCATGAAAAAAGAAACAGTTAAACACTTTTATCAGTCATTCATAGCACTAAACTATAACTAAAACTTGTATTTTATAGTGAAAAGGATCTCTAACTTTTGGACATAGATCTATTTCTTCATATTGTAGACAATCTTTTTTAAAACTCCAGGAGAACTGGAACATCAATTCTGTTCAATTCTCTTCTAAATTATGCTAGATAATATTATACTGAAATCCTTATTATTCTAATATCGAGTAGATGAAAATAGGTGCTACTCTGTGTCTAACTTCATCTGCATGATTCTTTTAAAACTTTATTTTAATAGGAAATTCAAGATATGAATATTTTTGCACATGTAATGGAGCATTATCTGATTTTATCTCTTCTATTTCAGAGATGTATCATCCTAATGTAGGACTTTGGACTGGCAGAAATGAAGAATGGTGAAGTGATGAGGAGCTCAAAAAAAGTATTCAAGCCTCTCTGCAGTCCTGCAGTCTCTGCATGACACTGTGTTGGATCCCAGAGCTTCAGTCAGCTACATGGTTATTAATGTGTCTTTGATGTATTTAAATATAGGTCTGGCAGGGTCAGTGCTTAGCAAAGAAAGCTCTCAGGACATTTCATGCTATTAAAAGAAATGTTTTGCTGATTATGTAAGTTTTTCTTTTGAGAATGGGTTGTTATCATATGTCAAGTAGTGTCTAAGAACACATTGATGAGTATATGGTGATTAAAATTCATATAGCTCTGTGCCTAACATTAAGGCTAGTATGACTCCAAGGTCTTAGTGTGAAAGTACTGCACCCCAGTTTATGCTATGTGAAACAAACTAAGGGTGTGAAAAAGTGCACCTCTAAGTGAGATGTGAGAACAGGTACAAGACAGGGAATAAGGCTTGAGCTCTTGTGGACTTCTAGCCCTCATCCCCTCCCTCCCCAAAAAACAGTTAGAGCTTTCATTTTTTTTTTTTTTTTTTTTTTTTGGCACAGCCAATACAGGGCTTTTAGATTTTTAGTTCTTCGGGATTAATCAACTCCCATTTTCTTCTTTTCTAACAACCAGCAGTTAAAAACTTGCCATATTCAAGAAAAATGGAAGCGTTTGGCCAGTTTTGTGATAGCAGGAGCTTAGTGGTCAGGAAGGAGGGAGCAGGTGAGGCTGTAATAAGGCTATAACTAACAATTACGGGTAAATCGTGACTAACAGGTCACGGCGGTGAGAGGCAGGCCACACTGGCCTGACTCGCGGCGGCATTTGCCACTGCCCTCAGGTGCCTGCGGGCCTCTGCGAAGCGGGTGGGAACGCCGCGCTGGGGTGCCGCTGCGGCCGGCATTTGGCTGACACGCCTGAAGTAGCCCCGAGGAGTAGAGGGTAGGGGACCGACATCGCCTCCCTCGAGCCCTCGGGGCCAGAGAGGCGCACAGGCCTCATTAGCCGGCCGAGCCCTTGCCTCAGCCTCCCCGGGAGTGAGGTAGGCGAGGAGGCGGGTCTGCGTGAGGAGTAGGCGGTGCAGCGTGGCCCGGCCAGGGGGTGAGAGAGACGCAGTCGCTGGCGCCCGGGCAGAAGATGGTTGGTATGGGCTGTCTCTCCTGTAAAAGCTACTGACTGGGGAGTCGCGCACTGAGCCCGCGGTGCCCCCAGCCTCTGGAGGGGCGGTATAGAATAGGTGGGGAGCGACTGCGGTGTGAGGGACCGCAGCGGCCCGGCGGAGCCCGGGTCTGCACCCATCTTAACGAGGATGCGGCGGCGGGAAGAGGAGTGAAGACTTGTGGCTGCGTGTCCGCGTCGTCTTCGCCCCCATCGCCAGCTCTCGCCGGCTGAGGGCTGACTCCGGGAGGAAAATGGAGCCGTTTCCTAGCGGTGAGTACGGCAGCAGCGCCTCGAACCCCGAGCCGGCGGCGGAGCCGGGACGGGGACGCGCGGCCTGCCCGGAGGAAGAGGAGAGGCTTCTTAGCCGTGCCGCACCCACGGTCCGCGGTTTGGAGGTTACCTCAGATCTTGTTTTATTCAGGTTAATTAGGCACCCATGTCTTTAGCTAGGAAGATGAGAGGAGACTCCCTCTCCTTTTCGGTACTGTTGCGCCTTTTATTGCCCGGCCGTAGTCTCACGGTGGCAGATAGCGGGCAACAAGAAGCAGGAGCAACTTCGTGCTCTCGCTGTGTGTTGCTGTAAGGAAAGAACCTTATCTGTGTCTGGGCTGCCAAAGCTATCACGAGTCTCTGACGGGAAGGCGGAACCAGTCTCTCTGTTGATGCTGGTCTTCCTCATCGAGGTACTCTTAACAGTGTTTCCTCCCAGTGACGGAAAGGAGAAATAAAATTCAGGAGAATCTAGGGTGTTCAAAACAATATTTCGGCGTGTTCCTGAAAACCAGAAAGTTTGCAGCACCGTCCGTGTGTTGGCAGAAGTGCTCGACATAACGATGTGGGTACAGCTTTGAGTAAAGTACGCGGGAGCGTTCATTGACATCGTGATGCAGCAGTGTGTGTGCAGCCTGCGCTTGAGACTGAAATGAGACCATGTGAGGTCCCTGTTACTACTGCCTCTGTATTAGTAACACATTCTGCCTGCCTGGGACAGAAGAGAAAACGAAGCTCTCGATCAAACCGAAACGAAAGTATGTTTGGTTAGACTCGAGAGCATAGCCAAATATGGAATTAGGGCAGGAAACTGGGTAAAACAGCAGCCTTCGTGTTCAAAATGCAGGACTTTTATTACAGGTGGGATTTGGTTTATTAAATGACAAGCATGCTGGGTAGCCATAGCTAATTTATGAGATAAAGTTTGCTGCGATACATTTTAACTCCTTGGTGACCTGCCAAATCAGAGTACAAAACTAATGCCAAATTCAGAAAAACCCCATACAGTAAATTTTCTGTTTCACTTAAGAAATATATTGACATTGCTTTGTGTCTGTGTTTCCCCTTTCTAAAATACACTAAAAATTCCCTGTTCTTTATGTGCTGTTGTTCAGAACCCAAAGATCATGAGCTGTTTAGGTAACTAATATTTTTTTTAATTTTATTAATTTTTTTTTTTTAGATTTTCTTCTTTAAATTACACTTCCAAAGAGGGTTTTGTCTGGTCATAGTAAAAATATACAGTTTGTACAAGTGGTTGAAGTTTTGAATTTTTAGTTAATCGTAACCTTAGTAGAAGGTGTAGTCATCAGAGTTGAAGTCCATACCTGAATGCACAGTAAAAAGACCTTCTCTTTAATATGAATGCATTTTTGGGGAGTTTTTCCTTTTTTAAAGTAATCTTACTAAGACCATTGCCTTTGAGAGAGGGCCATCTGTTGCTATAATTTTTGTCACAATACTGTTATTGCATTGTTCAACAAGAAATTAAAAAAATTCTGCTCTTTACCCATACAACTACAAGAAATGCCAGTATGAGCCTGAGCATATAGCTCGAAGGTAGTTTGTGCTACTACTGAGAAATGATGTTCACACACAGAGATTCCTAATTTTGTTCTCTGAAGCCTGGAAATGATGATGAGACTGTTCAAAAGATTTTTTTTTTTCTAAGTTGTATGATTCCAAACTCCTCTGAATTGGAAGCCACAAATTAATGAGCAGAATTTTGTAGTCATTAGTTACCTAAACAATTTCAATAAAACCCCCCCAAAATTTAAATGCTGCCTAATGAGCTATGTCATGCAATTTTGACAGTACTCTCTTGGACAATATTGCAAAATATTTTGCAAACACTTTTGCTGTTATTTTTAGATTGTATGTGTTTCTAAAAGATCAGATCACTATTTCCTGTTTAATACATTAAACATGGAACTTTTCCTTTCAAATGAAAGGAAAAGGTTGAAGTGAGCTACTACAGTGTTTCTCACTTAAGACAGGTGATATGCATAAGCAAATAACTGTAGAAGGACTAAGGTGATGATCTGCTGAAATGCAATTAACATTCACTTTTGCTGACATTCTTGAATTATTTTTATCTTTTTTTCCCTACATGGCAAATAGAAACTTTTAAATTAATTACTTAAGTAAAATTTATGAACAAAATAGAAAACTCTCATGGGAAGAAGTTTTGGTTTTGTTTGTTCGTTCGGNCCTCCCCTGCCATGTTTTGCATATTCCAGCACTTCACTTTAGTTGAATATTACTGACAGAAGAAACTGCTGATTGCATCTGTTTCTAAAGGTGAGATTTGTGTTGCTCAAATGTGTTGCTGGATAATATTTTTCCACAAAGCCATGTTGTAGCTTCTGTATATTGTTTTCTTGTGCCAGGTAGGCTAAACAGGAATCTGTTTTCTCAATTGGATATGTATTTGCTTTTCCTGCATTTCTGTGAACTCTCTATCTAGCAATGGATGCTGAGAAATTAATTCAGTAATTTGGACGCAGTGTATGTAGCTGAGAGAGCTATCATCCCTCTCTGGACTCTATTCATGTATACATACAGACTAAGACTCTTGCATGCTTTTGTTTTTTTTTTGCTGGCACTTCAGTATGATCTGGGATCTGGATGTATTAAAAACATATCTGGAACAGGGTACTCCAGCACCTTTTATAAGTGAAAAGCAATTTGATGGTCAGAGTAATGAGGGAACTAGATGAACATATGAAGAGAGAGGAGAGAAAGAATCTGTTTGAACTGTTTTCTTTTGGCAAGATCTAACACTGAGAATTGGAGCTCTGTGTTAAAACAATGTATGAAGATCAGAGTATAGGTGTTCGTACTGGATTGTTTCTTAGTATTTTTCCACTAAGATGATGTTACTCTACCTGTAGAATGAATGAAGCCACCCAGTATTTGCATGATATGTCGTGAGTCAAAAACATTGAAAGGTTATGTTGCCATCAATATCCACTGTGAGAGTGTTCTGGGACTGTCTTGTTGTCTTTATTGGGAAGATGATGCAAAGTTTAACAGCCCAGAGCTTAGATTATTAGGAAAAACACATGGAAAAAGACTAAATCTTCTCGTATGTATCTTCTGTGACAAATATACTGTGGTGTTACTATGATGGTGGTCTGCATTGCAGTGGTAGAAATGCTATGTTTATCCTGCATTATCTACACTGATTAGGCTAGCAAGCTCCACCACAGCAAATGACTTGTTGGCAACTCTGTTGATTGATTTGGCAAAAATTCAGGCTAGTGTTGCGCTGAGGGATGGTGCCTGGAATAGAAAAGACTACATGAAATGTTAAAATGCAGGAGGATCAATATCCTTTAGACTTTTAAGTTCTTGTGATTTAGACTTGTTTAGTTCTTGTGATTAGACTTTAAGTTCTAAGTGATTGTTTTTCTCCCCCACTATGTATACATAAACCAGTGCAAGCTGTTCCTGTGGAGTACATAAAAGAACAATACCTAGATTCTAAATCTTGTCTTTGACAAACCAGGTGCTTTTCACACAAAGAGGACATATTGTAGTAACACTTCATCTGCAAACATTATGGTTGTGAGATTAAGATCAACAAAGACAAGAAACAGTCATATGAAGCAGAACGGAACTACTATTATCAGGTATATCATTGGCTGATCTACAGAATCAGAACTAGGTCTGATCTACAGAAATTCTTTCAAGTAAAAATTGGCAATTAAAAATATGTCTTGTTTAGAGAGCAACCAAGGGTTGTGGATTTTATTTCTGTTGTATCTTTGCCTCTTATTTTGCTCTTATTTTTTTTTTCTGGAAGCAGCGTATGGCTTTAGGGTGACCCTGCTTATATTTCTGCAGAAACCTTTCACAAACCTTGTGAAGTATGTTCATCTGCTGTATAGATCAGTCTGTCACTCTGCGGTCTGCATCTCTTCCACCTGCTTTTTCCATGGGGAGAATGAGTGAAAGAGATGACCCCAATGTACCGTCTGAAAGTATCTGGTGTCAGAATTGCCCCTGACCTCATGGTGGTGGTGGTAATGAAGCTAATTTCAAAGCTAATATATGATAGCTGGGTAGGGGTTTGGAGCAATTTAGATATTGGTATTTCTTGAGCTACCATGCAGGCATACTGCTGCTTCTTTCTCTAACAAAGTTCTTTATCTTGCTATATAATGAGACTGGCAAAAATTTAGGGAGATTGTATTGTTGCTCTGTTAAGACCATTTAAAATAGACTGTGTTGTGAGTCATAAGCAGTAACTTTTAGACTTTATTGCTACTGTAAGCTGAAATATCAGTTATGAAGCAGCTAACAAGCAATACTTACTTTTGACCTACAAATGGTTTTGTACAGAAATATCCCAGGAGTTGTCAAGTGTTGCTAGTATTAAGTAGCACTAGTAATCTGGAAGGCACATTGGACTTTTTTTAGAAATGGTTCAAGATGAGAGGCTATCACAGAATATCAGGTATTGGAA
>VZTM01039355.1:3405-26368 GCA_013400555.1 Jacana jacana | reverse complement strand
AAAAAAAAAAAAAAAAAAAAAAAAAAAAAAAGAGAGAGAGAGAGAAAAAATCATGCCCTTGTTTTGTACATCTTGCACTAACTTGGGAGTAATGAAGTGTCCCACAAAGAGCAAATGGTGCATTAATTTCCGTAGCAAACACATAGGGATTGATTTTGTTTGTTTTAAATCAAAAACCCTGAAAGAGCTCCCATGATGAAGATGGACAGGAAGAACTAGCCTAACTAAAATATGCCAGGAACCTTTTCACCACCACTTTTCAAGTTGTTCTTCCTTAACTCTTCTGCTTCTGGGCTAATTAATCATACACTAAACATACCGCTAGCGTGATACAAATAATTAATTAAACATGATCACAGGCTAGAACATTAATTGTAACAATATATTACACTTACTACTGCCTGTCTCTTTTAGCTAATATGAACTTAGCAACATGCAGGGACTCCAGCTTGGCAAATATGTATGCATATTTACTACAATAACAAACTGCACAGGACAGTATTTACTATTTCTACAGGGCAATGTCTGGAGAGCTGTAAGGAAAGCTGCTTTTCTGTACACCATGACAGAAGCTTACCATTCCCTTGTGTTCACCCAGATCTCTTTAGAAAAAATAAACCACTAACTCAACTGGCTCAACTGGGGGGGGTTTGTTGTTTTTGTTTTTTTTTTTCCCCTGGGAGTTCTCTGAAGAAGCAGAATCTGAGTTGGCAAAAAGGGCAGGAAAAAGAAGGGGTGGACAGAGGAAGAACAAAAAGCAAATGCAATATTAAGGCGATTTTAGGGGTTCTGGGGCTGGCAAACACACAGGTATTCTCAGTAAGAGCAAGAAGATTCTTTAAAGCGATTAGTAACATTTACCTTGAGCACAGGAAGTGTTCTGAGAATTCATCACTTGATGCCTACAGTGCTGAAAACACAGCATGTTATGGCAGCATTAAGTATTATTAGCGTGCTTACCTGTAGTTCCTATATCCTAGCAGATGGCATCAAGTTTATTTTACTTTCTCTTTTAAAATTACCAAAAAAAAAACCCTTCTTTTTAAGAACGTATTATAGCCCTTTTTGGTGCATAAAATATGAAAATGACCATTTTGAAGAAAAATCTGACACTTAAGGAAACCTTTTTTCTTCCATTGGGTGAGTTAGAGATGGTATGCACAGAGCACATAGAAAGAGAATAATTCACAGCATACACTCAAGTGAACAAGACCTTTGAGGCAGATTAAACTACATACGCATAAGAGGGAGAGAGAGAATCGAGAGCTAAAATACCTTTCCAAGGGCTGTGGGCTTTTGGTGCTTTCTAAAAAGAAAATTGTGCCATGGATACACGGCCAGTTAATAGATACAACATTTAAATGATTTGTGCAGTTACTTTTATGTCTAGTGTGTATGGATGAAATGCTTTTAAAAATGATGGTTAATTTTCAGTTGGTCTATCATTTCTCTTTGGCTGGAAAAAGCAGAGTTTTTATGACACCATTTTTGGCAAGTAGATTTAGCACCTTGATGTACTGAAGTTCATTCATTAGCATAAGCTTTTATTAAAAACCATATTCTCTTCTTTATTTCAACCACTGTGGATGAGGACATCTAGATACCATCTTCCATCAGTGGTAGATGGAAACATTTCCCGTTTAATTTCAGTATTAAAAGCACATATTGGGAACTTTCAATGCAAGAATGCTCATATTTTAAAGACTAATGTTAACAAAACAGCACCTAAGAGTCAAATTGTGTCAAATATATTTTTTTAAATTAGCTATTAAACACCAAAACACATAAATCAAATATGTTTTTATTATTTTTAAAAATATGCAAGCTTAAAGTAACTATCCAGAAGTCAATAGAATTTCATTAGTAGAACATACATGGTATGAAAGAACAAAGTCTCATTGATTTCACAGATCTTATTTCTGGTCTCTTTTCTTTGTTCATATGAATAAAATATCATAATTTTCCTTTGTTTGATATTTTATTTTTACAATTTATTCCAACAGCACCTTCAACAAATCTGATTTTTATTACGGGAAGTGTTTGTGCCACAGGTGCCGCGGCCAGGAGCAGTCGAGCCAGACGCAATCAATCAGGAAGCCCTCTCCATGGAATCAGGAAGCACTCAATCAGGAAGCGCACCCAGGAAGCACACCTCTCAGGAAGCACACACAATCGTTCTACAGTTACAGGTCCTCATTCGCTAAGCACTACATTTCGGATAGGGAGAGGGGTATTGTCCACGAGCTTTCCACGCGCTTTCCACAGGCTTAAAGTTGCCCCATGATTGGCTACAACATTTGTGTCATTTGCTGTTTCCCACACTTTGTTTCGCCTTCACTATACTTCGTTTTGCTTACTTCCACTTACTTTGCATATGTGCCCTTTCAGTAACTCCCTCTTAAAGGGCCTGCTCTCAACACACAGGCATGCCACCAAGGCTGAACCATGGGTTAGGATCCTACCATGTCAGGCCAACTCCTAATAAAAGGATAATTACAGTTTTAAAGAATTTAAGAACCCATATCAAATCACTTTCTTCCTCCTTCAAATCCTTCAAGATCTTTCCGAAGGAAGAAGGGCTTGGAGAGAATAATTTCTCCTTAGTCCACTCTGAGCTATAACCTGGTCTCTTTACTCCCCTTGTCAAGCCTAAGTGTCATTGTACAATTAACACGGACACATTTCAGGATTGCTATATAGGTCTTGTACTGTTTATTTTTCCTGTTCTCCCACAGCAAGAACACCTGATACAGTAGAGTTGTGACAAAACCTGACAAAAGCCCAAAAAACTGCAAAGTGCAGGATAACAGTTCGTACTTCACTCACACTGTTGTGAAAAAAATAATAAAATAAAAAAAAAAATAAAAGAGGAATAGTTAATGACAGAACATCAGCCTTCACTATGAATTTTCTGGCTTTTGGAAGATTCCCCAACACAACTGTATTACATAACACAAATACTTTTATGTTTAATTTTAAAAGCAAGACATATCACACAAGCTGTATGTATATCACACAGCTTGTATGGTTTTTTTCCAGCTATGTTATTTTAACAGATCACCCGTCCCTCTAAAAATTGCTCTTCTTACGTCTTCATATGATCCCTGTAGTGTGCTCTGCAATATACCTTAACTGACTGCATAAATACACCCCATGGACCCAAAAGGTGTCCAAGCATTGGGGAATGTCAAGAACAACTATAACCACTGATGCAGAAAGCTGGCCAACTCTTAAATATCTAGGCTGGGTTTTGGTTTGTATACCTGTCCCTCCAGATGGGCTGCAAGTAGATACCAAAGACAACTTATGAGACAGAAGACAGAGAGTACACACTGTAATAAGTACCATTTCCCAGCAATTCCATGGGATCTTCGTTTAATCTCTAAAAGCACATAAATCAGAGTTTCAAAAATAACTATGTTCCCATTTGCTTTATAGGACAGTACAGGCTTATTGAGTTTTAATGGGCTTCAGAAGCTGGGATTTTTTTTTTCCCTAAATAAACTAAACAAATAATTATTAAATTAAAAGTATTACTTATAGGATAGGTCATAATACAGAGAGGAAGCAATATTATATACCCAGTGAGTTTTCCCCAAGAAGCCAACTGCAGGAAGAAGATTCTCATCTCTTAATAATAGAAACAATATCACACGCCATGTTCAATTCCGCACTACCAAAAGTTCAATGACTAGTGTTAAAATACAGAACATGCACTGTGACTCTTTCCTTTAATAAACTCTGCCTTTCGGAGGAAGAAACCCCACATTTTTCAGGATATTATGCTAAACCTTACAGTCATTAAGTAAAATCTGCATGAATAGATTAATTCTTTTTATAATATCTGTATTAAACAAATACAAGCATTTATATACACTTTATCTAGATATTCCAATTCACCTTTTTTTACTCTTTTGACAAATAAAAATGTAATGACACTTTGTTCATTAAATTGATAATTTCCATTTTTTTATAGCATTTGGTAAACTTCATCCATTTCAGTCTAGTGCGATTTAGCTTTTATTAACACTAATCTTTAATAAATTCCCTGTGCTGCAATACCATCACAGATATTCTTCAAGTTATTCTTTTTATGAAAATAAAATGCAAACAAGAGAGATGGGTATAAAGACTTCATAGGAGCGTATTGCATTTCAAGAGAAAGCAATCAGAGCCATAATTTTAGTTTATGTTATGTTGCTTCCTAAAGACAATGAACTAATGTGAAAAATATTGTTTCCTTTGGTTTAAATGTTCATTCAAAGAAGCAGGGAAAGGCCCATCAGAATAAACCTGTAAAGATGATAAATCTTGCTTGGATAGCAAATGTCTAGTGTTATTGTTTAATATTCTTGTTTCTGTTCATTGTTAATTGTTTGGAAAATGGAAAACACTACTTTGCTTTTACTTTACAAGCATTTAAAAGTACAGAAATGTTTCACAATTTCATATACATAGTCAATCAGTATCTCTGTATATAAGATTTACAAGTAATGGGATGAAGATGAGAGGGATACAAAATCAATTTAGTTTCTTGCACTACTCTGTAAGAAGTATCACTATGTGTTAGACCACAGCAGTCATATTACCTGAGATTTTAAGTATTATTTTCAAAACATCCCACCCACACCTGGCACCTATTCTTCCTTCACACCTATATGAAGCTCCCGCTAAAATTAATGAAAAGTGAGTACTGTGCTTTTCCCCAAAAAACTTAGTTTTCTGATAAAAGTAAAGGTTTCAGGATAATGTCTTCCATTTTCCAAAGAAGGAAGAAGTCAGGGAGCTCTCTAGTATTTTCTCTAAACTACATTTATATGCTACTGTGCTGATAGCAAGCACAAGGAAATGGGCTTTCCTGTATTTCAGCACTTAAGCCCCACTCATAAAAATTAGGTGCTTAGGAACCAATTAAATAACTTTGCCTTAGCTAGCAGCACACTACAAGAGAGAGAGAATAGTCACTGTGGTCCCAGTTTGGAGTCATATTTCTCATTAACAGTTGTTTCTCATTAATATTTGTCAGGAACAGAAAAAATATTTTGGAAATTTAATCACATCATCTTTTATAGGGAGACTGTCTAGCCCATTCTGAAGGTGAAGTCATAGCACTGGGCAACAGCAGGAACAACAAAAAGCAGTATATAACGGGGGCTGTCTTGCTGCTTATAAGTAATTACACATGAAAAACTACAAATTATTTTGTGTTGTATGCAGCGTTCGAGCATGAAATAAATCACCGAGGACTAGTAACTTGGAACACACATTTTCTGATTTCCTGATTTGTTGAGCTGGTATGCAAATGGGCTGTACTTGGTAGCTTTCATCTTGAACTTTCACCAGAGGCAGACAAGGAGAAAATGAGTGCATTGATTTATTCGAGGAATCCATGTGGCGTCCTCTTTGGGGTGAATTTCACCCATTTTTGGAAGAAGTTATTAGCCTCCTATGCAGTAAAATGAGGTCTTCAGATTTTGAGTTCAGAGTCTTTTGGCCCTCAATGTCCATGGAGATGATGTCATATTTAGGGGTGGGGGTAAACCCACAGCAGTCCTACCTGCCATGGCTTCATTCCTNATAAAAATATGTTCTTTTTGAGGGCTACTGCATAGGCAATCCATTAATAGTGGCTCACAGCCAGCAACTGGCTATGAATTGCTCTGGTGAATACATCAGCCTACCCGGATAAAGACCCAGAGTACTGTGTATGTGGGTACCTAAGAGAGGCCCCAAACTGACGACTTTTCTGTTTCTCTAATGCAAATGGTTTTAATGATGGATGACCCCACTCCTTTAGTGTCCATTGTGGTGCTTCGTGTAAGTATTTGAACATTCACTTGAACTTAATTCATTGGACCATCAATTTGGAACCTGATGAAAATGCTGCTGCCCTGTGTAATCCAAGAATAACCATGCATTTTCATTTTGCAAACGGTTGAAGTACGAGATATCCACTGCTAAATGTGTTGCTTTCATAGCTAAAGTGCTTCTTCAGATTGGGAGAAGCAACTATGCATATTCTTTCTTTCCTTTATATACCTGGCATATAGTGTTGCTTGTTACCACTTGATTAATCTATCTTCAAATTAACAGTAAAGTTGCACACATACTTGAGTTCTGACCTTCAAGACATTCACGGGTTTCTTTTACCTGATGATGATCCAGAATTATTATTTAGTATTGGGTAGTACTGGGTATTCTGTGATGGGTTGCCCTTAAAGAAAAAGATGCTGCCAAATGCAGCCACGGTCTTTCCTAATAAAAGTTATCATCCTTAATTTGAACGACAAGATATAAGCAGTAGGAACCCAAGAACTTCAGATCACAGGTCATCTTCCTTCTTTTGTGTTAGGTGATATCCTAAACAGAACCAAAGTTTCAAAGAACATTGTCTTCTCCAGATTCCTGTCTCCAACCATATACTTTTGGAATGGTTTTGCATAATAGTGATACACAGATATAGCATAGAAATAAACATAAAAACCAGACTGGCCCACTGTTGCCAATTCTGGTGACTCTGAAAATCTGTGAACAATTCCTAAACAAGAGAGGATTGTTATAGACCCTTACATTAATCATAACACAACTTCCAAACAATCTTCCCAGATGCTATCTGGGTATGCTTCTTTCTTAGGACATTTGCAACTCTCTGATTGAAAAAGTGAAGAAAGATTGGAATGCCTTTTCTATTTTTCTTTTTTTTTTTCCATTTTCCTATTTAAAGGGCAAAAACATCAGCCCTAAGAGAAAGAAATCTAGCCTATGTATACTTCAACTTCCTCTTGTCACAACTGAGATTCCCTTGAATCAACATGCAAAATCTCAGCACTCTGGAGTGATAACTAGAACCATCTCTCTGCAGACTAATATTTCACATCCTCTCTGCTCTCCTATTAGTGTTCATTATTGAGGTCCAGGGATTTCGTCAAGTTTAAATACCATCACAGAGAATTCTTTGTTTCTGTGTATGAAGAATCAGCATAATGATCTCCCTGAGAAATTAGGGGAAATTTCACTGCACACTGCTAGCTCCGGATGTCACAGATGTGCCCTCTGTACTCATGGCAGTTGCTTTGATCTGTCACTTCTATAGGGCGGTGCCACTTCTGCTTTCAAATTCAGGGGGGACGAAGAGACTGTCATCAGCTGTAGTTCCCAACATAGACGACAGCAATGCTACAAATGGAAAACTTGCCTTCTACACATCCTTATCAAGTTTCACTGCTCGCTCTCTCTCTGTGCTATTCACTGTGCATTAAATGACCAAAGGAAATGGCTTTTGGCAGGTTTCTCCAAAGCATGCCCCAAATGTCCTGGACTTGTAAAAAGATTAAAAAGACAGAGCGTAAGACAGCGTATTGCCCGAGTAGCAGAAGTTGTTGGGAGATTGCAATACTGCCTTGTCAGCTCCCAGTTTTAACTTAGCCTGCTTTTCATCAGAGCAAGGCTGGAAGAGAACTACCGTTTCGCTGTGCTGATGTCGGACCAAGAAACTTGACAACAGAACTAAAGCGGTCGATGACACATTCCATGTTCTCAAGTGTGCATGCCACCAAAACAGCCTCTGCATACTGAGAATTTGCGGTCAGTGGCAATGAGCAGACAGCAGGACAGCAAATTCATGGCCTTCAATACGCAGGTCTGAGAGAGTAAAACATTAACATCTGCTGCTTTCTGCTGTCTCTAAAGGCATCATGCTGCCGTTACAGCACAGAAGGTGTTAGATGAGAGTGATATAAAGATATGGTGCTTGCCATTTTGGACAGTGGAAATTCCTGCCATGCCACCTTGGCCAAAAATCTTTGCTACCACTCCATTAGGAAGGAACAAGAATAAAAGAAAGGGTAAAACAACTGCAACAAAAAAAATTTGATGGCAAAAAGCAATGTGGACTGTGCCTCACCTAGATCAAAAGCTAATGTGACTGGAAATTCAGAAAACTCAATAACATGCCTGACACTGCTCAGGAGAGAGTTTTCTTCAGCAGCTAAAAAAGAAGATATTTCTAGGACTAGCAGAGCACAGGTGGTCTTTTTCATTTTTGTCCAGAGGCAGATGTTTTGTCTCTGTCATTGAACTCTTTAGAACTTTTCTTCTTACCCCATAAGCTGGCAAAGAAATGTAAATTCATTATTTTCACTCCTTCTTTTAGACAAGGCATAGACTTCCTCATTTGAACATTTCAGGAGGAATATCACTGGGACCTAATGGTTCACCTTGTGATATCAACACAAGAGCTTTCAGAAACTGTGCTGCTCCTGTGTACGTGATGAATAGCAGAACTTCATTTAGAGATTTAGGCAAACAGGGTATTAAATAGTTGAAACATTTGTGTCAGTGACAGAGGAATTTCCTTTCATTCAGTCTGACAGCATTTGACCATCTTCGCTACAGAATAGTATAACACCACTAATTTTACAGCCAGAGACTGTTTTCAAGCTGTCTTAGAAGCTTTCAGATTTTTTCTGAACAGAAGCGTGTTGCAGTTTTTCCTTCTTTTCCGACCAGTTATCTGCTACAATATGAACATTTGTTTCTGCTTTATGTTTATCTCTGTAGTAAGCAGTCTCGGAGTATGCCAATTTTTTTTCAAACCTTGTGCTCTATATCTTATATGTATGGAGGAATTTGATGGAATCCTCACTTTTCATCAATGCAATCTTGATATTTGCATTTGACAAAAGGTTACGAGCTCTGCAAAGGTCTTGTAGAGTATCCCCAAGAGTTTGTCACCTATTTGCCCCCGTTAAGTTAAGATTAATGATTCAAATATAGCAATATCTAGTATATTATCCAATTTCTTCTTGGTGTCTCCACTGTAACCCCTATTTTTGATGTATTCTGTCTGTAGTTGTGAAAATTATCAGAGAAGGGAGGACAGAAAAATAAGGAGGCACAGAAATGAATACATTAGGCCGTAAGGCTTCAGACAGATTTGTAGAGCATGAGACAATGACGCCATGAGAGCATCAATACTCTGAAGTCTTTCATGTCTCAGGAACAAGACTATCTGGAACAGCTGCTGTATTCCTACAAAGACCAAGGATGATCCTGCCTTTCGAACAACAGCTTTCTGAATGAAGTCTTTGTGACCACATACAACGCTACCACATATTATTTTGTTCAAGTTACTGTCAGAGTAAACAAACAGAAAACTCATGCAAGAATCTAGGATAACGATATAAAGGCAAGACCACAGTAGGATATAGAACTTGGGGGCTTATAGAACAAAACAGCAAAGCTTAGCTACATGTCCACACTGACAGCATTTTTAAGGCAACTCATCTTTGTGATTTGTACTAATACATTGCATTTGTTTTCTATTTGGTCAATACCTCTGTCTTTTTGTCCATCCCTGTGGGAAGAAACATTAATTCCCAAAATATTACAGTATAAAAATAAATATATAATTTGTACCATAAATCTTTTTTTTTTTCCCTGTGAAATACAGAAGTTGCTAGTATTTCTATAATGTCAAAATATAATTACATCTCCACTGAAAACTAGATTCCAGGACCACAATCTCCTGGATCATTTTTAGCCAAACACTTATAATCCAGCACTGTTTTCTTACCAATCTAGCTATTGCAAACAGTTGCTTTTGTGAAAGTGACATAAAACTGAGTGGAAGTGTGTTGTTGACATTTTAGTCTACATAAACTAGCAGAAGATAGATCCAATATGGAGTTGACATATGATATTTACAGTATAGAAAGAACTTGTTACAACCTTTTCCTGTCCCATGAGGGACCTCTCCCCGAGGCAAGTCTATAGTTTTCTGCAGTCAAAAATGGCACACCTTGCTATGAACGGTCTCTTGCTTCAGGGCCATGGACTCTTCTGTCTGCTTTTGCTACCTCAATCTTGTAGCAATTCTTTAAAGGTTATTCATTGTTATTAACTCCCAAATGCCCATCTTCCCCATTGCTCTTACAGTCCCCCGTGAAACTTGAAATGGTACTACCAACTACCAGCAGCACTACTGTATTCCTGTTCCTCACCAGCTGTTGTACTTCAGGGAAATTTGCCCTCCAAATCTTTTCAGAACACCCTTGTCCCCCACTATTCCCAATCTGTACCATGGATCACAATGGTGGGCAAACCCGGCACATAATATATACAGGTTCACCATCATTCTTACAGTATCAAATGTCTTCTCAGGTAAGTGACAATACTCCTCTGGACTGTTGCCACTATCAGGATATTTTCATTAATTTATCACTTTTATTTCTGCTTCTGGATTCTCTTCATAAATATTTTCTTTCTTTACTAAAATTATCTTTTAAATTTATGCTGAGCAGTAAGACAACGTGTTTATCATAAATTATTTAACAATGTAAAATATTTGATAAAACTCATGGGGAAACGAGTTATTTACATAACTAAACTTTCTAACAGAGATGAAGTTGACAATAATACTTGCTTTATCATCACAAAACTTCATAGTTTTTGTCATTGACCAGCACTCCATGGTGCCAAGTGCTATACACTAGCTGCTGTGTAAGCATAGAACAAAAACAGAGCTCTTGCCCTAGACGCTTGTCATCTGCAAGACAACAGAGGAATATAGACAGATGGAGAGGTATAGAAGGTGACAAGATGATAGTGATCATTGCGGTAGGCTCTAGTCAGAGCAGAAGAACAAGGCTGTTGTCAAGTTTTAAATAGGCATCACAGAAAAGTATGGTTTTAGGGAGATACCTCACTCCTAAGAACTGGAATATACCAGTGACTTGTCATTTATTTTTGTGTTTTAATCTGAACTCTCATTTTCCTCTCTCCAAACTCTCGAGTCCTTTCTGAATAAAAACACAGTAAACACATACAAAATAACCCCTACCTTCACTTGGAGAAGATCTACTTGCTGGTAAATTCCCATAATCTCATTTAAACACATATTTAAAGCTTTAGAAATATGTTAAAATATTATAAAAAGTATACAGGCATATGCACTTGTATGAATCCAAGATTCATACCTATAGCACGGTTCTTAACAAAAGCATAGCTTGAAATTCACATTCTAACTGCTCTGGCAGAAGAAAGAATAGTGACAAAATTACAAATAAAAAATAATTGTTGATAATGTAAATATTAGGGTTAAATCTTTTGTAGTGTATGCCAATTTATCAGGCTAAGTTTCACCCCAGCCTGCACAGAAACCCTACTGGAACACTGGACATACCAGTAACAGGGACACTGCATAAAGATAAAATGGAGTCTATAATTTTGTATAGTTTTCTAAAGTTAAATTGGCTAACTGTCTTACAGCTTACCTGCTTTTTATAATTGCTCTAACCCCAAAAGCCAATATCCACATAACCTTCAACAGCCCATCTGGCAGCTGCAGGACCCATACTCTAGCAAATACCTTGTAGGAGCCATGGCAGAGGAGTCCCCAGAGACTCCTCAGTCACATCTCCAGCAGCCTGTCAGCTGCACCTCCATGAGTTCCTGTCGAACTTGCCTCTCAGGCTGCCCAGGAGTCAAGTTTACTGATGAGCTGTGTGAGCTGCCTTATTTTGCTGGACAGCATTGTTTTGACTATTACCTGGCAATAAGCACTTTGCCTCCACTTCTCTTGATATTACCTCCTATAATAGATACAGATGAGTTATAGTCAAGGTTTTAAACAAAGACTGTTTCTAGGACCAATAAGCCAAAGTACAGGAGGGAGAAAAACATACACACACACGTCATTAAATTATCTGTGTTCCAGTAAAAAGGGATAACTTGACTTTATTAGAGAAAGGAAAAAAATACATCCTTTATAATTTATATTGCTTGGTATAGCAGATTCTCAACGGTAAAAGCCCAACACTTCTTTAAGTGGGTGTAATTTTAAGAGGAAAACAAAGCAGTGGAAGTATTTAAATTCACACTCATATTTCAGCTCTGAGAAGTATCAAAAAAAGAATAATTACAGGTCCAAGCCATGGTCATACAATGTGCAAATACAAACATAAACCATGAGTGTAGGGAGGAGTCTACGTGTAGTGCCGCGGCCAGGAGCAGTCGAGCCCGACGCAATCAATCAGGAAGCCATTCCGGAAGCACCCGAATCAGGAAACGCACCCAGGAAGCACACCTCAGGAAGCGCACACAGTCGGGAAGCACCTCGCTCAGGAAGTACACCTCAGGAGGCCCCCCCATCGTTCTACAGTTACAGGTCCTCATTCGCTAAGCACTACATTTCGGATAGGGAGAGGGGTATTGTCCACGAGCTTTCCACGCGCTTTCCACAGGCTTAAAGTTGCCCCATGATTGGCTACAACATTTGTGTCATTTGCTGTTTCCCACACTTTGTTTCGCCTTCACTATACTTCGTTTCGCTTACTTCCACTTACTTTGCATATGTGCCCTTTCAGTAACTCCCTCTTAAAGGGCCTGCTCTCAACAGTGTAGGCATCCTCATTTTTAGTCACAATGTATTTGCTGAATTAGACCATTAACATATTTACAAACGAATTGAAAACCGTAAACCAAATTTATATGCATTTATGTTTCTCCTGTCAGTCTAGGCCCTTCATCTTGTCTCCGACTTAAGCAATATCAGCACAAATCATTGTGCTGCCACTGAAGGATAAAACCAAGATATAAGTAATTTAGGTAAATGCCTTAGATTTACTATTTGGCACAGTCTTCCTCACTTCCTCACTGCTGTGTGTTATTCCCCTCTAAAAACTCTTTATGCAGTTATATGTTCACAGATGTCTTTGATAAGGCAAAGACCAAGCAAAGGCTTTCTATACGTTGGCAAACATATACATGGCAAACATATACTTTGCTTTCTATACATTGGCAAACATATACATTGCAAAGTAATGTACCATGGCGTCCAATCTCAATGGAGGTCCTAGGTATTACAGCTATACAAATTAAGTTGTAAAACAGAATTCTTGTATTATCTTTTTCCTTATCAAATCGTGCGGCTGCTAGAGCCTTTTTCACTTTATTCATCCTCATCACTATCCTGGTTTATTTAACAGTGGGAATATCTCAAACCTGTAAAAATACCTTGCTGTTGTCATAAGCTGCAGCAGTGTCTATATTGCCTTCCAGTGTCTTTGCATAACCCAGCCTTAACATAAAAAGAAAATGCTTCCATCCATGTCTCAGCAATATGATAAACAGTAATGATGGAAGACAGTGAGGAGGCCTGTGCATTTAAAGGTATTTGCATAAAACTTTCCCCCCTCCCCTGTGATAGATCAAAGAGCACTTAGTTCTCTGAAGTGATCACAAAAAGGCATGGCACATGGAGCTGAAAGCTGTGGCAAGCAAAGGTCTGCTCTCTACCCACGTAGTATGAAATACACATCCAGAAACACAACATCCAAGGGGCTGGAAGAGAGAAGGACGGCAGGCCAGAAGCACTGGGACAAGAACAAACAAAGCATGACAAGAGAAACTGAAGATGCAGAAGTTAAATAGACAATAGGCTTAGCCAGTATGACATATACTGTCAGACAAAAGGTGCAGTGTCTTCCTAAATGGGATTGAGTTGCTGAAATGAAATGAAGAATAAAAAGAAGTTATCAGGAAAAAAATACATGAAAAACATCAATGGAGAAGAACACAGGAGAAAAGAAAGCAAAGCTGGCTGAGATATGAACTGGTTCTGGAAGCAAAAGAAAACTGTCCCAAGAGCATAAATTCAAAATAGTGAATAAAAGTGGTTAAGAGCCTGCCTCAGTTTACTACTGGCATAGTTAATACTCCACACCACGTTGGAGGGAGATAACAGCTGCCGCCTTCTCTGTGTAGAAAAGTACCCGCTTCGTAAAACATGCGGTCACCCTGCAGTACGCACTAGCCTACAGCCACTGTCGCTGGAGACGTGTTGCGTGATTCAATATTCCGGTAGACATGGAAATATTTGAGAAAATGAGAATATATTTTAGAAGACAGCAATCAACGACCAGTGCCATATTGTAATACCAGCCATAGGCAAGAAAAGAATAAGAAATAAGAATTCTTCAATAGAGAAAAGCCTTTAATGTTTTTGTAGATACAAAAAAAAAAAAAAAAAAAAAAAAAGAAATATTTCAACCCTGCAAAAAACAAAAAAAAAAAAAAAAAAAAAAAAAAAGGAAATTGGCGGGTGGGNAAGTCCATCCAAGTCGATTGAAGGACTCTTTCTAATTTTAACAAGCTCTGGAATAAAGTTCATGTGGTTTTACATGTAGAACCTGTACCGAGTGTTAGCTCTAGTACTGTCCTGGCCCTCCTCCACTGA
This sequence comes from Jacana jacana, assembly GCA_013400555.1. NCBI lineage: Eukaryota > Metazoa > Chordata > Aves > Charadriiformes > Jacanidae > Jacana > Jacana jacana. Next base: position 12,132 of record VZTM01039355.1, on the reverse strand, counting down.
AACATTAAAGAAATTTTTTTTGTGTGTGCTGACCAGTTAAAAACCTAAGGTTCCAAGAACTCAGCACAGCAGCTGATTAGATGCCAGGTAAGTGCTGGTTTGCACACTCAGCTACCTGCTTTGTTGATGTAAAAATTTCATTTGAGCATAAAGTACTTGTTGCTTTGGGTACCTCCTCTCATTTGAAGATGTCTTCCTATTTGCATTCATTTCAGATGGAAGACTGAGAAACAGGAAATTAGTTTCTTGAGCACAAAATAGATTCCTTGAAGTTTGAGATAACACCTGGTTTGAGCAAATAAAGATATTCTATAAGTATAAATATTTAGATTAAAATTTATTCAAATGCTTAATTATTTAAATTTAAATATAGTGTTTAAATATTGTGTTTAAATACATATTAATTAAAGATATGGTGAAGCACTACTTTTGAATTAAATGTAAAACAATCCTCAGGAAGTTACATTACCCTTAATTCTGGAACAGTGTCTTTGTCTCTGTTCCTCCTCACAAAAAGGTGAAGTTTAGGATCGCTATAATTATATGTACTTCAGGTGATCAGTCTCCTATTCTGCCGTCATGCAAATATTAAGCCTCTATGCAAAGCTCCCACAGTCACCAGATCTGCAAACCCATAAAAGGTGGCATTTACCCCATGAAACCATATTTTTCCTTTTACAAAATGTTGTTCCTTGACAACACTGACTGAGAGCTTCTCTTTTTTCATTAAATATTGACATCTTGCACCTCTTGTTTTATTCAAAGCAGATATACAAAAAAAACAAACAAACAAAAAAAACAAGAAAGAGGAAAGATCTCTTTGATACTCGTTTCTGACCTCCAAAGAGCCATTACACAGCAACTGGGCCCAGAACATTTAAGAAACCAGATGCTTTTCCCCACATGAAAGTCACAACTGGGACACAATAGCTTTGAAAGTCAGTACACAGAGATCTGCTGTAGTAGCCAAAACGCAGCAGCCTCCTCCGTCAATACCTAGAGGAGGAATTCTGACGCAGTCAACAGTATCTGTGATAGATAAAGCAACAGAAATAAAGCACCTTACATAATTTACCAGCCTGTAATTTAGACATTGCAGCAATCCTTAATCAAATTCCTGCAAACAAGCATACAGGAATCCAATACAGTTTGAATTGCAGCCCCAGCAAGTATTGCAAACACATGGTTTGAAACGTTAAAGACATTAAATGTCTGAAAATTTTCAAATGTACTTTTGCAAGAATCACTGTAGCTCAAAGCCCAGCTCCTCAGACCATGAGTGCCATAAGGGGCTGGGACAGAGAGCAGAAATGGAATGTTTCTACCAATAGTTGGGCAGATGCAAGTAGATTTTCAAGTGTCATTCAGCCTTGGTATACATAAACCAAAGTGATCTATTCTCTCATCACTTATTAAATTTAAATATTTTTATATTAAGGCAACACTGAGGATAGTCATTTTCAAAAGAAGCCAGAATTTCCTTTTCAATCCACCTCATTCAGTTTGAAATGGCTGTACAATGAGTAGCTGGCAGTGCAGTATCAGTATGGTAAGAGACATAAAAGAAATTAAATTGCCCTAGCCTACATAAGGAAATGCCCTCAACAATGCTAGAGAAAATGGGTTTTGAACCCAGAAGTTACAGCTTATCGGTGCATCCTTTTCCTCCTCGGTTACAGCAGAGGTCTTTGCCTGCTGCACCCATACCTACCAGCCAACCTTATCACGGACCCACCTTCCTCCTCCTCTCACAAGCAATTGACAGTATGAAATGTCATGTAAGGTATGATCCAGATCTGGGTGGCCCTAATCCTCTGGTCACTTTTTCCTTTTTGCACTGGGGGAAAAAAGAAACATAAATAACTCATAATTTGTTTCAGTGTGAAACTGATTTTACTTGAAGCCAATGATACGATTTCCATGAGCTTCAAAGAAAGGGGCAGGAGAACCTCTTTGTTTCAAGATATACTTGAATGCTATGCTAACTGAAATTTAGCATGTTCTTTCAGAGGTCTATTTTCTAGTCAAAAGAACAATGGTAAGAAATTATTACACAACTCTGTCAGGATACTTCTATATAACTAGATGACTACATTAGAAATATTATCTTTAATCAAGAAGAATTGTAAAATAATATGTGGATGAAATTTCTTAGTATGAAGATGCTAGCCTGAATGTTTTGATTGCATTATGTCGAACTCAAAATGAAATTTCTACACCATAAAAGCATTTTTAGTAGATTACAAAATGCTTAAGTGGTGGATATGACTAATTCAATAAAATCAATAAGAGACTGATATGATTACACGTTTTCCATCTTTATTTCCATTTCATCTATCATTTTCTCTCAAAACACATGCCTGTATTTTTATGAAATTATTTAATATTTGCATTATTCACGTTTCATGAATTTGACCGAGTTCATAAACTGAAAATGACTTGTAATCTGCCTTACTTGGCTTCTTCAATAATGCTCCGACCTAGCTGGCCCTAACTAATAGAACAAGCTGTTATTCAAGGCAGGTTTTACTTAAGATGAAATAAAGAATCTGTATTTTACTTGTAATGCTGCAGCCCCATGTCAAAGTAAATTATTCAAACATGTACTTCTACAAACAAATGTACCCATTAAGTGCCAGATTGTGTACAAGAGCGGGAGGACAGCCCCTGCTCCAAGGCCAGCCGCAACTATCACTCCTACACTCCTCCACATGAAGGCAGAGTAATTCACTACATACTGTAACAAAAGTATGAAGAGTTTATGAATGCATTCAGCAGCACACGGGGGAAAAAAAAAGGAGCAATCTCTATAAACTAAGTTCTGAAGTTCCTTATTTAATTTAAACTCGATCAAATTTCCCTTTCAATAATTTTTAAATCTTCTTCACCATAGATCTCAAAGTACTTTACAAGGCAGCATAAGGCTCATTATCTCATTGAAGTTAAAAGGAGATTGTCCTGAGGAAGGGAAGAATAAGGATTTCAGGATTTCTCTCAATAAAAGGTATAAAAACCTGCTAGAGCTGAATAGATCTATTACAGCACACAAAAAAGAGAAGATAAAATGGTAATATGATCCTTTTTATCCCACCAGGTTACTAGTTTTCTTTATCAAATTAGTAAAAATAACATCACTACATCTTGTAATATTGAAATATATAGTAGAGTATCAGAGTATTTACTTAAGTTCTGGTTACATGCTTGGGGATTTTTTCAAGTATCAATTATAATTTGCAGGTACAAGTTTTATTTATCATTTCCAGAAGAGATCGAGAATGAGAAGAGCAATTTACAAGATAACCACAGAACAATTTCAGCATCTGGCCCTGTGGAAAAAGGGTATCTGGAGAGTTTTGAATACAACTATGATGGTCTTTTCTAATTCAGTTTAGCAGCTACAAATATAAAGTACTGTAACTGCTGTCTAGGAGTCCCTGTTGTAATGCCTGAGATATTAGAGAACACCTAAAAGAGCTGGGAACACCATTTCCCCTGAAATTCAAAAGGCAGTTGAAGTTCGGGACCACCAGGAGATTTTGGTGCTGTGACACAACAGTTTGTTGTATCTAAGGAGCAGGAACATGAACCTCCAGGGGAAGACACAGTTCCCTAAAAGCATCTTGGGAAATCCTATGTGCTTTAGCGATTCCCAGCAGGGAGTCATGATTTGGAGAGGCTGGAGAAACCAGGGAAGCTTAGAAACAGGAGCAGACCTTACGCACAAGCAGTATCGAAAGGACATGCTTTTCCCCAGGATCACTTAGTCCTGAACTAGAAAGATATGCCTCCATTTTAAATTCAAAAATAAATAAATAAAATTACTATTGGAAGAGTATTTATTTTCAGGATAGGGGTGGCACTTCAGGTAGCCAGGAATTAATACCTTTGCATGTGACTTGGACATACTCTGGGCATGCACTGAACCAAAGGCACAGAAAAACCTCAGTGGCAAAATCTGAGGCACCTGCCAGACTTTGGACATCTAATGATTGGAGGGGTTTCAAAGATTATATAAATTAGGTGCATAAATCAAAGTCCAAATTTAGCCATGGATTTTTCACCAGTTCCCAGAGGCATTTTTTAAAGATCACATCTTTTTAATGTGTAATAGGAGCCAATCATATATTTGCACTCGAGATCCTGTAATATTTTGCAAATTTACAATATAAATATTTCTCTCAAAGTTGTAATTTTCTTCAGGTGATCATAAGAGCTACAGCACATTCATCTGACTAACAATACATGGAGATATATACATATTTCAGGATTAATGATAGGGTGCTTAAAGGAGCTTGCAGTAATACTCTGAGAAGAATAAGAGGTTGTCATTAAAAAAAAAGATATGAAAGTTTTGGGATTGAAAACTAAAATTATTCTGCATAGGTAATTCTGTTTGGTACTTTCTAAAATATGATTTAACTTTGCTGATGTCCGTGAACAGAATGGTGTATTATCAGATACTATTTTGTTTATTGTCACTTAAACGGTTCTTGAGTGCTGGAGTTATCTTCGTTAGACTTGTCATAAAAACATACATATTTAAATTAACACACTGATGGCTGTGGTTTTTTGCCTGTCTTCACAACATACTCTTTACTAATGCTGGTAGAGGAAACTGTAAAATAAATTTCGCAATGTCTGCACGGACAAGGTCACCAGTCCCAATTCAACATTGTTTAAAAAAAAATAGATGCCATTAGAGCTTGAGAAATTTATTTAACGTTCCCTAGCCTGCGGTCTAAACCCCTTGTTACAGGAAAAAATGCCAGGGTAACATACTCTAAAAGCCTCATCTTCTACAATTTAAAGGAATACAACATTTGTGTATCACTCGCAGTATGAGGTATTTATTTATAATGTTGCAAACTGTCAGCTCCTGGCTTATTTCTATTATATATAGGATGTCAGGAACTGTCAGGAGTAAGAGCTTTACCAAGGGACAGGTCGTGCAAAGGCAGTGGATTATGGAGATGCCGCATTGAACACGTGCTGCTTGCCATTAAGGGAGCTCTTGCAGAGCAACCATGGAATGGTGGGTCATTACAGCACCCCAGGTGGCAGCTAAGCACAACCACCTTCATGTGGGGGCCAATGGGACTTCCTTAGACTAGAAAAACAAGGAATTAAAAACAATATAGATGAATATAACAGGGAAATTGGGAATCAAGGAAAGCAACAAAGTGTTTATACTGAAGAAAACCTCAGAACAAGAATAGGTAGAAAACAGCCATGAATAAATTTAGGCTGAGAATTAGATGACTATTTGTAACCATCTCAGAAGTGACCTTGTGGAAACCCGCCTTCCTGCGAGTGCTGGGTTAATAACCTAACAGATAATACTCCGCGAGGCTCAGTCTCTGAAAAAAGCATTGTATGTATGTCTCCATGGTACAGTGTCAAAGATACAAGCTCACTGAGAACAAACGAGGACATGAGAAGCAGATTAGGAGCATTAGCACAGCTCTCCACCCACTGTCTGCTTTCTCATCTGCACTGAGCTTCCTCTTTCCTCCACAGCATTAGGGACAAACTTTCTATCTATCTAACTGAATTTTGGGGTCTGCCTTTCTGCCCTTCCCTCTTTCTTCCCACTTTTTTGAGTTCTTTTTTTCCCTCTCATTATTCACTTTAAATCCTGCCCTCAATGTTGTCCAGTCCACCTCTCTCCCCACAACAACTAATCTCTTTCGATACTGCATTCCCTTTCATAATTTAACAGTCCTTTCCTCTCCCACACATCCTGGCACCCACAATTTTTATTCCCATCTGCTGCTTTATGCCTAGGATTGAAATATTTACCAGAAACATAGTAACTAGTGAACTAAAAGAAGAAATGGAGCCCAGTTTCCAGAGACAATATGTAGATAGCAAACCAAATCATCTTGTTCATCTTCAGATATACCGATACCTTTAATCCATACCAGTAAGCTAAAGAAGTAGTATTTGGCAGGGACAAAGAAAAGTACCTAAAACAAAGCCAAGACACAGCAGCTTTAAGACGACTATTGCTTTATGAACTAGAGATACACATTTGTTGCAAGAAAGAAACTCCTGCAAATTTTATCACCGCATATGGAAATTCCTATGTGTGCTGTTCTCAAACTCAAACCCATGTTTTCTCTCATTTAACAAATTTAGTATAATAAACTTGAAAAGTCCATATTAGACCTTGTAGAAAAGAAAGACTAAATCTTTTCTTACTGGTTTCTCACATCACAGTGCCTTTGGGCTCCTGAGATGACATTACAGATGACAACAGAAGGGAGTAGCAGAAGACTAGTATCATAGCTGTCACAGAATGGTAGAGGTTGGAAGGGACCTCTGGAGATCATCTAGTCAATCCCTCCTGCCAAAGCAGGGTCCCCTGGAGCAGGCTGGACAGGAATGCATCCAGGCAGGTTTTGAATATCTCTGGAAAAGGAGACTCCACAACCTCTCTGAGTGGCCTGTTCCAGTGCTCTATCACCCTCAAAGACAGTACTCTGTCTTCAGGGGGCTACTCTCCATGAATTGTTCCACCAATATCTCCTGCTTCTCACTATATTCTAAGTGGCACCTGAGTGGAAGCTGACCTGGTCTTGGCAGACTCCCTCCTGTTCAGCCCACATTTCTCCAAGGCCTTCCTGCACTACACTGTACCCAAGCTTAAATCATAAAATTTTGGGCGATGAGAAGACAAATCTTAACAAGCCTAATTTGCTGTTACATCATTCCTCAATCTGCCAACTATGACAAGGAAATTGTGCTCCACATAGTCAACAAGCCAAAGAAAAAGGGAAATGGCACAGGGAGACTGTAGAGGAGGATTCCTTTCCCCGTGTTATCACCCATGAGCAGACCTCAAATGCAGACCACCAAGTACTACCAGTTTGAACCTGTAGGTTTGCCCACAAATAGATTTCCTAGAGAGGGTAGCCATTTGGTTGATGTTTGCAGTAACCACCATCTTTACACTTTTTCCTAAGGAATGTTTTTCCCCTGCTTCCCTGTTCCCATTTTCCTCAGACCTGCTTGATCTGGTGTCTGTCTTTGGGGGGAAAATCCGTTGATACAGCTCTATAAAAATTAGGATCAATTATAACAATTACGTGCATTTCTTGAAATAGAAACCTTAAAGTTTTAGATTACAAGAGGTCTCTTGGACACAGTTTTGTATTGTCAGTCTCTTAAATGATGATGATAAACTTGTCATTACAGCATATACAGGAACTGCTGTAGGTACATTGAATTCTGCACTTGATTTTCTTCATTTTGTGCAAAATGGAGTAAATCAACCACTTCTTTACATGCTTAACATTTTCAAAACACCTGTATCCCCTTTGTCAACAGTGCATCCTATATTATTATTAGCAAATACTATTTAAACAGAATTCTCACAAGTCCCAGATATGAAAGAACAATCAACATGTCAGCTCACACATTAGTAAGAGACTATCACACATCAGATCTTTTCAATGTTTGTGATTCTATTGGGATAATATGGATTGAAATAGTATATCACAAACACAAAAAGGAAGGTCTCCAGTGACAACAGTACATCATTGATGTCAAAACACTGTCAAATAAAGCTATTATTCTTCCAGCTGATACTTTCACTTGCATAGTTTTCCATTGTTATGTTGTAATTTTCCCTGTATGTTCATTGTTCAAAATTCAAGCAATTATTAATTTTATACACGCACCTCAGCAGAAATCAAACAGAGGAACATTTTAAGTGTTCAGGAATTATGCTTCTCGTTACAGATATCTTTCCTCTTATGAAAGCCTTTCATGCCATACAGTGTTACCATAAATATAACCTCAATAATTCTCAACACTCCCGTATACATACATAAAAACTGCAGTGAAGCAACTAAGGAATGTATTCTGTAATTGAAGACTTTCAGTTGGAACATAGTTTACTTCACAGTTTACTATAACAATGAGCAGAAATTTTTTTATCAAGAAAAACTTTTGTAACATTTTGCCATAAAGTCCTCTCTCCTGCGCAGAAAGGCAAGGCACAGAAATCCATTTCATTTTCCCAGAAACATTAGCGAAGTCACACAGAAAAAGAATCATGGAAATGCTTTTTAAGTGTTCTCATCATTTTGTACCAGCTTTGAAGTTATAGTATACCTTAAAAGTAGGTCACTGCATGTTACTGTACACCTAAGCTTAAGAAAACATGTTTCTCTTGTAAAAATAGGAGGTAAGCAGGAATCAAGAGTCTTTCTTCCTAATTTACCATTCATTATCTGGGCAACCTTGAGTAAACAGAACCCTTTGTTTTAAATACACCACCTGTGAAAAGGGAGTAAGGTACCCACCTTTGTAAAGTTGTGTAGTTCTTAATAAAGGGAAACAATATACTTAAGTGCTGAGTATGCTACTTGGTAAGGAACTAATTATAAATATTACTACCAAGAAATATTTATATTAAGTACTCCATCCTTCCGCCTACCTCTGAGGTAGTCTCCTATGCTGGTTTGTAAAACTGTCCATTTTTTTTAGTATTTTGGGCAAAAGAAAAATATTAAATGCCTTGTATTCCTTATTTATGGAAAGAAATAAATCAGTCTTTAGTTAGTGTCCTGCCCGGCAGTACACATACATTAAAGCCTAACAGTAGAGCAATTAAACACAGATAGATATCTCTTTAAGCTCCAGTCACAGTTGACAACCCTGAAGACTTAAATCCCTTGAAACACATGGTTTTTTCAGGCTGAAAGACAGGTTAATATAGTT
>VZTM01039353.1:37897-48758 GCA_013400555.1 Jacana jacana | reverse complement strand
TCAAGGATATGATTTTTCCATATATTATAAATTCTAGCATCAAATGCTGATTTTAACAGACAAGAAAAAAAAATGAGTGAAAGCCTCAGAAGAGTATGAATGTACGTATACGACAGAAAAGGAATGTCTTGTCATAAGCCAAAAAAACCCATAAGAAACAGCTCTGAGCAGATTATATTTTGCATCATATTTTAATAATAAAAATCTACATTCACTTTAGCAATATTTATAAATTGATAAATATCGACAGTAAGATAAAAAGTTGCTTACGTTCTAGTCATACATCTTCAAAGCCGACCTGATGGCTTGTGACAGCACCCAATCCATTTATCACCAAGTATGTATTACAATATATTACAGAATACTGTCATTCTCTCTTGATACATGGATGAGGAGTAACTCCCTGATTTAAGTCAAACTTCTCATTTCTATATAAAGATCACAACAACGTAGTTCATCAAGTCAGTAACAGGACTGTCCAAACTCCATATAATTGCTTATAAGAAACTAATGAAGTCTATCATTTTAGCTTATTTATTTTCCATAAGTACACCAATTTGTGATCATAATGCCTGAACAATATGGAGATGTAACTTAAGATTTTTACCCTAGCCTGGCTGCTTTTTGTACATAGTCTAAATTTTCTCACATTTAACTTTCCCCAGTACCTATTGATGTGACTGTGAAAACTTATTTCATGATTTTACTCGGCTGATATAGCTATTCTTAGGCATTAGCATCATTTTATGTAGCTTCTCAGCTGAATGAAAATGTATTAAAATCAGCAATCATCTACTTGCTTCCTTTAGAAAAAGCTATAGCAAAGTTGATTTGTTTATTTGAAGGCTCCCAATAAAATGACTCAGAGTAGCCCAAACCAGAATGTTAAACTATGACATCAGTCCATTATATTTTGTATTATGCACATATTTAAACAATAAAAGAATCTTAAGAATAAAAACTGCAGGTAGAATGGGGTTTGCTCTGGTTTTCTACTTGTCAAAGTTTGTTAGGCAAGTCGCATATTAAAAATAACTTTTTAAAGAGTTGCTACAGTGACAACAATAAAACCAGCTATCATTTGTCTCTTAAATCATATTTCAAATGGCATCTGGTCAAAACAGGGGGGAGGGGGGAAAAGAAAAAAAAAGAAAAAGAAAAAGAAATTTAAAAAGAGGAAGAAAAGCAGAAGTAGCATAAAGCTATGCCCATTATCTAAAGGACATACTACTGCATGTTTACTAGTGTTTATGTTTCACATCAACATATTTTATAGAAGGATTTATAAGCCTAACTCAAGTTGTATTTAAATCCTATGGTGCAGACCCTACCATAAAATGCCTCTTGAGTCCTATTAACTGTACCCATGGTTTTACTTTGCCTGTCTGCTTATTTAAGATCTAATCACAGTTTTGAAGAAAAGATTGTCACTTCTAAGCCTGTCCCCTCAGAACCTGTCTGTTATTAGTACTCAAATGGATATTTTCATCTTCAGTTGTTATTCTCTGCGGTCTTTGCAAATGGTATCTACTGGAATCTGTGACTATATGGACAAATTGGCTACAAATGCCTAGGACTGCTGATGTGAGAAACACGTAAGTGGCACATTATTCTGATGGTAATTTTGTATTTTAAAGTGTTTCCCTTAAATTTAGTTTTCTAAACATTTTCACCAATTAAATACACTCTCTCTCAATAAAGATTTTTAAATGCTGTTATAGTCTGAATACCTGAATAAAGGTGATGGCATGCTTTTCAATGAAAACAACATTCAATTTATATATGTATATGTGTGTCTATATATGGATAAAATTTTAAATGAAAATAGTACATATCCACAGTGTGCATATATAGATAACACTGTGTGTGTGTTTATATGTACATATGTGTATATATAGGTATATACATAGCCTGCTAAGAAGTTAACGATGACACCAAAACCTATATTTCCTCAGACTGTAATACTGTAAATGCTCAATTGTTAAAACAGAATACACTTGAATTTGAAGCAAAGCACAAATTTAAGCCTGAACAACTTCTCATATTTCAATCTGCAACTATTTAATTCTTCCACATTTTCTGTCACCATGTAAAATATTTAACTGTAAATGTAGCTAGTATACACTGCTTAATTCCACACGAAAAATGATTCAATTTTAAGAGCTATTATGACCTGTTATTTCAGAGGCCCGTACACATGCAATTTATCTATCATGTTAAAACATGTTTCTATAAAACAGGATTTTTATAACATTTTCTCTTACAGTAGACAACTTTCCTTTCACTAATGCAATACCTGACATTGTAATAAAAAGCCTCAGGTATTTAGAAAAGAAGGGTTTGAACTCCAAAGGTGCTGAGTGGCCTCAGCAGATGAGAGGACCAGACACAGAACACTTTGAAGAGTTCAGAGCAGGTACTGCCACTCTGCAGGAGCAGACCCCAACTGTTTACCAAACAAACCGTTGGGGCTTCACTGTGTTAATACGATCTGCGTCCCCTGACAGGGAGGCAACTGTTCAGGTAGGCAAAGGAGAAGGAATTATGTTTGTGCAGGTTTTAAAAGGAATAGAAATCGTACAGTGACAAAAATTAATTGACTGCATCTCATAATTAGATGGCGTCAGCAGTCAGACAACAGCTTAATTTTACAGTTTTAAACATAAAAGCAGTTCTGCATTAACTCATCGAGAAAACAAACAGACAAACTTAAAACAATGTTTTAAAAGCGAGAATGGAAACATACCTACAGAAAAGCTGCTTCTCTCTTTTCCCATATTTTCAAAATCACACATCCAAATTACACTCACGCACACATAGACAGGCACATGCTCTTTTTTGTTTCAGTGGTTCTCAACTAACCAGCATTTTTTATTTACACCTACGACAGCAAAGCATCTTTATTGTGAGAAGTCACTCTGGTCCCTTCACCCCAGCTCCGACTTTGGAAGAATTCATCGCAAGCGAAGCGAAGTCTCAAGTAATGTGGCCCTCTGGTGGAAAGCTCTGCATCACGTCCTACACGACCGAACCGCACAGTAAACTAACAGATTCCGAAAACATGCACTGCAAGGCTTCGGCACAACTTTCATAAATACACCGCGGGGTTTTAATCACCCGGCCAGCGCGGCGGAGTGCAGCGGTGTCAGCAAGACGGTGCCGCCACGAAAACGGGAGCCTGGCATTTCCGCATTAACGTGCACAAAAAACAACAACAAATAACGCCCCACACTCTTCACTTGCACGACACTTCACATTCAGCACGCACAGAGGGTCTGCAGAAGGGTGCCCCTCAGAAAACAGCCCTTTATTTGTTTAAAAACAAACAGGAAGCAAAACAAACTTACCTGCTGTTGTTGCAGATGCAGCAGTTCTACTGTGCTTACTTCAGTGCTCGTGTCACCACTTGATCTTCCATCTCTGCTGCCAGCATCTAATTGGCTGCTTAGAGTGCTCATTCCATTTTGATTCATTGAACTGTTGCTTATTGTCTCTGTCGCAGATTCCTGCATCATGACTTAATACCTAAAAGTGATTAAGAAGTATCAATTAACACACGCGTTACACCTTCACACTTCCATTATCAAGATGTCCCTCTCTGCCAATTACACAGACAGCATCTTTAGAAGAAGAAAAAAGCCTCGCGGAGCCGTTTACCAAGAAATGCGATGCAAACTCTGCTTTCATACAGATACTAATCACCGGAATTATGGTTTCTATAAGCAATCTTTGTGCGCTTGCATTTAACGGCCAAAATAACACACCATGCACGCAGCATGGTCAATAGCATTTATGAACGACTACATTTTAAAGTCTACCTATAAAACCAGTTTAAATGAAGGCACGATTTCACACACTGCTCTATATTTCCTATTATCTAGCTTTGACAACCATGGATGACTATACAGCCTTATTTAAAATATTCACTATCTTGATTCTGTCAGAATTTTACAGCATATCTTATGCAAGGCTGTTGTTTAATGATGCACAGCTAATCATACAAAATTAAAATTTTGTAAGGGTGTTACAAATCATATGGTATCAACCAATGATAAATAGTATAATGGGCTTCTCCTTTTTTGTGACTAAATAAAATTTTGCCTCGGAGGCATTTTAAGAAAAAGCTCCTGCTGCAAACACGTCAGATATTGCCTATTTTTTTAATCAAACGGCTGATATTCATTTATTTTTCTGACATTTAAAACATTTAATACTGTCCTTCCTGGGAAGTAATTAAGCTTATGCATGAGCAGCAATCAAACTGTTCACTTGAAGATGACTTAAAACTCAATTTTAACATAGGCAAATAAATGAAAGATATAAAATTAATTTTCCAGGCATGTATTAGATATGAAAGCTGGAAATAAAATCTATCAAGAATATCACTAATGATTGTGCTAAAAACAGCATAAATTATGCATATTACCTTCTCTACAGTAATAAATGTTTTATCATTTTCACTGCATAAATATACTGTACTTTCAGGATAGCAATGAGATGTCCTGCCAAGATCAGTTGAAATCTTTGCAGTAAATAAAGAACCAACGTGCCCTTACAAACCAGAATTTCAAGGCGCATTTTGTATCTGTAATATGGAAAGGTCAACGTCTCTTCTCAGAGCCACCAAAGTCCCCTCCTGCTCTCACAGGGTCAGAACGGACCTCACTTTCTTTCACCCTCAGCCCCGACGTGCTGATAGAGTCCCCACAACAACCTGGCTGAGCTGTGACTTTAAACGATACCTCTGAAGGGAGAGGGATGCGTAAGCAAACTTGGGAAAAGAAATAAAGGCTGCTGCTTATCCTAATTATTGAACTTAGTTATTTGTTCCCTTGCAAAGTATGAGCAATAGCTTTTCTCTGGAAAAAAAAAGAAAAAAAAAAAGGCGAAAAAAAAGGCAGGAAAAGGATCATTACAACTTTAACTATGTGCATGGGATATTAATCAAAATGCTTTATGAATTAACACAAGCAAGCACAAACAAGATAAAGTAAAAGTGTATATAGTGTGAAAAAAGTTAAAATACTAAAGGTGAGTTATTTAAAGATGGCCCGGTCAAAAATAAACAGGATGCCAAAACCCCAAACACTAACACAGTTAGGATAAAGGAGGGCAGCTGTTATAGCCCAATAAACAACAGCAGCACCAGATGTGTTTACGAACAAACAGCCCTTCTTAAACACTCTTACAAACATCAGCAAAGAAAAATAATAGAAATGGAAAATGTGATACACGCAGTGATGAATTTTACAAGGCAAAAACAAAGCTAATACTCTTTTCTGAGATTAGGCAGCTAATAAGTATTCAAATTAGGCATAAATTTTACATGTACAATGTTTAAAATATTCAGAGAAAAGGGTCTGATTGCCCTTAGTAGTTATATGAAAATTCTAATGCGGGCATGCCACAACTGTGGGAGCAGGCAGCCCTTTCCGATTTTTACAATATTTACTTTCAATAAAAAGACATGTATATCAGAGTGGAAATCTATTTAAAACACTTCATCAACTGTATCGTTACAAGGATTTGGAAATTCGGGAAATTCAAACATTAATCCTCTTTTAGTCAAACAAAGATTTAACCAACAGACAGGTTCATCTTTTACAAATTCGAACGTTAGACAATAACAGTGGTACATTTAGCCAAGCGCATTAAAAGGGCAAAGGGGTGTAAATGTTAGATAATCAAAACATTAGAAAACACTCAGAAATTTAATAAATAAATACATGTCCCCCCTTTTTTTTATATCTCTCTGACTCATTACAATTAGCAGAGAAGGGTTAAACATCTTCCAGTTCATATTAACCAAAAGGTTTTATGTCTTGTGGATTTTGTATCCTTGCAAAGCCCCAGAGTGTAGTTCGGGCTCTGCATTTTAAGTTAAAGTGTCTGAGAGCCAGCAGAATCAGCTTTAACATAACATGACCAGTAACACTACTCTGGCAATAGAAGACAACAAATCTGACCCAGCAGCTGTGTACAGAGAGAATGAAATTATAGAGTATCAATACTACAAAGAGTAATTTATTTGGAAGTGAAGTGGAAGAAATATTTAAGTGGTTAAAAGAACAAGAAACAGACCCTAAAATTTCATGTTAAAAATAAAAGGTTTTTTCTAGTTGTAAAAGGGCATTTTTACAAACAATACTGAAACTTTGGCTTGAGTAATGCTCTGTGTTGGCTGTCCACAGCCCCCTCTCACTGCCGGCAACTAAGAAAGGGCTGCTGGAAAAAGCAAGAGTGCAAAATCTTTCTCTTTTCCCCTCTTTTCTCTTGCATACACACACACGTATGCATGTGTATCTATACACGTGTGTGTGTGTGTATGTACTATCAACTCTAAACCCTCACAGATTAAAGCACTGAAAACGTATAAATGAGGATCACTTCTGATATCTGTGTGTCGGTAATTTCAGTTATTGGTCGTAGAATAATTTGAACCTGCAACATCTCACTAAGCAAACTAATGTACTTTTTTCCTTGTTTTAACAGTAGTGCGGGTTGTTAGCACAATAGTCATGAATAAATACAAAAGAAATACAACAACCACCAGATACTAGGGCTGAAAGTTTAGTATTTCAAACAGGACCAGAAAAAACATACAGGTCCCTGTTTACACACATTTATACACATTCACACTTCCTAATCCTTCTCTTTTTTCTCCTGCTGTCAGTCACGAGCATGCCTACACAGGCACGCACGCACACACGCACCCACATTCACAGACACGTATGTTCACCAGCACCTACTTCTGCTGTGATTCCCAAACTCTTGTTGCCAAAGGTGAGATATAACTGGTGCTACCGGGTATTTTAACCAAAGCTATGGGGAAAAGATTCGCTGCTCTCTGCAACATAGAATGACATTGTGGATTCTTTTAGCATGTGGTCGCGCCGCAGGTTGAATGCCTAAATCTGCCTACACAGGCAACCCCCCACACCACAAAAAGAAATACTAGTCCCATGAAGTTAGAAGTTACAGTTTTGCTTCCCTCCCCTGCAGCTGATTGTACGTTTGCTCTGTGTGTGTGTGTGTGTGTGTGCGTGCACGCGTGTGTTTTTAAGCTGGCGACTCACTGTACAGATACTTATTCTCTACACCACTTCCCTTTTGAAACATTAAACTGACACTGGAACTGACTGCACAAGATTGCATTTTCTCTTCCTAAACAACTTGAATTGAAAGGTTACTTAGTGTAACAATATTTACTTGCAGAATTGTGTTGTTACCAAGGGTATAATGGATGGTGGCTATGCAGGTTTACGCAAGAATGAGTGAAGCATGAGGCATTAGCCATGTGTTTGACATGTTTCAAATTGCTATAATCCAGCATTAAACACACCCAGCAATTCATGCCATTTCTTGCAGCCATAATCTTGAATAAAGCGTGCACAACCACTTATTATATAAATTAGTATATGACTCCCTGTTATAGTCACAACAGTGCTTTTGTGTTTATTTTGCATCAAGATGTGGTCTTTTATTTGTACAAATAGCAGGATAGAGAGCCGCAGCTCAATTAGACCTCCTTTACTTTATGATAGGGTGTACCGAACGCCAGGCTGGCGGGCTCTCCTTTGCCCTGCCAGGTAANCCGCCCCCGGGGCTGGGGGACCTGCGCTGGCTGCTGGCCATTCGTGGCACTGCACTGGGTGCTGGTCCGTGGCGCTTCAGAACGTGTGGAGGCCGTGGAGAAGCTGATGTCCAGCTGCCGGTGGGTTTGGCCTCCTAAAGGTGTGACACCACCTTGCGGAGCGGAGAGTGTGCCACATCCTGCCCGTCTACACTTGAGGACGTGGCATTCGGCAGCCACCGTCACAGCCTCCAGATACCATCCACCCTGTTGCGGGGTAAGCCCCCGAAAGCAAGGCAACACCACTCCACCCACACGTCCCCCAGACCCAAAACCCAACACTGGTGTTAGGGTGCCCTACGTTGGTCGATCCACAGACCTGCAGCGCTCAATCCCATGACCCTGGCACACTCCCTCCTTCGCTTCCTTCCACCTCCCACGCCACAACCTGAACTTCTGCCTTTTCAACCTGGTTGATGATGTAAAAGCAGAGGTGAGGAGCGAGGCTTAAATAATGGTAACTTTTGTGCTCTGCTGGAATTAATTCATCATCCACACAAGGCACAATGCATCTCAAGTCTTGCGCTGCTATGTTAAAAGTCTTTAAGACTTAAGATTGCCTAATAAATCAAAATGCCAAATATGAAGGACATAGCTGAATGTCTGAGAACAAAAAATTAGACAAGGTAAGAGAATATTTGTACAGGTTGGTTTGTTTTTGGGGTTTGTTGGGTTTCTTTTCACTTTAAAACATTTAGCTTTCAAAGCTTGAGCTAAGCAGAGACATAAGGACTTCACTGTGTATTTTTTAAATATGTAAGTAAATGAATATGATTAAAACAATAACTAGGTCACTGCTATTGAAATACTACAAAACAAAGTATCCATATTAGTAGGTTTAATATACTGGTACCTACTCAAGTTTTCTATGCAAAAATGCAAAGTGTGCTCAAACACCTTGGGCTGGAAGGGCTTTCAGGAAAATGAAGCTCCCAGATGTGAGTTACAGAATGAACCTTAGCACTATTGGAAAGAATACGCATCACATCTGCATCAGTGAGCAAAGTCAGCATCTTTGATGAGAAAAAAATAGAAATTTCATGGTAAAAAATCATCTTTTCAAAGCCAGCTAATGATTTTACTATTTAGAATACCTTCACAAGTGAAGTTGGTAGTTCTGAGTAAAGTTAACAATTCAAAAATGGCTAAAAAGGGCAGCGATGGGATGACAAGTGTCAGGATCACGGCACAGAAAGCACCGCTGTTGTGAAGAATTTAAGCTGGAGTATGAAACTTTTAAGTGGGCACTCATACGGTGGGTCTGTGAAGGCCATTTTTGAATACAGATTTACAGTGAAACGGACAACTGGAGTTTTGCAAATTATCACAGGTGAGATTTATTTACAGAGAAGAGCCAGCAGCCTCCCCCGGTCCATGCAGCCACACACCCCCCTACACCCGGAGGGCCAGGTAAAGAAAACGTGCATCTCTGATCCTTCCTGCAGCATTCCATCTGAACAGGTGCACTCAGCTGGCATGAGAAGCCATTAGGAAATCAGATTATTTCCTTTCTGCTGAAGTTAACCACAACTGAAAAAACAAGCGTTCCCTAAAATACGTATCTCTGTATTATAAGCCACAATTTTTCTCCCTGTCTGTGTACTATGGTTTATTTATGTATCAGATGTTTAAGAGAACATCCTTTTAACTGACTGGCACAGTCACATAAAGGTACTGAAGGTGAAGTATTCCATTCAATCTTAAACTAAAAGCTAGCCTGCATTTTAAAGGCTGTATCTTTTCTTTTCGTACCATCTCAGTTCCTCAGGACTAATAAAAATAGCAGGTCAGTCCTGCACACAGTAATTTATCGGCTTTCTAAAATTCAGGAGTATGTCGTCACACTCATCTGATTATTAAACAACAGTTCACTTCCCCAAACAGCAAGTAAGGTCTAATTATTTTCCACCTGCTATTTATTTTCACTTANTTTTTTGGTTTGGGTTGTTTTGGTTTCTTTTGTGTGTGGCTTGCAACAGCTATCACTGATATTTCCCCTCCCCTGATCTTTGAATATCGTGATAGTACCTTCACCTCACCAGACAGTCTTTGTTTAACCCTCCNGAGTTTTGCAAATTATCACAGGTGAGATTTATTTACAGAGAAGAGCCAGCAGCCTCCCCCGGTCCATGCAGCCACACACCCCCCTACACCCGGAGGGCCAGGTAAAGAAAACGTGCATCTCTGATCCTTCCTGCAGCATTCCATCTGAACAGGTGCACTCAGCTGGCATGAGAAGCCATTAGGAAATCAGATTATTTCCTTTCTGCTGAAGTTAACCACAACTGAAAAAACAAGCGTTCCCTAAAATACGTATCTCTGTATTATAAGCCACAATTTTTCTCCCTGTCTGTGTACTATGGTTTATTTATGTATCAGATGTTTAAGAGAACATCCTTTTAACTGACTGGCACAGTCACATAAAGGTACTGAAGGTGAAGTATTCCATTCAATCTTAAACTAAAAGCTAGCCTGCATTTTAAAGGCTGTATCTTTTCTTTTCGTACCATCTCAGTTCCTCAGGACTAATAAAAATAGCAGGTCAGTCCTGCACACAGTAATTTATCGGCTTTCTAAAATTCAGGAGTATGTCGTCACACTCATCTGATTATTAAACAACAGTTCACTTCCCCAAACAGCAAGTAAGGTCTAATTATTTTCCACCTGCTATTTATTTTCACTTAATGGAAGAAAAATAAATAAATAAATAGATGCCCAGGAAGGCCAGTGTGATCTATGTGAGTAGTCGGTACAATATTGTAAGGCACGTACCTTACATGTAGGATAGTGGCAAAAGCCTGCTAGAGTGCATTACCTACAGCCCACACAGAAATGAGCAGCCAATTTCAGGATAAGATTCTTATTTGAGCAGCGACAGCTTGGGAAACCCCACCTTGGAAAGCAAACTCCTCTCCCCCCCTCTCTCTGTATCANTCCCTGAAACCTTGCCAGGGAAAGGATTAGTCCTTTCCAAAAAAAAAAAAAAAAAAAAAAAAAGGAAAAAAAAAAAAAGAAAGAAAAAAAAAGGCAGCTCTCCAAGCTCTTGAGAGTAGGGAGACTTTATTACAGTCAATGGAGAATTTAATAGTGAGAAAGCATTAGGGCAGTAGGAAATAATTAGAATTGTGAGAGCTAGGGAAGACCTGCCTAGCAGGCAAATTCCCTTAAAAAAAAAAAAAAAAAAAAAAAAAAAAAAAGAAAAAAAAAAAAAAAAACATTTTTAACAGA
>VZTM01039353.1:0-27500 GCA_013400555.1 Jacana jacana | reverse complement strand
GGCAAATATATTCCTTAAAGCCTCTGTTTGCAATAAACTACAAATATGTTCTCGATCCACCGTGTTCAAGAAACTCTGAGAGGTTTTGGCAATAAAACAAACTAAAACAGGTTGGAGAGAGGGAGGTGTCTACATCTCTGCTTTAGATTCATGCCCCCCCAATACTAGAGATCAGTGTGTGTTTACCAGGAAGAAGCTACAACAACTGCAGATCTGGAGATAAAACAAAGAAGAAAAGAGTGTTTCAGTTCACAATTAAAACCCATTGACTACCTGACTGGTTGCTATCGTTCATAACCATTTATCACCAATATTTAATTCAGAAAAAAAAAAACCTGTTAGTGTATCAACACCTTTTCTCCAAGTAGGAAACTTAAAATAAGCACTTGAAATTCTCAAAATGTATTTGAGAAAATTAAAGAAGACATAATAGTACTTGTAAAAAAAGAAAGCTGTATTGAAAGATATCATTCACATTTCACTGAATGGCAGCCAGATTTTGTGCCAATGGGCACAAAAGGCCATGATAGGGAAAAACTATTTTCACCAGGAAACCAACCCCAACAGTACCACTAAAGCCATTCCTCCATCCTTAATTATTAAAGGACTCTCAAAACAGAACAAACTCGCAGGTATTTCTTGGCTTCACAGCATCCAAGTTTGGCATGTTTCCAGACTCTGGCTACACACACGTTCTTGTCTCTTGCAAAGCCAAAATGTCTGATGGGATAGAAAACAACATAGTTCTTTCTCATTTTTGGCTACAAGGGAAAGGATCAGAAGTTCATTATGTTTCACAATTGTGAGGAAGGGGCCTTCTGCAGCTGGAGAACCCCCAGGCCAGCACAGGGACATGGTTATGGTAAATCCCAGCCCTTGTCTGCACCTGCCAAGGAGAGGATTAAGGAGTACAGTGCTGTCCTTATCACCATCACTTTAATTTATCTCTTTGCCAGATTTGCATTTTTTTTCTTTTTACTTTTTCAGACACTGTATTGCGATGTTACTGGTTTCTTCCAATGGCATTTATGTGCCTCTCCTCTCATGACATTCATGATGAAATGTACCACGGGCAGCAAAGTATGTTTTTTAAACATCTCATTCAGGCAGAAGTTTTGTCCTCTGCTCCCATCCAAAATAAAGCACTCCCCATCCTTCCTTGATGAAGGTCTGCAACAGCCTCCTCAGCTCATCTATTCCTGGCCTCATTTATTCCACCTCCAGGTTCCTGATCTGAGCTGCAACTCACAGAGTTTGATTCGGTCTTTCTGCACTATGTTGGCTCTGACCTGACAGAGCAGTGACCTACTGAAGCTATTTTCCAATCAGAATGAGGACAGAAAGAAGGCTTGGAGGTCTGGATGGTACAGCTCTGGAGATTTCAAACAGTGCCACCTACCAAGGCTCAGAAATCCTCACTCTTCTCAGTCACTTTGCCAAGTCTTTTATTCTCACATATATCTCCAAAATAGCCAGGTTCCACATAGAAAAACCTTATACATCAAAGAACAAATTTCTGATATATTTAAATTAGAAGCTACTCCACTGCCTATAGAAAAAAATGCTATTTTCGTGAGGCCCACATAAACAAGGGTTTGAGCTCCCTCTGCAGGCTCCATGTCTGTAATTAACTAAGAAATAGTTTTCCCACGGCCACGCAGTCATAAACGAATAATAATGATGTGCAGAAACAAAAATGTTTTGACAGGATTTGGCATGAGAGCAGTTGAAATTATCATTGATGTTGTTCTTTAAATGAGACATTTGGGGCAAATTCTGGCCTAGTATAAACAGGTGCACTCCAGTGCAGCGAAAGGAGTGCCAGATACTTTGCTTCAAAATGGGTTTAGCTAATTTTGTGTTTGTTGGATGGCAACTTAAATAAGTAATGATAACTAACTACAAGAGCTAGTACCTGGGGAAAGCATTAGGATAAAAGAGTGCCATCAAGACAGAATAGCAGGGAGATATATTTAAAAGATTAACTTTCAACTTTAACTAGTAAAGCAGATTATGCTACTGTGCCAGGCTTACACTGATTTAGTGGTATGGAGTATCTGGAGTGTACGAAGTATTTAACTCACAAACAGAGACTTCTATCCCAAGTATCACCAGATCTGCACACCCAGGATCTAAATCAGCTCTAAGTTTCACTGGAGCCACTATCTAATGGGATTTCATAGAGGATTAGGCCAGAAATGTGGATTTCTTTGACGTTTCAAGTCCAGTCATTAAAAAAGAAACCTCCTTTCTAATAGCTTTTTTTTTTTTTTCCCTTTTCAAATTATGGAGAAAAAAATCAAGATTTACAGGTCATGTACAATCTTGGAAAAAGCTATTCAGGCTACACAGTGATAAGAATATAAAAGAGGGAAGACGCATTACATAAACACAGCTACATAATTATGTGAAATTGAAATATATATATGTGTTTAGTAATTCTCCTCCAACTCAGCCTTTCACTGTATTTCAGTCCCAGTCTCTTCTTGCTGGGAGTTCAGGTGTGAAGCCCTCAAGAAATGGATGGAACAATGCAGCAAAGAGATATTGGAATCCAGATATCAGCACAGATAATCAGAAACACCAAACATACAAAAATATCAGAAAACAAAGTGATAACTAAAGATTCAGCCCATATCTTTCTCTGCAAATGAGAAAAAAAGTAAGATTTTGACTAGATATAACTCAGCTACTGTAGAAGACAGTCTGCTATAGTCACATGTTTCTCATTAATCATTTCTAACTGACATTCAGCCAAAATTTTCCTTGATTTCAACTGTTTATATGTCACATTATACTTTTTTTCCTATTCTTATATCTTAAAGGTCTATGCATGCTAACATTTTTAGATAATTGCCCTATTTTTGTACTGCAGCCTCTTAGAAGTAAGACTGTATCACATGTGGAGAGATCTACTACCTCTGGTATGCCGAAGAGCTCTCTCACTTTGGAGTAAGAAATACTATTGTGGATTCACTACGGGGAGCTCTGCTCTGCTCATCAGCCCACGTGCATCTGAGACCCTTTTTCTCCAACATGTCTTTTCTTAGTTTGTTGAGATGATCTCTATGAAAACCAACTGGCAGACAGATACTAGTGATGCTTCCCAGGGATCAGTACTGGGACCTATACTGTTCAAAACCTTCGTTAACAGCACTGCACCCTCAACACATCCATGGATGATCCCAAACCGTGGAGTATGAAGAGGATGTGGGAGCACCACTGGGCTGCTACTCACAGGGAGCTCAACAGGCCAGAGAAGTGAGCTGATGAAGAACCTCCTGCAGAATCTTACCAAATATGTTGCAACTGGTCATAAGAACCCCATATTAGAGGCAAGTAGTCAACAGGATATAAAGTATATTTTCAGAATAACATCTGAGGAGTTCTGAGGGACAAGTTGACCATGAGTTTGCATGCGCCCTTACAGCTAAGAAGGGCAGTTGTATACTCTATTAGCAAAAGTGTAGGCGTCAGGTCAATGGAAAATATTTATTCTCTTTTTGGCACTGATGGCACTAAATCTGGAGTACTGTGGTGCTATTGACTTCTGTACAAGACACCAACATACTATGGTGAGTCCAGGAGAAGGTGCTAAGGGAGCCAGAACAGGGTGTATGTATGGGGGGCGTTTAAGAATATTGTGTTTGTTCAGCCTTCGGCAAAGAAGGCTATGTCAGGATCCCTTTACTGTCTTGGAAAAAAGGAACTAGGGATGCACTGCAACAAGATAAAAGGCAATGAACACAAGTTGCAACACAAGAATTTTTTATTGGATCACAGAAAAAACACATTCACAGTGAAGTTGTCTAACACTGCAACAGGTCTCCGCTCTCGGAGAGATTCAAAATCAACTAGGAAAAATCCTGACCAGTCTGTTCTAAGTCAATTGTGCTTTGAGGAGGGCATGGGACCCCCTCACTTCCAGGGCCCTTTCTACTAAAATTCCACCAGAACTCCATGATTTTATCCATTAGCAATCCTAGCTAATGGATAACCTTGAGTACTGTAGACATTACCATCTCTGGCTGTTGCATGCAATGGCCACAGGTGTACAGAAGCATTTGCAGAAGTTCCCCGTGCATTCACTGACCAGCTCTCACACTTAGTGAGTAAGCACAGCATCTCTGCCAAATTTGAGATACATCAGGTTTCATGTGTGTGCTAAGATCGCTACTCCAAGCATAGCAGCCTGTGTCCTGTGTATTAGAATAAACTCCGTGCAGTACCACTATGCTAAAACTGCAACTGCTGGTTCTGTGCCTGCACAGGACTGCAATGGGACATGCAGATCAAGTCATACACAGCTAACTGGGGTAGTTTTGCATCTACTTATATAAGAGTGTTCTGGTAACTCCTTCTTATTCTTATGCTGCGTCTATTGCAATGCATCGGAGCGCCTGCTCTAAAAGGCTTATAGACACAGTTTTAAAAAATTTACCTCATCCAAAAATAGTCAATCCAACATATATCACAGAGTCATATAATGGTTTGAGTGGGAAGGGACCTTAAAGATCATCAAGTTCCAACCCCCCTACCATGGGCAGGGACACCCACTAAAAAGCAGGTTGCTCATAACTCCATCCAGCCTGATTGTGAACACTTCCAGGGATGGAGCATCCACTACCTCCCTGGGTAACCTGTGCCAATTCCTCACTCCCACAGTAAAGAATTTCTTCATAGTATCTAATATAAATCTACCCTCTTTCAGCCTAAATCCATTACTTCTCATCCTATCACTACATGGTCTTGTAGAAAGTCCCCCTCTGGGTTTCTTCTAGGCTCCCTTCAGGAAGGCCGCTATATGGTCTCCCCAGGAGTATTCCCATCTCCAGGCTGAACAACCCAAACTCTCTCTGTCTATCTTCACAGGTGAGGGTCTCCAGCCTTCTGGTAACCTTTGTGGCCCTCCTCTGGACTCACTCCAACAGGCAGATGTCCTTCTTATGTTGAGGGCCCCAGAGCTGGACACAGTACTCCAGGTGGGGTCTCACCAGAGCAGAGTAGAGGGGCAAAATCACCTTCCTCAACCTGCTGGCCATACTTCTTTTAATGCAGCCCAGGATACGGTTGGCTTTTTGGACTGCAAAAGCACATTGTTGGGTAATGTTGAGTTTCTCATAAACCAACACCCCTAAATCTTTCTCCTCAGGGCTGCTCTCAATCCATTCTCCACCCAGCCTGCATTTGTGTTTGGGATTGCCTCAACTCACATACCAAACCTTGCACTTGGCTTGGTTGAACTTCATGAGGTTTGCATGGGCCCACCTCTCAGGCCTGTCCAGGTCCCACTAGATGCCCTCCCTTCTCTCCAGCGTGACAACTGTAGCACACAGGTTGCTGCTGTCAGCAAACTTGCTGAGGGTCCACTCAATCCCATCAAAGATGTTAAACACCACCAGTCCCAATACCAATCCTAGAGGAACAGCACTAATCACTGGACACTACTTGGACATTGACCGCAACTTCTTGAGTGTGGCCATCCAGGCAATTCCTCATCCATCAAGTGGGCTGCACATGAAATCCATGTCTCTCCAATTTAGGGACATTGATGTCATGTGGGACAGTGTCCAGTGCTTTGCACAAGTCCAAGTGGATGACATCAGTTGTTCTTCCCTTCTCCACCAACGCTGTAACCTTGTATAATATAACATATAAATGTATGTTACATTCTTGAATCATCACCGAAAAAAAATCTCTTTTTCACACTGAACCCCTTCATGTTCATGTTTGTTTTGGTTAACCAAGACCCAGACTTAAATGGAATATTTTATCTATAGTAAATCATAGTTACAAATTACATAGTTTTACATTATAGTTACAAATTCATGAACCATTAGCTACAGACCTGGTGATCTGATAGTCTATATAATAGCACCCATATTTTCATCAGCAAGTCAGTATCATTATCACTGTTTTTTAACAGATGAAAAAACTGAGGCATAAAATAAGGAACTGATTGGATCAAGGTCATGTAGCAAGCCAGCAGCAGAGACAGGAATAAAAACAAGGTGGCCTAAGACCTACTGCAATGTGACTTACTGTCATTTCCTCACCCCAACGCCTCTTTTGTCTGGGTTCCTGCATTTCAATTTACCCTCTCTTGAGTGTATTAACTTACTTTGAGGCAAAAATATTCTAATTTTCTGGATGTATGACTGCTCCCTCTATTGTGGTTTCTACAGGTACTCAAGTACCTTTCAAGATGGTTAAAATATGAAATAAAAGATATTGCAAATGAGATTATATATACACTTTCTAAGATTAATTTAATGGTGACAGAATCTTGATTTCCTCATCCCTATATAGATAGTTACTGTGCGCTGGAAGCTTTCTTACTTTTTTAGTGCTGTTAGTGTTGACAACTCCAACTGATTGGCAACTTCTTTGGAGTTCACTACCACACTGTTTAGTCGTACTCTGAATAATTAATGAAATAAGAGCAGAGATGCCACAAGGATCTGGGATTCACCAGTTGGTATCTTACCATACTGTTATTTACAGCCCTTCTAACCAGCTTCAGATTCTAATTTACTTCGGGGTTAGCTTTCATTAAATACTTTGCCAAAAGTTTAAACAAATTGCTGTCTGTTTTGGGGTTGTTTTTCTTTTTTTGTTTTTTTTTTTTCCTCATTTTGCTCACCAGATTTGTAATTCTATCAAGAAAATAATTACATTTATTTGACAGAAGAGATGACAAATTTTTCAAATACTGAAGCTCCTCAGAATCCAGAGTGTCTCACTTGGAAGTCTAAAGGCATGACTACGCTCTGCAGTTAAATATAACACAAACCATCAGCGTTCAAGCTAGCTGCAGAATGGAGCTCAGAAGCTCAGCAGGACTTTTCAGCATTAATACCAAAATGAGCGTCTCTGCACGGACATACAGCTGTGCTATGTAGAACTACTTGTGTGGATCAGTACTAGCTCAGGTAGAATGAGTATGTACTACATCATTTTCCATTGTACAACACAAACACACTGAAAGCATCTTTGAAAGACAGTCTCAGTTCCCACAGACAAGTTGCAAAACAGCAATTAAGTGCCCGAAATACCAGGTGGCACTGAAGCCTCTAAGTCTATGAAAGTAATCCAAAGCTTTGCCTCCTTGTATGAAAAGACGTCACTGAAGTGCCAGAAGTTCTGCTGCTGTGTATGCTGAGAGGCACCACTGTGACAACCTCACACGCTGGAGGCAGTTAGTGATTCACAAATTTGCACGCAGGACCCTTCAGAGCTGCAAAGCTCACAGGGATTACGCCTAGCAGCAAAGGAGAAGAGCCCATTGAGCATGAAGCACAGCACCGCAGGTACTCTTCTCCAAATGTGCAGCAAGGAGTGAAAAGCTGCAAAAAAGCTGCAAGCCCTACAATAAATGCTGTGTGGTCCTGCAAAATGCCATCTTTGACATGGTAAATAAAAATGTTACTGGGTATCTAAGTAATTTCATAGCTCCTGGTGGCTCATGTAATATCTCCTCCCCTATTATGTTGTGATTCAGCAAGGTATTCAAAGTATGTTCACAACTAAAACTTTTGAAGTGTTCCCACCAGCTTCACTGTGAATAGTCAGTCCTCTGAAGTTTCTCACAATGCTGAACTGAGGACATTTGACATACATCTTTACCTGTAACTGATAGATCAGACATGACTTAGAACTTCACTATATAGGTGTAAATATTGTAGTGATTCTTTATCATTGATTCATAATGGAAAGATATATTGCAATTACAGATTGAAAAGGAGTTCTTTTGTAATTCTTTAAATGTCTTGCAAGAATAAGTTGTTACTGCTTTGCACTGGGATGAAACAAAGCCTAATTTTTAAATCCAATTCAGATCCCACCCACCCCACCATTTAAGAATTTTGTCACAAATACATCCCACTTGTCTTGAAGTTCCTGTTCTTAATTACTCATAAAAAATGGAAAATGCCCAGGAGAGATTAGAAAAGATGCACTGCATGATTCTCAATGCATCAGCTGCCTCACAAGTGGTATATCCACACCAGATCCCTGGCAAGAGGAAGACCAAACACTATTTCAAGGGCATAGTTCATGGCTATCTCTTACCAAGTGATAAACAGAATGCCAAATTTGGGCCAGAATAATAAGTGGAATATGGAAGATGAAGCACAGGGAAAAAACAGCACAAACTCAGACTTTCTGAGAGGAGAGACAAAAAGAATATAACCAAATTTTTCCATGTGATGGCAACAGTCACAGCTGAATGTGGAGCAACAAACCAGAAAAAGGCAGAGAAAAGGGCAGCCAAAAGGCAATCCTTTTCTAGATAACTGCAGTCACACTCAGTCAAAAAATGAATGAACCTAAAAATGAGAAAATAAAAGGAAGAAAACTAAATTTTAAGGGATATATCTAGATTTTTGTCCTGCACGGTTTAAGGCCTATTCTTGTACAAGAGACAGTGTGTACCTAAACCCTGTTCTTTATGCCCACACTTTTCCTGGCTACTCCAACTCATTGCAGGAACCGGATGACAAAAACATATGTGTTGGCATAGCTGTTCTACCTATATATGCCTTCTTCTGAGTAACAAAAGAGAATGTCAGACATATTTTATATGAAAATGATATTATTTTGCCAACAGGAATCCTTTCCTTTGGAAGTTTGGTTAAGCATAGTAACAGCTGAAAGCCCAGTCTGATGTCCCTCATCTGAATGCTCATCAGGCTCAACTCTACCTAATTTCTTAACTCCTCTGGGGCTAGTAAGCATCCATTCATAATCCCAAAGTCACCATGTGCTGCCACTTCCAGGGATTTGGCAGCTTGATCTATGCTAGTAAATCAAATACTGCCCAGAAACACTCCTGAGCACTAGAATATGATCACCTACATTTTAAGTTGTTAAAATCGCTCTTGAAATGCTTTTCACTTACGCCAGCTAGCACTCTCCTAGACAATTTGCAGGCACAGCTCAGAAGTGAGAACATTTCAGGAACCATTCCAAATAAGCAGGTGGAACTTGCCACAAATTGCTTTGGAAGCTCAGAGAATTTACACTATAGACATCAGCTGTTCTGTGCAGTGGGACTCAGAGCATGGGGATGATCCTGGATATGTCTTATTTAACAATCTAGACATAGCCTAAAAATCCAGTTGCAGTGGTACCCTAGTGAAACCAAGGGTCATTCTAGTGTTGTTTTTGATGATTTACTCAGAAAAAACAAATCACTAGAAATGAATAGCTGCCAGCTGAATAAAAATCTGCTGCAAAAAACTTGCACACATTTCCTTCCTTATTTTTTTCCAACATTCCTCTGCAATCCTTGGGTTCTAAATTATCCTGGAGCTCTCCATCTCCACAGAAGGGTGCTCTTCAGTACCTTTCTTTTTTTGCAAGTGACTTTCCAAGTCATCTCCTTCTGATAACATAACACACACCATTCTTTCCAAGCCTGATCTGTCTTGACCATCACAGGCTCCTTCCGTGTACTAGCCCGATCAGTTATCCTGCTCTGGCCACAGAACTTTGCGCAAATTGATGGCTATCCAGTTGGTAGATCATGGGCTTTGCCTTGCACTGGAAGATACAATGAAGTTTCACACCCAGAAAACCCCAGCCAATTAAGTATGCAGCTACAAGAGATGACCATTTAAGAAAACAGCACTGAGTTGAGGATAAGGAGTTAAAAAGGCAGATTTGAGTTCTGTATCTGTCTTTTCTAATTTTGAACATCTCAGTGTCTTATATAGGAAGAGCAGGTAGAAACTCTCTTGAACCCTCCCAAATGAGTAGACACAGAAGAAAAGTTCTAAAGTTTTTGAGTCAATTTTACTTTCTCTCAGTATTCATGGTGGAAAACAAACGAGGCTGACAGCTTCTTGGACCTTCCACTCTGGGTTTTAAAGCATGAGGGAAGAGAATATCCCTCTGTGAGCTAACCATACATTGAAATGGATTTTTCATCTATTTTTAACAGTAATTTATCTAATTGCTCTGCATTATGCTACAGCGCATCATGTTAAACTGCATTTTTACATGGCTGCATTACAGTTTCAGACATTTTATTACATAATGTAGGATGACATTTTGCTTGCTGTATTCATCCTGGAAGAACAATGCAAAAATGGCTACAACAATGCAAATGCAGTTTTCTTATCAAGCCTGCTTAGGATACAGGGATAATAATATTATACAGTACTTATTAATGCTTTCTCCGTCAATATGTTATGATGTACTGAATTCTTTGTGTCATGGGGCTCAATTGCTTAGATTTGGCCGTCAGATGAAATTATAAGATATAAAAAACAGGCTAATCAAACATAAATGTGATCCTAATTTTTTATTGCCTGCACTTATCCAATGATATCTGTTAGGGCTGCAATCTCACTGAGAGGAGAAAGGGGGAGAAGAGGTTGAAGTGAGGGGAAAAAGATATGTTCCTTCCACTCATTGAAAATCAAAAGTTTGGGGAGGGAATGCTTTTCAAACTCCTTTTTCTTTGCAAAGGTGACTTCATTTTTAATTTAATTATTGTTTCTGAGTGATAACATAAATATTTACATTTAAACTGTATTTTAGGTATGATATGTAATCATATGGAATACAGCGGTATGTTTTTAGTCAGGTGTAAGGTGCATAAAATGTGCAAGGTAACCAGGACTGGCACTATGCATGGCATAACATTGTAGTAACCATATTTTGTAAAAATGTTACTAATATTTATCAGGCTTATCATTGTAAAAATTATGCATTTAGATGTCACTGCTTATTAGAAACTTACAAAATATCTGTGTTCTTGCAGCACTCCAAAAGGTTGTGCATCACTATCAGCCATATGTATCTTTGATTTATACCTTTTAAATGAACTGCCATGTTAACTAGAAATAACCAAACAGGTTTTTTTATGAGGAGAAGGGGTAGCTTTCCTGGAACTAGTCCTTTTTTACCTCAACAGATGCCTCAAGTAGAAAAGTGGCAGAGGATACCAGTTCTTTGTTGTAGCATCTCCTCCTTTTCCCAAAAATTATCAAGGACAAGGTGGCATGAGATAATTAGCTACAAGTATCATTAGCTCCCTGAATCATCTCCATGACTCCTGCAGGCAGCCCAGGCTTACGGCCTGCGACTCCCAGGGAAGATAGTTCACCACAAGAAAGAGGCCCTACACCGGGGGGAAGAAGGAGCTATGCATATGAATGATTATATCTTCCCTTGCCCAGCTGATAGGAGAACTCCTCAGGATTTCCAGCTCCTGACTGCTGGGCTAAAGTAGCTTACCATGGGGATACCAGACTGTTTCTCTGACTGCCATCTTTTGCATTTGGGAGTGCCTTCAAATAAGACCTCTGTCTCAAAAAGCTTCCATTTTATTAACTCTAGAATAATTATGTATTTTTAAATAAATATGTAGGGAGCTCCTTACATCAATGTAAGTAAATAACTGACCTGCACTGTATTATCTGCTGACAAAGTGTGGTATTGGAGTTGGAAGATGGGAGTTTTGCCCACCAAGCTTATACACCCCTTTTACTGCACTGTTG
This sequence comes from Jacana jacana, assembly GCA_013400555.1. Lineage (NCBI taxonomy): Eukaryota > Metazoa > Chordata > Aves > Charadriiformes > Jacanidae > Jacana > Jacana jacana. The sequence goes on along the minus strand of VZTM01039353.1, from coordinate 15,993 downwards.
ATGTCAAACCCTGTTTTGAAAATCTATACATACAGGCAAAGTCATAACTCCATTAGATATCTCACCAAAAATTCATAATTCCCAAAGGGGTGAAATAGTTCCTTACTCCTGCAAATAACTATAAAAATGAATCGAAAAGCATAACTTTAGACAATGAAGTTTAAAAATTTAACCTTAGCAATCTACTGTCTCAGTTTCTCCATCCTTACAAGTAAAGCTACTGAGATTTTTATAAATTGATTTTATTTTATTAGATAAGAAACTTTGCATCTACTACGTATTCTTATTTAGTACTAATTGGTATTTTTGCCTTTAACAAATCTTATTTCTAAGCAGGGCAACATTGTTAATACAAAAAAAAAAGTATACTTAATTTAGACAATTTCACTAGCAAAATTTCACAATGCACATAATTATGTTAGAACAAATTTTTACATGTATCCCTGAAAAATAATTATATCTTTTATTTTGGACATCCATACAAGTGACACATGTAAGAACATCTTATTAATCCTGAAGCAAACCCATGAATCCTGTCAATACCTACCAAGGCTTAAAAAACTCGAGAACACTGTTGTTACAATGAAGGATATGGCACACACACAATATCACTACACTGACTTTAATGCTTTAATACTACTACATCTTACCAGTAGGCAGCACTGTTACATCTTTTTAGATGTTAGCAATGTTAATGACATACAGTGCCATCTGCAACTTTCTACATAATATCTGACCTTTACTTCCATTCAACCCTCATTATTTTTTCTTCACGCAGTGTTTCTATCTCCCAGATTTTATTTCATAAAAGAAAATAATAAGAAAATCAAAATGCTGGAATATTTTTAGCACATCAAAAATGGAAAATAAATATTGGAATGGTATATTGGATTGCATTAATCAATTACCATGACTGTCACTATTTAAAACATGGCAATATCTATATCAGATGATGAATTACCTTAGGAGAATATCTCAGCAACGGAAATTATTAATTTCAGTATTTATTAAATCATTTAGACCTTTAAGATTATAAAAGAACAAACTGATAGAATAAACAGTGGTCCTGATCCAGGAAACCCTTGTTCAACATGAGCCTTCAGTTATGAGAGCTGGATCTTAAATTGGGGTATTTGTCTCAAGGAGGATTTAAAATGTAACAATTTAGTGTTATACAACCAATAATCTGTTCTTATTACTACCTTTAAGACAGCCAAACCTAAATACACAAACAAGTACAACACCCTCATGACTGACAGTTTTCAGGTTTCTCATTCCACAGGGTTTGCATCATCGACTAATTGGACCTTGATCTTGCATCTGCTAAAAATTAAAATTCAATACTGAGTTCAATAGGATTTTTGGATGTACAAGAAAGGAAGAATTTTGTGCCGAATATACATGTACCCAGCTGCAAAGGTTACTGGCAGGGGTTAATAAGTATATTTGAAAAGCACGGATAATGAATACTTACATTAGAATATGTATCCATTTTCTATATATATTTATGTGTGTAGACACACACAAGCACACACATATATATATTTATATGAGTAAAAGTTTAATAATAAGCAGTATTCTCTTAGTTCATTGGTAAACAAGATATACTAGCTTAAACATCTTAGCAGTACCAAAGATTTTTTTTTCCACTTTCTGTCCTACTTTCACACCAAAATTATAATTTCATATTTCATAAAAAGGCACTGAAACGTAAAATGGGCCAACATCAAAATATAACAAGGAAGCAAAGATAAATTAGAGGAATTCTTTGGTTCTTTCACTAACTAATCAGAGATATACAGAAAAGGACCTTTTAAGTTTAATGATACCTGCTCATTAAATGATGCTAAACACTAAAATACCACGAACAGCAGGGAATTTCAGTTTACATTAGAGAAAAAAATAAAAGGGTAAAAATGACTGAAGTTGGTCAGTTCAAGCTGATAGGGCACTTCAAATGAATAACAGAAGAATAAAAGAGACACTCTAGGTTAAATTAGGTTCTCCTATGCCTTTTCTTGAAAGTGCTTAACTTCACAAATTTTATTTGAATTAACTAACCTGCCAAAATCAAAGACTTGAATAGGGGTAAAGTTAAACAAGCAACTATACTTCACAGTAAGTTTACCCATTAAACAGCAGATAAAATCTCTGCATAAGAAAAGATGGGGGAAACAGTTTTAGAATGGGCATTTTTTCCTTGTCTAGTCAGGGAAAATGTCATTCCTTTCATACTCTTGAAGTAAAGCTGTAATTCAGAATAAAATTGTTCAGTTGTGGGACTTAATTCTTCTAATACTTTGTTTTTAAGAATACTGTTTTTCTAAGTTCAGCTCAGTTTTCTTTCTCTCCATTTGAAATATAGAATACTTGAGTATAACCATTTTATTGTGGCATTAAGATATTAAACAATTAATTATACTGTATTACCTGACTAACAACTTTTGCAAATACACCACTAAGGATTTAAAGGAAAATAAGCCATTGGAAGAAACTGTCAAGGGAAACAAACAGGGGTGTAAATAAGAAGGTGGCTTCAAGTCTTTCTCAAAATACATGCTATACCCTATGTTAATTTTGTTTGAAAGTGATTACACTTCTCATTAAAAAGAATAAGAGAAGAGTTTCGTTCTGGTTTTTAATAAATATTTCACATAGATTCTATCTGTTCCTCGCACTTCCATCATATTTTCTTTCTGTTTTTAAATTAAAAAAAAGACAAACCCCACTTTACTAAGCAGGCAAACTTCTCCTGGCAGACAAGTTTGAACTGTAAAAACTCCAGTCCTGAAAGTTGATAGTCTTGTAGGGCTGTACAACCTGCTTGAAAGACACTGCTGCAAGATCAACACACTTACTGACCAGCTTTTCATTTTTTTATTACAATACTTTGAGGTTTAGTTAGCGATTTTAGCTAGCATTTTAGAAATTTGGGAGAGGGACAGAGTGAGAGAAAAAGGAGAAAGGAACACAAATATATTTGGGTGTATGCAGGGAGCAAGAACTCTCTCCATCTGGATCCGTTTCAGGCAAAGTGAGTGTCTCTGTTGCTTAACGTCCTTCACAGAAACCCTCCACCTTCATGGGCTAATGCTTAGCCTGAGGAGTGGGACACAAGAACCATGATTTTGGTCACCGACAGAAAAGTAATTTTGGATTTGGTTTTGAGAGATGATACACAGTCACGGTTGACAGTCCAGTTCGTTCATCTCACAGATTTAAATGCTAGCCCATGACATACAGGTAATGGCTGTCTACCTCACTGAGAGGCTTGAAAATTATACTCATGGCTTTGAAACATTCCAAATACTGGAAGCATGGCAGGAGAGCAAACAAATACAATCCCAAAGTAAGAGGTGTACATTTATTCTCTTTGATCACTGACTGACAGTGGACCTCATGACAGCCAACTCCAACAGGATGGATCCCATGCCTCATCTAGATAAGTGCCAACACCTTTAAACCTTATTCTCCATGATCATTACACAAAAGTGCTGGGTGCTGTGTCAGCCCCACAAGAAACACAAAATTGCTTCAATATGCCACAGTTATAACTGGCAAGATGCAGGAGAACATCACCCATCTGGAAGCAATATTAACACATAAAAAAAGTACAGTAGCAGTTGTACTATTACAGTGTATGAAAACTCCATATATATGGTGAAAGATGGACTAAAACATATGAGAAAGATCTCTGCTCTAGAAAAGTTGCTATAAAAAGACACAACAAATTAAGGATGTGGATGAGATAAAAGTATATAAATAACATTTATGACCACGGTGATACAGGATATGTTTAATCTCCACTTTAGCTGTTATTTCTATTTTATCTTTAAGAAAATTGATAGTTCACTTTCTGTGACTAAAGTCAGGCCCATCTCTTGGCACTTGCAACCAATCTTACAACATTGATCAAGGAACAATCATCTCATGTGTATGCTCAGAAGTACATGAAGGCTTGCCTACAGTTTGCTGCAAACAACTAAGCTTAGTGTAGTATAAAGAATACGGAGTTACAGCTCCCCGTGCCTTAGAAATACAATCAGAGCTAACACGGACATGGTAGCTCAGATGACTATTTTGTTCACACCTGCACCAGGATAACTCACGTAAATACACCCAAGTATCTTGCATTTGTGTGAAACTCAGCAGTGAAGAACTTCTTTAGAGATATTTCTCCCAGTCAGAATACCATCAGCATGCACCTGAAAAAAGCATTGGTTGCACTCTATAACTGTCTTCTCAGTTCATCCCAGATAACACTGGAGACTATTTCATGCTGAAGGTCTAAGCATGAAAAAGATGAGATAGCACTACCGGTCTCATTAAACTGAAAATGCTACACAATCTCAGAATAAAATTTAGGAGATGAATGTGGAATTTTTTATTCAGTGAGAGGGAAGGAACTAATTTAATCTGTTTGTGGTCATCAACATCATGAAGAAAACAACTTTTTAATTAAGAAATACAAAGTTACAGGAAATGAGCAGCTAGAAGAAATTGCCCTTGTTTGTTAGGAAAACTAGCAAAGGATTAGTTAAGATTAGTTAGGCATCGTTGAGAAAGTCATTTGTAAGACAGCATTGACAACTATGTAATTACAACATCAGCTACACTGAGTTAACAGCTTATTCATTCTACTAGTAAATATGGATGAGAACAAACAGGGTGGTGTTCATTCTCATTAGTATTTTTAGTACAAGTGGCTGGAAGCATCAGCTGAGAGGCCCCACTGACACAGGCACTCTATGAACCACAGCAAGAGACACCACCACCAAAGAACTCATAGTCTGATCAAAGCCACCTTGCAGAATAATTTAAAGGAATTTTATCCGTTCCCTAACTTGCACATTTTATTCTAACGATTTTTGCAGAATGTCTTACAACAAATATTTCCTTATCCATTATACTTAACTTATTTTCTTCCTCTTCTTAAATCATATTAGGTCATGTCATTGTTTTTCACCAGCAAAAATTCTCTCCTCTAGTATAAAAGGAGAGCTGGAAAACCTGGGGTTCTTCAGCTCAAAAAGTCAAGAACCCAGAAATTAAAAATGTTGCCCTTGCATTTACTTTACAAATGCACCATCCACCAGGTAAGTAAGTCTACCTGGTCCCCTGTTTTTCCTAGAGGGAACAGAAACTTGAGGCCAAATCCCAACCACCTCCCTGACTGCTCTCCCCATAACTGTTTTGAGAACGTTACTGTGTGTTTCCTACAGAGTGGAACAGAAAGGGATAGGGCAAGCACTTGGGGATTGGAGAGGAGGGATAAACACATCTTGAAAGAAGAAGTCCCAGTATAGCCAGAACTGATTCATGGAGGTTAAGGATGGACAAGGCTGATGAACATAGTCTGAAGGGACATTATTCTCCAAAGAAGCTTATGTGCTTGGTTTGCAGTTATTATTAGAATACATATGCACGCCCCTGCATTACATTACACAAACATTCACACAGTATTTTAATTAGACCATTTAGCTGAATATTACATGACATTCATGCTCTAACTGACATCTTTAAATAAAATGTAAAAGTAGGAAAAAATTCACCAGACCATCGTTCAAGTTCACGCTACTTAAAAGCCAATAAGCTCTTTCAAAAAATGATGTATCAAATATTGCAACTATTACTGTACTTTGTCAAAAACCTGAGAAGTGCTTTGGTGATACAAGAATAAATGCCTTGCAATTAATCCAGATGATTAAAACCAATATTTCCTCTTTTTTGACCAAATGAATACCCATTATATTGATAAAAACCCTTTTTGCTAACACAGGTTGAATGACAGTATTTTCTTCATTTGTAATGCCATCCCCCACAGCATTCTCCTGGAGAAGCTGGTTAATTGTGGCATAGACAAGTGTACCTTTCACTGAGTAAAAAACTGGCTGGATGACCATGCCCAGAGAGTTGTGATTAATGGGAGGAAATATTGTTGGTGGCAAGTCACTAGTGGTGTCCCTCAGGGCTCAGTTTTAGGGCCACTCTTGTTTAATGCCTTTATTGATGATCTGAATGAGGGGATTGAGTGTACCCACAGTAAGTTTGCAGATGACACCAAACTAGGTGGAAGTGTTGATCTGCATGAGGGTAAAAGGTCATACAGAGGAACCTGGACAGGTTGGATCGATGGGCCAAGGCCAATGGGAATAGGTTCAATAAGGCCAAGTGCTGGGTCCTGCATTTTGGTCCCAACAACCACAGGCAACACTACAGGTTTTAGGAAGAGTGACTGAAAAGTTGCCCAGCAGAAGAGCACCTGGGGTGCTGATGGACAGACAGTTTAACATGAGTCAGCAGGTGGCCCAGGTAACCAAGCTGGCCAACAGCATCCTGGCCTGCATCAAGAGTAGTGTAGGTAGCAGAAGAAGGGAAGTGATTGTGCCTCTGTACTTGGCACTGGTGAGGCCTCACCTTAAATACTGTGTTGAGTTCTGGGCCCCTCACTACAAGAAGGAAACTGAAGTGCTGGAGTGTGTCCAGAGGAGAGCTACCAAGCTAATGAGGGGCTGGGGGAACTGGGCATGTTTAGTTTGGAGACGAGGAAGCTGAGGGGAGACCTCATTGCCCTCTATAACTACCTGAAAGGCGTTGGTCTCATCTTTCAAGTGAATAATGACAGGACCAGAGGAAATGGTCTGATGTTGCAGAGGGGAGGTGCAGATTAGATATTAGGAAGAATTACTTTACTGAAAAAGTGGTCAGACACTGGAAGAGCCTGCCAGTGAAGTGCCTGAGTCACCATCTCTGGAGGTATTTAAGAAACATGTAGATGCTGTGAAATCATGATTCTGTGATTCTGTAAAATAATTTATAAGCTTCTACTATTATTTTTTTTTTATAAATGAACCTAGAATCTATACTAGTGATGACAATTTTTAGGCAATGTCTCCAGAATATATTTAATAGGGAAATGATTGACTGCATCCATGACTCTATAAACTGGGATTCCTTTTTTTGAGGGGGAGGCTACCAAAATATACTAAGTATGATTAAAACTGCTACAGATTGTGGAACAACAACCCTTGCATAGCATCAGATCCAAAGAATGCAATACAATGTCCATTATAATTCATTAAACTATTTGCACTTAAAAGTGTAAACTACACTTCAAAAAATATTTACACTTATAGTGTGCTAGGTGCTTCCCAAACAAAGGAGAAGTGATGTGGCTAGTATGTAATTCCAGTTAAATGAAGTTACGTTTCTTCATCTGCGAACTGGCAGTAGCGGAACCTGCCTTCTGTGGAAATTACATTAACAAAAGTGAGAAACAATCCTTTCAGAACAATGCATTGCTTCTATAGATCTAAAATTATTCTTGCCCAACGCTGAAATCTAAAGCGAATATATATTAAAAGATTAGAGTATTATCTTAAAACAGATTGGCCAATATGGTGGGTATGTTAACAATACTACGATTCATACTCATTTTTCTTCTCACCCTCCCTACCATTATTTATTTGCTTCTTGCATAGATTTTGGAGTAATTTAAATTGCTTACAATCCACATTTTTTGTAATAGGAAGAGGCAAATGAAATCTTACGAAATCAAAAAGGAGCAGGAAACATATCCCTTTGTTCTACTGCATATGGCAATGGATTGAAACTGGCCGTTGAGATTAAGAATGCACATGATCACCTCAGTTCCTTTAGATAGAAGAGAAAGGTCAGAAACTTATCTAGGAAAAAGTCTAGATGAGGTGATACAGAGGCTTCCTTTATGCTACTTTTAAAGAACTTCATCAGAAAGTGGTATTTGACCCTACCAAAGGTAAGCAGAGTCCAGGGATTGTCTTTAAAAGTTAGTATTCCTCAAAAGATACCTAAAAATTCAATTTGAGATTGCACCACTTTCTATTACAACTAAAACAAAAAATACAGTGCATCATTCTTCAGCATTTCTTCACTTTACTACAATACAATTTGGTACCTAAATTGCATTTTTCTGTTTTACTTTGCAAAGATAAACCTTAGTCTTGCATCATGGACAAACATCCTTAGCATGCTTCGACAGTTATGAATAACTGATTTAGATTTAAAATACTCTTATATACCATGAAAAAACCCTTTCTCTATTATTTGGACTTTGTATTTTCAGAGAAAAGTAAAAAGGCAGGATTTAGCTTAATGTTAAAGCGTTTGAATTTAAGTCCTTACATGTATGTTTGGTTTCTAATAATCTACTACAATCAAGAAAAATCTGTAATTTCTTCTACAGTCTGTACAGTCAATGGAGCCTAGAGAGAAATTAAACTGGCCATTCACAAGGGCTTGTAGTTATTTGCCAAAATGAAGGTATGCATAGTTATTTTAGGTGATTTGGAGTACCATGCCCAACTTTCAGCTTCCGGTCAGGAGGACAGAGGTCTCCCACTGGTCCTGTTTTAGATCTGTTTGTGTAGGGAAATAAATCCCACTCTAGACACCTACTCAAGGGCAAGCAAAATCCCTCTCCAGATTCAGTTGTTGATTAAAGTAGGAGCTCTGTTCATTACAAAATGAGAATTTGCCACATAATACAAGCGCAGACACCTAGTACTGGATATATATATCCAGGTGCCTCAGTCTCAGAGCCAAACATTTTTCAAGATGCCTTCAGATTTGTTAGCTGGACAGCATGGCTAAAAATAACTAAAACTAACATGCATTGAATGCTGCAACAGAATAGGTTTAGGCTGAACATCAGGAAAGAATTCTTCACAGAAAGAGTGGTCAGACATGGGAATGCCCAGGAAGGTGGCTGAGTCACCATCCCTGAATGTGTTCAAGAGTCATTCAGATGTGGTATTGGGGGATATGGTGTAGGGGGCAACATTGTAGAGTGGGGCTGATGGTTGGAAGCAATGATCCCAAGGGTCTTTTCCAATCTGAATGATTCTATGATTCTATGTATATAAAAAACCCTGGTCCATATATGTCTGACAGGCCCACATTTAAATTACAGCTGCTCAAATGAACGTCTTTTGTAGAAAAGTAACATGTCCCTTGGATTTCTTTTTACAAAAAATTAACATAATTAGATTTCAAGAATTTACTATCCAACTCAGTTACACCCAAGACAATTAAGTAGTTCTCAATTGTTTTGAGGTGCAAACACATAGTAGTTTTCATGTTTCATCTATTTAAATACGCATCCCTGTTTTTCATAGATACAAACATATTGTTTAAGAAAACACAAGTTAGATTTGTATGTCGCTTTATTAGTCCAGTTTCATAACAGAAGATCTGCCTGTTCATATTTTGACTGTCAGTCAACCATCAGTATCTTCTGGGCCATTTCCTCCAAATATGACAGAGCTTCAACCATCTGAAGCTGCTTCAAGTTTAAAGAAAAAGGAAGACAAAGGTGTTAATATTCCCACCAAAATAAAGGCTATGCCACAATTGCTGTGCCACACAAACATCTGAGATTTCATGTGGATTCTACTGCTCATGTAAATGGTGTTTTCTTAGAAATAAGATTGGATATCTTAGAACAGCAAAATGTATATAATCATATTAAAATCCAGCTGCCAAAATTAGAAAGCTAAGTGGATACTAGAGGCTTATAAACAAGAGCTTTCAATTTCCTACCTCCTGTTAAAATTGAAAACCTTGAAAAGAATATCTGAAATGCAACCAACAATGAAAACTTTACCTGAAAGTGGCAAAGACTGAAGTCAATCAGATCTTCAGCACTGTTCTATCTTTTGTACAATGTTTTACACTGGCAGAGCCCAGCTGCAGAGATTTTCCTATGTAACAGAGTTCTTCTTAGACACTAATTTTTTCCTAGACCTTATCTATTGTGGGTAATACATTTCCTTGCTATTTCAAGCAGTATTTGTTAACAGCAAGGGGCTCACCAGTATTGGTGCAGGATTGCAGAAAAGACAAAGGTCTCTCTCTGCCTGAGTTATATTATAACATCCTCACTCTAAGGAAAACTTACGAGCTAGTATCTTTTGCTTATCTTTTATGACTCTACCACTAGAATCAGTACAGAATATTTTAAAAGAGGAAAAAAGGGAAAGAATCTTACCTTTATGCAATTTAGCAGCTAAACCGGTATTACAAAACAGAGGAGGAAAAAGAAATGCAACACCACTACTGGTACAGAGCTGCTGTTGTGACTACTACTTGTGCTGGGGTTTAGCCCCATGGAACAAATACTAATGAGATTCATGGGCAGGGACTTTAAGAGCTTGTGAATTCTTGGTTAATCCAATGAAAAATTAAGGGAGGACACTGGTTCCTCATCTGTGAACTTCAGGGAAAGTGAAACCAAAGAATAAACAGTACATTTGGAAGAGTAGTGCAAGAGACTCCAAAAGTGTGGGTGCATAGGAAGCATATACGGGGAAATACGCATTAGTCCCACACTATAGTAACACTCTCTGTAGAGTGGATCAGGCTGTAAAAGTCATCCTTGTATACCTCCAATGACAGTCTTTTCCCACACCACTCAAGTCCTCAATCTAATTCACATCTGTCTGCATGAAAGTCTCCGCTCAGGAATTCAAAGCTTGTTCTGCCACAGGTTGTAAGTCTGTACATCAATGTGAAATCAAAAAAATACAAGAATCATTCTCAAATCTACCATGGAGTGACTTCTACCAACTCCTAATAATATCACCGTGTAAGAAAACATTTATACAGTACATCTTATACACTGATTCATATTCATCATTACATTCTTGGCCTCATGTGAGGTTTCCTAATCAGCAATGGGCTTGTTTTTTTCTTTCCTCTCTGGCTAATAATTTAGAAAGTCTTTCCACTTTATCTTTATCTTGCATAGCTACTGCGCAAAGGGAGTGTTTACCTATGCAGATATTTTTGTTAATTATGCAACTTTGTAAAGAGAGCACCATTAAATCCACTGTCATTTTTCAGCTACTCTGGGAAGCAGATATGCCATGTTCATTCTCTTTTCTTTTTTGCCAAAGCAGCTGGTAAAATTCTTCATAAACCAGTGAAGCAGAGGGTAAATTGGGAATACCAGACATGACAGGAAGAGCCGTAACTCCATTCGTGTCAACAGAGCTCATAGGGCAGAAGCTCTTCTTCCAGTCAGAAAAAATAAGGCTAGTGCACATCCAGAGGAGAAATAAAGCCTCCAGAAAAAAAGGTACCACCCCGCAACACAGAGGAATGCATATCCCTTATTCACAGCCGATTAGCACAAAATAAAATACAAAATACTACCTTTTGTAATTGCATTGAATCCAATGAGTCAATGTTAAGGATTTGAGCAAAAGTAGCCACAAATACCTAGTAAGCTATACAGATATTGCAGAATACTTAGAGATTACTTACCTCATAAAATTCAAAAGCAGCTAGAAGCTCAAGGCGGTGATCAAACTGATTTTACAATTGATTTTGTTCTTTTTCTTATCAGGTGACAGGGATGCTAGAAATCTCGGATTAACGTGTATGATTTTGGATCTCAGGAGAATGAAGTCAATAGGACAGCATCATGGGAAAAATGGATAGAAAGGCGGTAACATTGGTCAGTGCAATATGGCTTTGGGGTTTCAAAGAAACCTATTGTCTACAAGAGGGATTTTGAGAATGATACTGAGGAATAAGGAGAAGGTAGAAAAGAAACCCAAGCAGGCAGAAAGGGGCACATAATTAACATCTATTTCATATGACTGCACTCACCAACAGAGGCCACATAATGCTAATTCCCAGATATTTTTTTACAGCAATTAACATTTGTTCCCTGTCGTTTTGGAGGGCGTTTCCAGAACCTGAACTATGCTGACAAGAGTCTGTAACAATCCCTCCCTTATCAATGCTTGGAGTAACTTGGGTGAATCTAAGATTGGATCCAAATACTTTGTTACTGGTTCCCTTCCTTGAAAGAAATACAATCCACCTTGTCACAACACGAGGAGGTTCTGGAAACATTCCTTCTTGCATCTTATAGTAAAATATACTCCTGCAGATGTGCCTACCAGCTATACTGGTGAAACTATAGCCAACGTTTCAGTAATGGCTGTTCATGGCTTTTTAGTGAGCCTGGGCATGCTATTCCCTTCAGACAGCAAAATGCCAATACCTTGGGCAGCCAGGGCCCAATGGGAATGCAAGTGTATGAGATTGTCCTAAACCAAGAACACAGTGAGGAACATCTAACTGCATGTCATCACTCAAGCAGACACTAATCTCAGTCAGAAGAATTAGAAAACGGTAGAGAGGACACATGCCAAGAAGTTATTGCATGTGTGGATGAATGGGGTGTGAGAAAGCAGTGGAAAACGACAATGAACAGTTAAACTAGTAACACAGGTGTAGTCATGAAAACTATAGAAGTGTAAATGACTCACAGATAAAATCCTTTAAATTCTATGGTAAACTGAAGTAAATTAATTAAATTGCTAATTATGTTTCTGTGTCCATGTCTTATTCTGAAAAAGAAGAAGAAAGAAAAAGAAAAATCCAAACACACACACAAAAATAAAATCCCAAAGCCCTTTCAATAGAAGGAGAGTGCTTGGCATTCATCAACAATTGGAACCCTAAAGAGGGGTTTAATTTAATGCTACATATGACTTTCACAAAATCACTACATATACGGTTTTGTCTTCTATGAATAGGTGAGTGATGCTACGAGTCAACCACCTAGAACAGAAACTAAAGATGTTTTTACACAGGACATAAAAAGGAAAGACATGGAAAAGTTGCAGGTTTGATCAGTGCTCACCACATATTAGAATGAAAACTTCAAAACAATTATAGAGCAGAAATCAAACAAAGGAAGAGAAAGGCAGAAAACTAGTACTATAAAACCTATATATTGATTGCAATTTTTAAAAAAGAAGACAAAATCAAATAAATCACAAGTGAAGGAAAGCATAGTCTTAAGAGGCTGCAAGTTGTTTTTTTTAGAAACACACTGAGAGTTAACAATGTTTTAGTCATGCTATAGCATCTAGTCTATTCTGCTTTGAAAGGCCTGATACGAGAGACACAAGGATAGCTTGGAGGTAGGCAGTCTGACCGGAGGCTGAGAGCTGTGACTGATGTGCCTGTTAAGAAACCGACAAAGGACGGCCCAAAATCTCTTCTGTGCAGGCCAGGGTGAGCACTACATGCTTTATTTATCTCCTCTATCCTAAATAAAATTTGAGACTACACCTGTGAAACAGGACACATTTAAAAAGGTAAGGTGGGTAAGTTGATTAGCTAATTAACCAAGCTCTTATATACAACCCATAGGGAGCATCTCAAATGCATAGGACATTTTTTGTTATTAAAAAAAATAGGACAAGGAAGATTTATCATTAAAATATATTTTACTAATTATACCACCTGGAGTTCCTTCCACAAAACAAACTTTTAATTAGAAAATGTGGCTTTATAGAAAATGTTTAGTATAAAAGTTTGATTGTTTATTAAAAGTAGAATGTGGAACGTTCCTTGCACGCTAAGGAGCACAGCTGTACTGCTTCAGAGGGTGTACTTGGTCTATTTAAATGCATTAGGAATCTTTTCAGAAACTATTGGCACTTATTTTTTGCATCCTCTTTAGGAACAGGAGAGGCAAAATAAAATGGATATTTATTTTACGTGAAGGAAGAGCTTCACTAATCGTTGACATGCAAATTATTTTTTCTTTAAACAGTAAAACCTGTTGATACATTTAATATGAGCCAGCCTAAGAAGCTGCATACCCAAGTCCCACACAGGCCCTCTGTTATCAGCTGAGTGTTGGAAAGTAGCTGTTTTCTTCCCAGAGCATCAATCACCTCATTCTACGTGCCTGGAGAAACTCAGCTCATACACTGCCATGCACTGGAGATGTAGCTACATCTGCCATGTATGAAATCACTGAAATTGCTTGTAGAGCATTTCAAGGAAAAGCACAAAGTACTGCTTTTAAGATACACTGGAGAAAACAGCACAAACACGTGACAGTATTTTTGATGCCCATCTTCATGCTCTTAAAACAACATTTCTTTCAGCTTATGAATATCCTTTTCATAATAGTATTAGTTAATTTTTTCTGATTTTTTTTTTTCTGAATATTTATCTTAAACAAGTAGTTAAGAGAAAGTTATAGGACAGGCAAGGGAAAGCTGCACGAATATATATTGTAGCAAAGGGACAAATTTCTCTTACACATATTCCCTAACATAGTCCTCATAGAAGGGATGAACCATGAGGTCCCATCTCTGGGGCTGGAAAAAGGAAGTGAACAGCAGCCCTCCAAAATTGGGAACGATCAAGGAAAGAACAATGACCTGCATTTATTGCTGGGTAGTGCTCCCAGTTGAGTTAATAAAGTTGTGGCCTAATTAAACTGAGCACTTCACATCTTGTTTTTCTTCTTGCATGGCTGGGACAATTAAGCATCCTTTGATGTAGAGTGCTCTGAGGAAATCTCCCAATTACTTTATGAACAATTTTTGTCATAAAGCCTGAGAGAATTTATTGAAACCACCTACAGTGGAATGAGGCCAGAACCAATCAACACCGGATGACCATACTTAGGGATAAGGATTTTAAACTAGAGGCCACTAATACCACAAGCAACACATCAAACATAGAAATTTAAGGTCTAAGAATTGCTACTTGGATACAGTAAGATGAAAAAAATTCCGTGAAAATGACTCAGTTTAACTTCTTGAGCAGAAATTGTTGACAATTACTGATTTTCTGTGTACTGGAAGTTGTATTTTACTCTGATTGTATTCCAGTTGAAAACAAAATAGTACGCGTAACTGCTCTGCTTACTCAAGCTGAAAAAGGCATTTTGTTACTTTTTACCAAAACCAAGAAAGGATATTACTAATNCCTTTCATGTTCTAACATTTAAGAAATGTTAGGTCCAAACTACTGTCTCTATTCAGCATCCACTTGTGGAGACAAAAAAAAAAACCCAAATCTAAAGAGAATAATTATGCAATTAGAAGATCTAAAATCTACTTTCTTTCTAGTATACAAGAAGTATAATGTTTTAAACCTATTTGTTATTACTTTGTGCACTGGGCAAAATTTGGGTTCTGTAACTTGTTTTGTTTGTGTACATAACTCAGCTCTCTGGCACTAAATCTTTAGAATTAAAATGTGGATTAAGTTTTTAAAATGGTGCTATTATTCACTTAACTGTCATAAACAGGGCAGAAAATAAATAATAAAAGCTTAGGATAAAATCCCCCATAAGGTAACTCATCATTAGTACAAATTAGCCCTAAAATGCATCACAGGCGAGTAAAAAAAGCTTCAATTATTTTTGTCTTACAGTATAATAATGAGTCTTGACTAGGAAAAAAAGATACAGAAATTTGTAATGTAAAGATCTACCCACTGGAAAACACCACTATTGCTGCTGAAATATTTTAAGACATATATTCCATTCAACTCCCCAAACAAATAGCAGACCGTACTTCAAATGCATTGCAAGACTATTAGGTAATCTTTTTCTTTGTTTAGATTCAGTAGGGTTCAGTGACAAACATTCATCTTCTCTTTCTATAAAAGTTCCTGTTCTTTTGCTTAGTTAAGAATTGCTGTAGTTTTAGTAGCAACCCGCAATTTACTTCACCATTTATTAGCCTCACACAATAAACTTCAAACAAAATGCAAAAATGATCATTTAACTATTTTAAAATTATGAATTATTTGTTCTATGTTTAGATCACACAGTGGAAAGAGCAGTTACATCTGTAGGTAGGCTAATAGAATCAGACACAAAGCTTCTGAAATAAACCAATACCAGCTGCTCCCATGCCTCATTACTCGGCAGTAGCTGCTAGCCTGAAATATTGTACCTTGCAGAATCGCTGGCTTTCAAAAGCCACACAGACTTTTGAGAAGATGTAGCAGTACAAAACAGACACTTCCCTCAGACAGACAGGAAAAAAAAAAAAAAAAAAGTCCTATACTTCAGGGTATGTGTTCAACTATTTTCCATTCTAAGGCACACATATTTTCCACCACTGTACTTATTTTAACAGGGGAAAGCAATTAGATTTTTAAATTATCACATCATCAATG
>VZTM01039349.1:0-56931 GCA_013400555.1 Jacana jacana | reverse complement strand
CTCAATGATCCCAAAGGTCTCTTCCAACCTGAATGATTCTATGATTCTATGACTGCAGGAGTGGTCAGGCACTGGAAGAGCCTGCCCAGGGAGGGGATTGAGTCCCCATCCCTGGAGGGATTTCAGAGCCCTGTAGATATGGCACTTCAGGGTATGCTCTAGTGGCTGAGGTTGTTGGGTATAGTAGTTGTTGTTATGGTAGGGTTTTTCTGGGCTGTGTTGTCAATGTGTGGTGATGGTTTGGGTTTTTTTGATTTTTGTTTTGTTTTGTTATGGTTGGACTCAAGGATTTCAAGGGTCCCTTCCAACCATGAAGAGTCTGTGATTCTGTAAAAGTAAAGCAATACAGATGTGTGTGCTGGCAGAAGTGTTATTCCCAGACCAGTCAAAATTCACTGACTCTTAAAAACGAGCTCTGCTGAAACCTTCAACTAAAACAATCCCAAGACGTGTGAAGTCATTTAATAAGTGAGTTCTCACTGAGCTCTGAGGCTCTGTTGTCTTTAGTAGAGCGTGAACTGCAAATTCTGTGTTTCATGGCTTTTGCACCCGAGTCCCTCACTAATGGCCTTCCCATAAAAAGGTCATCTTCTGCAGAGACTGGTCTGTAAAAACAAACCCTTCCCTCTTATTTCAGTCTAATGAAGATTTTCAGCTTCTGCATTCCTCTCAAAGGAATAGTCTGGCGTAGAACTATTCTTAGATTATTTACAGCGCTTTGAAAGTTTTATTGTTGTCTTCTTTTGTAGCTACTTGTTGAATAATTCCAACAAGCTCAGATAATGTTTCTGAGCAAATGTCACTACATTCAGAAAAAGTATTAGTGCACCTGACAATAACCTTTCTGACCTTCTTGTTGGGTTTTTGTTTTTAGCCAAACAACTTGTTTTACTTTGATTCCTTGAGGCTTATTCTGCACTAATCCCTTGAAAATCAGGATGATCTTTTCACAAGGCATCTTGGTCGTCATCAGGTTTTGGTGAAGGTGGAAAAGCAGCCAAATCGTGATCCCCACATGAGAAGAAAAGCTACTCTTAATATCTACGTAGGTTGATGTGCAATCCTAACTTTCACATCGTTTTCCTTTTCATTGTTGTTTTTTGGTTTGGGTGTTTTTTTTCAGTTGCCCAGGAAAAAAATATCATTAACTGTAGTCCCTGGTGTCCTTCTCAATGGCTTGTGCGTGCAGGACAGAGGTGCTGGGGAGTGGTGCTGAAATGCTATTGAACATTTGGGTGTGTGGAGTTATTACTAAATTATACTGAAAACACAGCATTGTTCACGCATTAAGGAATGGTATAAAATGAACCCATTTTTAGGGTAGAATGCTGCCACAGCTGGCATGTGAGGAATCCACTCCATCTGCAGTTCCCTGTAGAGAACTGCTTGCAAAGCAGCGCAGAGGATGGAGTAGACTGGAGATTCAATGGACAAACCCTGTGATAACACAGCAGGTACCAGAACGAGATGGTCCTATGGAACTGATAAGCTGCCTATTTGCTGCCCTGAGCCAACAGTCTGTCAAATTTTGATGAAATGCTGTCCTTTGTGCGAACTTTGCTCCTTATAATGTCATTATAATACCAAACCACACCTCCATCCCGAAGGCTACCTGCCTCCAAGGTGCAACCACCCCACCTTGAGCCTGCACCCAGAATTTTTCATAAACTCAAGAGAATTTTACACCAATCATAATACTGTATTTACGACTAATGTCACTCAAACTCCACCTTGAAGGTAAAAAAATCATATATAAGTAGCCCAAGGAAGGGGGGATCTGAGGGAAGGCACCATCATGAACAAGTCAAGGAGGACTCCATCACAGGCTGCCTTTGACTTCTGGGACCAGGCAAGGGGCTGAGCCTTTCTTCCCCCCAAGAGGGGCGGCTTTGGGTAAGACTTAGACTGTCCCAAGTGCTTCCATGGGAAACTTAGAAACCTCTCTAGAGAGTCTCTTTCCTACATGGATGGCCAGGCTGTGTTGTTTGTGACTCTGTCACGTGTTCTGTCTAATTAACAGCACTTCCATCCGCACGTGCTTTGCAGACAGTGCATTTATCACCGGCAACCCATAGGCACCTTTATCTCTGTTGCTTAGATAAACTGCACTGGGTTAAGGAGCTGGTTGTTTCAATTCCACGTTGAATGTGACCAAAGACTCGAGCGTGGCCGTGCTGGTGCGTGAGCACGACCAGACCAAAGGTGCAGCCCATTAGGAATGTGTTGGGCATCACTCAGAATCCAAACCCGGCTGCACCCAGCCTCCCACCTCAGTGAGGAGAGTTAGACCACGAGGGAGGTTATTTTCTTCCAAAACTATTTCTGCCTCTTAACGCAACAGGGTGGTAGAGCGTAACTTCCCAGAAACTGAGTACAAGAAACGTTGGAGCCACATGAACCTCCTCTCCGTGAGTGGCAGCATCCCACTGAGGTGCCCTCAGCAGACTTTGACCAACCCTCCTTCCCCACCAGTGCTGTAAATCTGAACTTGCAGTATAATTGCAGGAGGAGATGTGTAGCTTTTACAACAGGGTAAAAAGATTTCGGCTCAGTGAAAGCATTGTTTGAATTAGAGAAGCAAACAGTCCACACTTACTCTATTGCTGCCTTGAAAATACTGAGGGATGTGTTTGCTGTCGTGCTGGAGAGTTAATGGACAAACTGGTGATGCGGTTGCATTGACCTGCTGTTGTTGGTAGGTTACCTCCCTGTCCCTTAGAACAGAGATGGGGTGTAAGGAACCAGACAATAGATATCTAAAGGGAAGGGGCTGGGGGGGGAAAGAAAGAAAGACCCATAATGTCAGATTCTTTGTAAATTAGAAGAATAGCACTTTAAGGATGGCTATTAAAATGCTTACTTACCAAAGGCCCTCTCTTGAAGAGGGAGTACAAGTGCCTCATGAATATCTGAAGAAAACCCAGTCCGTTTTGAGGAACAAAAGAGTCGCTGTGTCAGAGCAAACCGAACGGAAGTGCTCTGTTAACTCAAGCAGTTAGCTGCTATGGAATGCAACAGGGGGAGGTCTAATTAGGTGCAGAATTCAAAGCAGTGAGGTCATTTCAGTAGCAGTGGTTTGCTGGAGGCTGTGCTAAATTCATCATCGCAGCAGGATTTTGAGTCGATTCTTTTTGGTTTTTACTATTATTTTTTTTTAAGTACATAATTGCAATCGTTTATTCTCAGGTTTGTTAAAAATTAAAGTTGTTTGATCCCTGTAGCCTTCTCAGAAGGCTGAGTTTGGCAGAAGTCACTCTGGTGGAAACTGAGGGAGGGGGGACAAAGCCTCCTTGGACAAAGAGCACCAAACTGTGGTGTACTTCACCTGTGCCGAAACAAAGCCACCCATAGGTGCCACATATTAAACTATTTGGTGTACACCAGTGTAAGGACACTCTTACTGCCCCCACTGACTTGTTTTGCAGCACACTTCTCTTTCTTTTGCAGTCAAAAATTCTATTCCTTTCTTTTGTCAGTCTAACAAGCAGAAAGGGCTTCTGGTATTGTGGCCTTTGGGTTTTGCCACTTCCAAATGCACACCCTGCCATGAGAAATGTATATGTGCCTTGGAAGTGCATGTATTTTTCCCCTGGATTCCTTGGATGCATTTCCTGGAAGGGTGATGTCTGCATTCCCAGGGACGTGGCCCTACAGACTGTCCTGATGGCAGAGCTCTGCCACAACTCTCGCTCTCATTCCTGGGTTTCTCCGCTGTGTGGCTGCAGACTCTGAAAGGAATATCCCTTTAACACTGCCACATCAGCCAGGACCCGCTAACACTAGATTGTGTTCACAATCTCAAGGTTTTTAGCAACCAGGGGCCACTTTCCATTATTGGAAAATACTTATTTTTGGTTTTAAGGACTTAATTTCCTGAGGAGAGCAATAAACTGTCTTTACATGTCACAATTGCTTAAGCATCTGGAGAGCGTTGTCTTGGTGGCCAGCTGTGGCAGCTCTGCATCCTGGTAACTTGTGCTGTGATCCCTCTTTGCTCCTCATGGACTTGGTAATCATCAACATGGGAGAGAAGACAGAAGCTGCTGCTGCTTTCTCCCTCCCCTATCTCCTAATTGTCTGTTTGCCATACATCTTTCCACTACTTTTACATCCCTCTCCCATTCCCTTTTCCAGTGTCATCTGGTTGTTTCAATTGCCTCAGTTCTTTGATCCCTTCACTTCAACTTCCCCTTTTCCCAGCAAGAATTTGTATGTGTAATATTTTCTGTAAGGACTACTTGGCTGTGCGCAGGTGGCCCTTGCTGAAGTGCCTCCTTGCTCTGCCGTTTAGAGGTAGAAATTGCAGATTTTCAGATTCTTCCAGAGCCATTCCAATGGAGTTGTAGAGCCTTCTGTTGGCATCAGTGCTGGTGAAGACGTAGCCTGAACTTAGGCTTTGCCTTCAGGTCTGAAAAACACAACTGGAGGAAATCCAAACAACTGAAGCCCTTAGGGTGATTGGGGAGTTTGTTACTCTGTTTAGTTGGCTTATAGGGTGGTTTTGGGGCCACCTTTTGTTCAGGTGACCTCAAGCTGGGATTGCTGACCTTTCTTTGCATCACTATTGAGGCACAGTAGCGAGGGCAATACAGAGAAGCTGGTGGATT
Organism: Jacana jacana; assembly: GCA_013400555.1. Taxonomy (NCBI): domain Eukaryota; kingdom Metazoa; phylum Chordata; class Aves; order Charadriiformes; family Jacanidae; genus Jacana; species Jacana jacana. The sequence continues at coordinate 52,324 of VZTM01039349.1, read as the reverse complement.
TCACAAATTGTAGTGGAATCGGTGACAAGACATAAAAAACTTCAAACCGTCACCAAGTTGACAATCAGCTTGTTCGTCCTGGTGAAATCCTCTTCATGATAAAACTAGTGGTGGTGTCTCCAAAGCTGTAGGCCAGTTGAAGGCAGTGGGTTGGAGTGTAATGGTACAGACGGTGCCACTCATCTGACAGCCGTAAAAAACATGGGCAACAACTGTGGTTCTCCGGTGGCTAAAAGGGTGAATCGCTTCTCTCACTTGAACCCAGTCTTGGGTACAGAGTTAATGCATGTTGGGTTATACGTCTCCCCAGCATCTCTTGTGTTAGAAAAAATAGCTTCAGAATAAACAGCCCCTNGTTGGGGGATCTGGTGTAGGGGGATCTGGTGTAGGGGAGAACTGTGTGGAGTGGGGCAGATGGTTGGACTTGATGATGCCAAGGGTCTCTTCCAGACAAAATGATTCTCTGATTCTATGATTATTGTGATGTTCTCCTCGATAGGAGTGTGAAACACTTCGCTGTGGTTAAGATCCGTAATTACATTTTCTGCCTTATCCAGAAAAAGCGTTGCCCCAGCTCGGAATCACACACACACACATTCCCCTCCCCAGCACACACACACACACACACCATCCCGCCCCCAGATGAATATATTTACATAGAGCTGCTGTTGTTAAAAATTGAAGGTATAAAGAAACTTTACTCTCCACTTTGGAATAAATAATTTAGCCCTTGATGTAGGAGGTTACGTGATAAAAGTTTTTAACAAATTTAAATGTTCACACATTTTCTTCATAACTATTGATGAACTTGAACGAGGATAATTTCTTTTAATATTTCAGTGAGAAGAAAACTGGGTAGTGTTATTTTTCAGGATAAGGAAATCTTATAGAAACGTTTATAAACACTCTGCCCGCAAGTCTGAGGTACCGGAGTGCAAGGGTTAGGGCAGTTGGTGACGCTTGATGTTTGGAAAGTGAGTCGGAGTCTTTTTCACCAGAAATTCTGTACATCTTGGTTCCTGTGGACTGACCAACAAAGCTGTCAGGCGAGTCTTCTTACTGACAGAATGGGACAAGGAAAGACAAAAAGCATGTTAAATGGGTGGCTGGTCCTAATAAAGTGCTGCCTATGTCTCTGTAGATAGAGTTTTCATTTCTTTATGGGGCAGCGTAGTTCACTGTTGCAGAGGAACTCAAGGTACAAAAACAGGAGTTTTCCGTAATTGTTGGGTTTTTCTCTCCTTTTTTTTTTGTCACTCTTGCTGTGGAAAATTTCTTCTGGTTGTTATTTGAGTGCTTTCAGTTGTTTGAGGTGAGATTGGGTGATGATTGCTCAGTGGAGAGAAAGCTCATAATGTTAACTAGATACCTTTATACAGCGGGTCTCATCGTCAACATAAATTATTGAGCATTGCAAGTGCTGCTTCTGCTATAGTCTGAAACAGCTTCAGGGGCAGAGGCAGTTTTTCATTACAGATAATAAAATTCAGACTTTTTTAAACATCATTCAAAACATAAAATCCTAGAAATCTAGTTGGAAAGCAGCATTTCTGCTGTTGCAGTCGTTAGAAAAACAGATAAAAATGTAGATGCCCCGTATAAATTTCTCTCTGGTGTTTATTGGTTTTGCAGGCACCATCCTGGTTGACAATATGCTGATCAAAGGGACCGCAGGAGGGCCGGACCCCACCATTGAACTCTCCTTAAAGGACAACGTAGACTACTGGGTGATCCTCGATCCCATCAGCCAGAGGTTGTACCTAAATAGCACCGGCCGAGTTCTGGACAGAGATGTAAGTTTGGGGCTGGCTGTTTGCTTTCTTTTCTCCCCATAGACGTTAATTTCTAAATGCCTAAACACAAAACCTGCTAGAATATAGTAGTTGCCTCTGTCTTTGGTCCCCAGGTAGATGTGAATTTGAGAGTTAATTTGATTCTTTGTTAGGATGTCTTAGGAGCGTGCAGAAACTTGCCTGTGCTGCGTAATCGTGACGTGTGGACAAACACAGCAGTAAAGAGCAAACAAATAGACGTGTGGGTTGGCAGACACGTATATCAACCCAAACTGGAGTTTACTGGGTTAAAACCATTTTTATAGTGCTGTTGTGGCTTTTGTCTGGAAAAGCGGCGCTCACCCCAGGTCCCATGACGCTTATTAAAGCCCTTCTCTAATTGCATACATTGACTTCTGGGATGCAAGAGAGAGGAAAAGAATTATGGATATTGCAATTGACTTACAAAGCTTGACGTATTCAATTGAGAATTTGCTTGCTTAGTTTCTGTTTCTAAGGCAGCATAAAATTTGTGTGGTGTGCTCACTCCTAATAGGGTTGAAAAAATATTTTCAGGCGAAGTTTGGTTTTTATAGGAGAATTAAAAAAAGCTTAAAAGCGCAAAATAAATGGGAGTGTTCTCCTCTATGCTAATGTCATTGAAGAGGAACACTTGAAAAATAGAGACATTTTCTCACAGTGTTACAGAATTGCTGGATTTCATCAGAATCTGAAAGGAAAATTGACTCAAAAGTGACTGTGATGAGCATGGAAAGAGGGCTTTAAAGATCAGGAGTTCTCCTTGGAGTGCATTGCCTTGCATTGGAGTGCACCAAGTATTAGCTTGGTTAATTTGTCTTCTCTGTATGTTTGGAAATAGACTCATAAGCACCAGAAATGCTGTGCAATTTTTCCTTCATTTCCATTTTGAGCTGAAAAGCCGTGATAGAATCCAGTTGTTCTTAATTTGGTTTTAACTCACAAACTTCTTCCAATGTTTGAAGTCAGAGCAAAAAGCAAGAGCCCCTAAAGGGAGGTGAGGCTTAAGCAGCACTCTAGGAAGTGGAGGGTGGGCTCTTCATGCCAGTCTGCATGTACCTACGCCAGTAGGAGGGAAAATTAGTCCCTTTTGCATCAGGGCTAATATTTTTTTCAGTGCCTCTTCTAGCCACACTTTTCACTAAAGAAATGTTCATCAGAGCTGCTTTGCCAAAAGCACCTTTTCAAATTATTTGATTTCTGGTATTGATAAGAGTCAAACTGAACTCACAAATACTTCACATTATTTTGAATACTTATGGACACTGTAGAATCACAGAACTGTCTGGGTTGGGAGAAACCTTTGAGATCATCCAGTCCAACCATCAACCTCCCTCTGATAAAACCCAGCACTAACCCATGTCTCTAAGCACTGGGGCAACCCGGCTTTTCAGTCCTTCCAGGGATGGGGCCTCAACCCCTGCCCTGGGCAGCCCAGTCCAAGCCTTCACAACCCTTTCCCTGTCAAAACTGTTCCTGATCTCCAACCTGAACCTCCCCTGGTGCAACTTGAGGTCATTTCCTCAAGGACAGGTCCCAAGTCCTGTGACTTGGGAAAAGAGGCTGACCCCCCTCTGGCTACCTGCTTCTTTCAGGGAGTTGGAGAGAGCGAGAAGGTCTCCCCTCAGCCTCCTTTTCTCCAGGCTGAACACCCCGAGCTCCCTCAGCCTCTTCTCGTGAGACTTGTTCTCCAGACCCCTCTGTTGCCTTTTAGATTTAAGTCACAAGTGGAGGGTGCATGTTTTCTGAAATATATATATAGGTAATATCAGTGGTTTCACATTGATATTTAAGGGGCTCTTTCCTTGTTTTTTACTATGAACCATAACATTTCCCCTTGTACTGTAGTAGTGCTGGGTAAAATTACTCGTTTGTGTTTATTTAAGTATATTGGGATATGAAAAGAGAATTAAGGCATTTGCTATTTTAGCTGTGAGCCCCAATGTAGTTGTCTTCTGTGGTGTCAAGGAGTTGCTTTAAGTCACAAGCCAAAGAAAACAAAAGCAGCCCCCAAACCCCCCACTGACTGAGTAAAAGTATCAAATACATGTCCTGGACTTGATTAATATGGTTCTTACCTAAAGGCTGGTCCCAGCTCTCAGAACCAGAGCTATACTGACCCCTAACAGGCAAAATCAATCAAGAGTCTCTGCAGTTCATTTTCCCTTTGCTTTCTACCCCACCCCTCCTTTAACAAAAGAAATAAGGTATTTTTCTCATCGTTCAAGTTAGAACCGTGTGAAACTTAGCAGTGTCACTATAACTTGAGGTTTTATTAAGTTGATCTTTAAAATGCAATTTTTTTATTACTGAGCTGAAACCAGTACTCTCAGATTGACAACTGGTGCATATCTGATTGCATTCAGTACATTTGGATGCTCTGCCCATTTTTCTCTGCGATACGCCTGCTTGGCAGCTCCCTGCTGATTCGGTTAGCCTGATCCTATTCTTTTTTATTACTTTTCTTGAAAGAAAATTTTATTAGAGTCCACTGATTGATTTTTACTAAGGGTGACGGTATGTTTTCCAAAGAGAATCAGATACAAAGAAAATTCCAGATTGAAGTCGTTAGGAAGGATGAATAGCGATAATTTGGAACCGAAGGTGAAAGGAACCTACTGAAAGGTTTTGGGATAATTTCTCCCTGGTATCATCAACAGTTTGTTTACATTGTTCCATGTTTATGTTTATTGTCTATAAATGCCCAGATTGATGAGTGTTTGTTTAAAGACCTGATTTTAAATCTCAGCACTGACTCAGCATGAATTGGACGCACATGAAAGCGATACTGATTTTAACAAAGGCACAAAAATGTGTTTTTCTTGGGCATTGCTAATAAATCTAGATAAACTCAGTAGCATTTTGAGTTCATTAAAGGTGACCTAAAAGTTTGTGGACAGCAAAAGCTGTTGGCATGAGAGATAAATGGAGAGTATAACATTAGAGACTTAATTGAAGTTAGATATGGAATTTGGCTCATTCCTACCTGTGTCAGAAGTTCCAAAAAATATAAGTAGAACCACATCGAAGCTGGCTGCAGGTTTCTACAGCCAAGAGGATGGACTTTTAGTTAAAAGCCCACGCTGTACATCTTTGCGGAGAAAGATGAGGGTAAACGTGTAGGGAAGAATAGTTCATTCATGTTAGATCTCAACACCACAATAAAGACCCCTTGTTTCCCCAAGTCATCTGACTCTTTAAAAACTGATTGGTGCCAAAGTCTGAAGTGTAAAAAAAGCCATATGGTTGGAAAATCCACTATAGCAAAAGTGGAAAAAGTCAATGAATTGTAGAAATGGTAGCGTTTAGAATGAGTGAAAGCGTGGATATATAACGATGGTATAATAAGTCTCAGAATCTCAACACAAAACCCTGTTTGCAGAATAGCATGGCGTGGGCATCTTTAAATCCTGGGTTGGAGTTGTTTATTCTTTTGAAGACTTGGAGGTTCCATGCTTGCTTACTCTCTGCTGAGTGTTAGATACTGAACCGAAATACGACTTTCTGTCAATATTTTACATGCCAGACTGTTACTTCAGGTATGCAAATTGGCACTTGCAGCGGTGGGAACACTGTGATCAGTGAGTTCCCATAGCAGTCAAAGGTGCTTCTTTCCTTCATCATTCTTAAAACTGGTTTATTAACTCAGGTAAGTAATAGTAGCCTTTCCAGCTCGTATGTCTTTACCCGTTCATCAAGTTCAGGGAGATATTTTTATTTGAATATTACAATGTTCACTGGAGTAAAACCAGCTGGAATCTGGATTGTCTACACTTAAAGGTGACCAAGTCGTTTCTAAATTACTTCGTAAATGTAAGTAGTAGCATATTGTATTTATTTCTAATTTACCTTTCAATTCTAATATTCATATACCAAAGGTTAAAATGTGTGACATTTTCTAGGTAGCTTTCAATATGATAACCAGAAGGTGTTCAAAAGATCGGCTGCTTTTTTTTGTGCTGTTCTCAAGGGAAGTGTGAAGGGCTAATCATGCTGTGGGGATGTTGATTTCAGTGTTAGCTCATGCAGCTGGCAAAGCTCACTCTGCAAAATGCCCCTTTGAGACCTGGGCCTACTTAAAATACTGCCAGCGGGTGTTGTAGGCAGGACACTCTCAGAGAAGCTTCTTCATCCAACCGTAGAGCATTAAAGACCACGCAGGCCCATGGATGGGCTACAAGTGACCGTGAGCAATATTAACATCACTGGAAAATTTAACTGTTTTTTTTTTTCAGATTTTGACAATGTATTTCAAAAACGTGTTTTTGCTTCCAGCCACCAATGTCCATTCAGTCCATCGTGGTGCAAGTCCAGTGCGTGAACAAGAAGGTTGGCACCATTATCAACCACGAAGTACGCATTGTGGTGAGGGACAGGAACGATAACTCCCCCCAGTTCCAGCAGCAGCGATACTACGTGGCAGTGAATGAGGTTAGAGCCACTTACCTTCTTCTCTTTGTCCTCTTGAGTGCTAAATGCTGCCTTTCAGTTCTTTCACTTCTCATTTAAAAAACCCAGTAAACTCAGTTGTTTGAATAAGGCTTCTACTTGGTATCTTGGAAAACCCAGTACAGACAGTATACCCCAGTTCTTAGCATGCAGGGTCTTCATCCTTCTTCTTCTTGAGTAAGACAATAAGCCCCACTCTTCACTAGGAGGCTGGGGATATTGCAGAAGGCATGAGAGTCTGAAGCTGTGGCTCAGTGAATGAAGCCCTGATTTCTGTTAAATTTACAAAATGTATCAACAAACCTGGAATTAAAACAAAGGGATTTAGGGAAAGCACATCAAGCAAATTGTTCGANTCTATGATTCTATGAAAGGTTTTATTACCGGTATTGAAAGCTGGTAATGTGCAGTTTTGATTTACTGCTGTTTCTCTCAATTAATGATGTCTTTATTTTCTTCCCCATTTTTATTTGCCTTTTATTTCTCTGTATTATTGGAAGGAAAAAAATTATTTCTTTCTTGAGCTGTCACGAGCTCATTTCACTTTCAAGTTAAGTCTGTTCTTCTGTTAGGGGTTGAATAATCTGCTAATAACCAGTATGAAGGATCTGTGTTTTCAGTAAGTTCAAAACCCAGGGAATGCAGTAGTAAGGAGTGGAATTGGGAACTCAGATGCAGTGTCCAGACTGAAACTAGGAGGCGAATGGAAAGCTGAGGTGGGTCGGTCTTGTGCAGGTAAAGAATGGAGTAACTACTGTTGTGTTTAAGGAAATAAGGCTTTTAAAGATGCAGTGTGCATCATGGCCAAGAAAGCCAATGGCATCCTGGGGGGCATCAGGAAGAGTGTGACCAGCAGGTGGAGGGAGGTCGTGCTCCCCCTCTGCTCTGCCCTGGGGAGGCCCCATCTGGAGCACTGGGACCAGTTCTGGGCTCCCCAGTTAAAGAAGGATGGGGAACTGCTGAAAGACCACGAGGAGCCTGGAGAATTCCTCTTACAAGAAAAGGGTGAGAGGCCTTGGGTCTTTTTAGTGTGAAGAAGAGAAAGCTGAGGGGGCATCTGATCAACACCTCTAAGTACTTCAAGGGTGGGTGTCATGAGGATGGGGCCAGTCTTTTTCCAGTGGTGCCCAGGGACAGGACAAGAGGGAATGGGCAGAAACTGGAACATAAGAAGTTCCATCTAAACATGAGGAGGAACTTCTTCCCTGTGAGGGTGGCAGAGCCCTGGCAGAGGCTGCCCAGAGAGGTGGTGGAGTCTCTGGCTCTGGAGACATTCAAACTCCACCTGGACATGTTCCTGTGGAACCTGATGTGGGTCGTCCTGCTTTGGCAGGGGGTTGGACTGGATGATCTCCAGAGATCCCTTCCAAATGCGTGTCATCCTGTGATTCTGTGTCCCTGTTGGGCTTTTGGTTTGGAAAGCTTTTTCTCTGTGAAAGAGCATGCTGCTTTCATCTTCTTGCATTTGAGTGGAATTGATGTGCCATTTAAAAAAAACAGCTGTCATACTTCTGTGTGTTTAGGAGGGTCAGCTTGTCAGTGTCTCTGTGTATTGATCACACTATATTGCTCTAAGTGACTGAAGTGGGCAGTGATTTGCAGATCTCATAGGCCCCAGGAAAAGAGTGGGAGAGTTGGTTGATGAGCTTAGGACTAATTAAAGCAAAACTATGAAGGGAAAAAAACAAACCCCACACATGAATTTTGAGGAGAGACCTGCAGCTGAGATTGGGATAGGCAGCTCTGCCAGACTTGTTGGTTTCCTGACTGGTGCCACCTTTTACAGTGAGATTATTTCCCTTCAGATAAATGTTCAGCAGTCCATCTCCCTGTGTTTGTTTCCAACAGAATTTGGAGGTCACAAAGTACCATGTGGATGAGTATCAGTAAAGTCCTCCTTATGCTTTTAGAAAGCTTTCAGGTTGGCCTTTGCACAGTAATTGTGATATCTGTGGTTTTGCAGAGGTACTTTTGGTCTTCAGTGAAGGCATCTGAAGTGCCTGAAATATGATGCGGGTCCAGGACCCCATCCAAGCCCTGCCTAATTTTTTTCAGTAAAGCTGCAGGCGGGTAGTATGTCAGTGCTGCAATACCAACACTAAGGATCCAAGGATTCTTCCATAATTAGAGAGAAGTCCGAAAGGCGAAGTTAAAAACGCAGCATTTAAAATTACACTCAGAAATTTAGCAACGTTCTGAGTGTGTGCAATCATTGCTTTGTGTTACTATAGCTACTATTTGTAGTTACTACCACAAAATGTGATGTTGCTCCTTCCACCAGTTGCACTCCTGATTTAATTAACTTCTTTGTTTCATTTTATCGCTGTTATGCTTATAGCTTCTGACATGGCACCCCTGTGCCCTTCAGCTGTACCCAGTGGGCTAATGCTCTCATTAATTAACCAAAAAAAAAAGTTCACAAAGCATCTCGTGCTTTCTCAAAGGTTTTAGCGAGTAATTACATTTTTTAATGATAGTTTATTCTGCTAGTAATTGGTACTGCCTCTGGTGAGTTTAGCTACAGGAATGTGCTGGAATGAAGGGGTTTGTGGTTATTTTTGATTGCCTCTGGTCTTCTGTTTTTAGTTTGCCAGTAAATTAAAAAGTAGAGAAATTTCTGTTAAGTGGGTAGCATAAAGCAAATCAAAGGACAGGTAGATTTTATTATCTTACAGCTACCATACACATGTGAGTGTCACAAGTGTTTCCTAATTTTTCTAGCTGGGAAGTTTTGTCTGTGTCAATTTGAGGACTGACTTTTTTGAGGAGTGTTTTACAGGGTTGCACTGGGCAGTTTCTCCTGTTGGCTGCCTCGCCTCTCTCTGGCCATCCTACGTGGGGTGAAGAACACATTCAGTAGGGCTCTATAACCATACTGCAGTCACTGGTGCTTGCACAAAACATCAGGTGGACTTTCTGCATACACTAGTTAACCCATCTGCATGTCTGGATTTACAGCTCCTGTGCTAACCAGCCTGAGAGCAATGTGCTTTGTAGGTGTAATATCTCCCAAAAGCATCGTGCTTCCTGTGTGTGCCTCCTGTGAGGAAATGCTGGGCAAATAACGTTTTAGCCTTGCAGTTACTCCCAAAAAGTGGCTCTTGTCCTTTGGGTCTCATGTGGCTCAGGGCCATTGCTCTATAAGGAGCATGGGGTTTCAGTTGTTCCATCTGTATCCGAGAGGGCTCCGGCCTCACTAAGAGCTTAGTGCAGCACGAGTGCAGGAACCCTTTAGATGGGTGCTGCTGTTTAGGAGCACCTTTCCTTTTTCCCTTTCAAGACAAGGAATGTGTCTCACCAGAAGAAAATCCACCTGCTATCCACAGCATTATGAATCTCCTCATAAAAGGAAGACTGAGTTAAGGTCAATGTTAAAATTTTTATGATAATTAGAAATATCCCACAGTGTTATTTCCTTTGTTTTGTGTGTTACATAGAATCACAGAATTGCCCAGGTTGGAAGGGACCTTGCAGATCATCCAGTCCCACCAACCTCCCACTGATAAAACCCATCACTAACCCATGTCTATAAGCACCATGTCAACCCAGCTTTTCAATCCCTCCAGGGATGGGGCCTCAACCCCTGCCATGGGCAGCCCAGTCCAAGCCTTCACAATCCTTTCCCTGTCAAAGTTGTTCCTGATCTCCAACCTGAACCTACCCTGGCGCAACTGGAGGCTGTTTCCTCTTGTCCCATGGCCTGTGACTTAGGAAAAGAGATCGACCCTTCCCTGGCTACCTCCTCCTTTCAGGGAGTTGGAGAGAGCAAGAAGGTCTCCCCCTCAGCCTCCTCCTTTTCTCCAGGCTAAAATCCCCAGCTCCCTCAGCCTCTCCTCACAGGACTTGCTCTCCAGACCGCTCACCATCTTATCTTTTATTCATATGAAACTTCCTATCGTTATTAATTTAGAAAAAAATCCTGAGAAAATGACATTAGCCTGGGGCTGAATTTGACCAGCATATTAGTGGAGTTATTGCAGTCTATTCAAATGAAGTTCTATAGTTTGGGTGAAATTCAGAAGAATTTGCACCTCTGTTAATGGTCTACAGGCAAATCTATAGTAGTTCTAAAACTACTACCCTAGGAGTTTTAAGTATGCATGGCATAACAAAGGGACTAGAAACTAAAATCTTGTACTAAGGCAGAATTGGGACTGTCTGCATTGAACAACACTTAACAGCTTTTATCTCAGGTAAAGCAACTCTAGTTCTGCATCGCCTGGGATTTACAAGACTGACTTTGTTTGTATTGATTTTTCACATGAGCCTTTCCTGAGCACTACAGCAGTGTTGGTAAATCCATCAGCATTTAATAACAAGGTGGGGTTTGGAAATTATATTGGAGTTATTAGAACACTACTTGATGTCAGTGTTATTTCATTAAACATGCATAACTTTATACCTAAGGAGAATTTTCTGCTTGTAAACCAAAACTGTTGAGTTGCCTTGCTTTTTTCAGGTGTGTTTTCCCCCTCTCCTCCTCTAAGTTGACAGAGATGGGAATCCTTTGCAACATGAGTGGGTTTCTTGAACTTTAGCTGTCTCAAAACTTTGGCTTTGGGCTGTTGAGAATTACAACTTGTGCTGAATTTTCACTGCTTCTGCTGTAATTATTCATATCTTTTTCCTTGTGGTATTGAAATAATTAATCTCTGCAGGTAGACATCATCAAAAGTATATTAACTCAGAATGATTAACTGTAAATCTTACTTTGCTCTGCTGTTCAGGGCCACTATGAAAAATTATTCTTTTTTTTAACTTTGTAAATAGACAGTAATAGGAAAAAAACTTTTTTCAAAATGTTTTATGAGTGTTGAACGCTCCTGACTGCATCTAGACTTCTCACAGACATAAATCACGTTGAGGGAAATTTTTAAGCATTACAGCTGTTGTCTGCGGAAGAGTAAGATTTATCATGTGCATTTCTTCTCTATTTGGTTAATTACGTTCTTTTGGAATCTTACTTGTTTCTTGTAGTGGTGGTTCTTTTTCACCACATCCAATTCCTGCAGAATTATCCTCAAGCTGTCACTAACACTCATCTAATTTTTTCTTTACAATTCCTAATGTTTTATCTTGCACAAGGTAAGACACTCGGTGTGGTCGAACAGTTCAACTACATAACACCAGTCCCTTTCTGCAGGAGATACTAAAGTTTAATGTGGAGAAGCAAAATTCCACTCTGAAGTAGACACGTCTAATGGAAAGGAGACAAGTGGGGCTGAAGCAGAACTTTCTGAAAGGTGTCAGAGCAAAGGAGCCAGGAACCTCCCCACAGAAATATTTCCAGCTCCCCCTACTGCCAGAAGACTTGGTGGTGGAAGGTTTTTCAGAGAACAAACGGGGTTGGAAACTGTGGGAAAATGTATGCTGTGTAGAATCTCTCTTCCAAGTTGACACAGCAATGGTGTGTGGGGTGGGTTAAGCTCAAGAGAAGTCTTTATGATCTAGAGAGCGTGTGCATCTACTGAAGAATGAATTTGATCACTAGTTTGAGAAATTAGGTTTGTTATGTAGTATAGAATGCAAAAGCCTCTTGGTGTTCTGCCTCTTGCCAGTGCACAAATATGTCGTTTGCCAGTTTGTTCCACCTGCAGACACCTGCATTCAAATGGGGAATGTCCCTGGGGAACCAGGGAATTGTCAGAGTTGGCATGCCCATTTTATGTCTGTGAGAGATCCTACACAGGCTGTGAGTCTTTTTAATCTTTTTAGTCTTTTTAGCCATTGGACACGTGTTTTAGATGTCTCCGTGATATTCACTAGAAGAGCATGCCGTTTGTTCCCATGTTACCTGCCTTTTTTTCCTAGAAATGCAGTTCCTCCCAGACTGTTCTTGTAATAAGCAATCCTTGCTTAAAGAAGAGCAGTGGGATTATTCATGTTGATAATATATATATAATATATATATATATATGCTGTTATCCCAGTTTGAGGTAAAAAAGAACCGTGTGTTCAGTAATTTTACTTCTTAGCCAGGCCTCTTCTAACTCTCTGAAATTGACAGCGTCTTGCGGAGAAAACTGTTTGTTCTCAGAGTGGTAGGACCTGATGATGCCAAGGAACAGTGTGCAGAGAGGTTCCTGCTTATGCTTACTGCTGGAACAACCAAAGCCAGCTCAGGTTATTTGGTGTGGGTCACCTCTCCTGTCTGCTCCTCCCCACTGGTGTGACCCCTCTACATATTTCCATTTCCCACCCTCCAACAGGACAAATTGGGGCCAGTCTTTTGTCAGTAGTGCCCGGTGACAGGACAAGAGGGAATGGGCAGAAACTGGAACATAAGAAGTTCCGTCTCAAAATGAGGAGGAAGTTCTTCCCTGTGAGGGTGGCAGAGCCCTGGCAGAGGCTGCTCAAAGAGGTGGTGGATCTCCCTCTCTGGAGACGTTCCTGTGGAACCTGCTGTGGGTGGTCCAGCTTTGTCAGGGATTTAGACTGGGTGATCTCCAGAGGTCCCTTCCAGCCCCATAGCATTCTGTCATCCTCCCTGGTTTATGATAGAAGGCTCTGATTCTGTACTGCCAGGTGAAGCTAATGTTTCTGAGGCAACTGCACTCCTGAATTCTTGAAAGGCTGCTCTTCCACCAGAGGTAGAAGGTAGAGATTCTCCACGAGGCAAATACCTCAATTAGTAGACATGAGGGAACAGTCAACTTCTTATTTCCTGTTTTATCATAAAAATCTTTGAATTGGTGTTGGGTTTTATTTCAAAGATTGGGTATTTCCAGCCCTGAGAATATGTCTCAGAAAGCTCTGTCAGCCATTGAACTCTTAAAATAATTGGCAGCTTTATGAATAAAACAAGACCAGAAATGATGACTATATAAATAAGTGGCTAGTTAATTATTTGCTTTGGAGTGAACTACAAAATGGGAAAACGAAATGGTATCTACATTTGCAACAAACATTTGAATGACTCTTTGTCCTTTGCCACCTTCTCTTTTTACAGCATTGCAGATCTTTTTTTGACCCTATGGGTTTAAGATGTGCAACAACTTAATTTAGAACCTGGAGGAAGAGGGGTCAGTGGGTATCGGTGAATTCAAAGGCCAACACCATGGGTGTGATTAGAGCAGCAGCAGGAGGCATGGCTAAGAGCGATGTCTGCGTTGAATCCAGAACTGTTGGTTCATTTGTTTTTCTCTTTCGGGTGGATTACTCACAAAGTTTCCTGGATATTAAAATTCAGAAATGATTACTCCTAAGAAGTCAGTTGGACTTCCGTCCTTGCTCTCAATGGGTCTTGATTTCATGCTGTTTATCTACGCTAGGATAATTATAAATTGATTCATTTCCAAAATATAATTTTATGGATATTCAATTGCTGCCAACAAAATATTAGAGAAACGGCATCGTTCTTCTATTTGTTTAAATCCATAAAGCTCTCCAAGTGTCTGTGTTTGCATGTAATAGTATTTATCTGGCACTATTCAAGTTGTCATGAAGATGCTGTTAAATAAGTTGTTTACTTTTGCAGCTCATCTTTATTTCCCTTTCCGAGTCTGAAAAAGTAGCTTTTCTTTTTGAAATCTGTTTATATTCATTGCATTAATCCCTTCCTTTCCAAAGGGTTGGGTTGTGGTTTTTTATTTCCCTCTTCATCTTTTTGAAAACAAATGGGGTTTTATCCTGACGCAGACAATCTATGGAATACAATCGGAAATGGGTTTCACTCTCTCTGTGATGCTTGGCATCAATGAAGTGGGGTCTGAGTACACTGTGTCCAAATAATTCCTCACATGTCAGGTTCCAGGGCAAGCTTTGGGGAGGAGAGAATTGTCAACCCTGACCAGAGCTGTGGAATACTCTTTTATACTTCAGAGTTCTAATGGGTGTCTCTCTGTCTCTGTTCTCGCAGTTAACTCCAGTTGGAACAACCATCTTTACAGGATTTTCTGGAAACAATGGTGCTACTGACATTGATGATGGTCCAAACGGCCAGATAGAGTATGTCATCCAGTACAATCCAAATGACAAGGTAAATGCATTTAGCTTTTTTTTCATTTCACATGTGTGTCTATACAGCCTTGAGGTGGCAAATGAAGAATAGGTTGCTGTTGGAGTTTGTAAAGAAATTCTTTCCCTCCCTCTGGTTGACAAGTGGCTGAATATGAGCCAGCAGTGTGCCCAGGTGGCCAAGAAGGCCAATGGCATCCTGGCTTGCATAAAAAATAGTGTAACCAGCAGAAGAAGGGAGGTGATTGTCCCTCTGTACTCTGCACTGGTGAGGCCACATCTTGAGTCTGGTGTCCAGTTCTGGGCACCTCAGCACAAGAGAGAAATTGAGGTGCTGGAGTGAGTACAGAGGAGGGCAATGAAACTGGTGAAAGGCCTGAAGAATAAATCTTACGAGGAACAATTGAGGGAGCTGGGACTGTTTAGTTTGCAGAAGAGGAGGCTGAGGGGAGACCTCATCACTGCTTGGAAGGGCATTGTAGAGAGGTTCATGCTGGTCTCTTCTCAAGGGTAATTAGCAATAGAACGAGAGGGAATGGCTGCAAGCTGCAGCAGGGTAGGTTTAGGCGGAACACTGGGAAAAAATTCTTCACAGAAAGAGTGGTCAGACCCTGGAATGGGCTGCCCAGGGAAGTGGAGGAGTCCCCATCCCTGACTGTGTTTAAGAATAGATTGGATGTGGTGTTGAGGGATCTAGAGTAGGGGAGAACTTGAGAGTAGGGCAGATGGTTGGACTCCATGATCTCAAGGGTCTCTTCCAGCCAAAATTATTTTATGATTCTATGTGATGTAGAACGTCTTCCCTGCCTATGAGCCTTCCTTGCCATGTACACGCAGCTGAATTTACCTTCATGCTATGCTGTCAGCAGCTGCGTTACTTTACTGGCCCATAGTCAAGACTGTGGGCCAACAAATGTCCTAAGTTACAAGAACTGCTGGACCAAAAGCATTTTGTTGTGTCAATTTTGAAGTGAAAGTAGGACCAGCTCTGTTCTCTTGGAATTAATAGGCGACAGAGCAGCATATTGCTGTTCCTGACTTCAGCATGCACTGCCTCAATTCAGCATCAGATGGAAATGCAACTGATATGCCGTGGTGTTGCGCGCCTCTTTTAATTGCCTTGGAGCTTCATTAAAGTTTGGGTTGCAGCAGAAGTAAAAGGAGTTTACAGCAGGATCACCTTCCCGCTTAACGGGATGGGGTACCTTCAGGAGCTGTGGCACGAACTTAGGTCTGCAGTTATTTAGTAGAGTCACAATTTTTCTGGATGGAAAAGACCTTTGGGATCATTGAGTCCAGCCACCAGCACCCTTCTACAAAGTTCTCCCCTACACCACATCCCCCAACACCACATCTCAACCACTCTGAAACACATTGAGGGATGGGGACTCAACCCCCTACCTGGGCAGCCCATTCCAGGGTCTGACCACTCCAGGGTCTGGCCCAGTTATCTTACCTTCCCCCCTCATATCTAGTTTAAAGCCCTGCCAATGAGCTCTGCTAACTCCTGCTCCACAATGCTATTCCCCCTCTGGGACAGGCGCATCCCACCTGCCACCAGCAGGCCAGGCATCTCGGATGACAGCCTAGGATCAAAAAACCCAAAGCCCTGCCGGTGACACCAGTCCCGGAGCCACGGGTTGACCTGTTGCCTCTTCCTATTAGTTTCTTCATTTGTGCCTCCATGGAAGGGACACAAGAGAACACAACTTGCTCTCCTGATCCTCTAAGCAGTCGTCCCAAGGCTCTAAAACCACTTTTAATTGATTTTGGGCTCCTTCTACCCACTTCATCACTACTCACCTGAAATACTAAAAGGGGGTAATAATCAGAGGGTTTTACTAGGGCGGGAAGTTTCTCACGCACATCCCTGACCCGTGCCCCTGGGAGGCAGCAGAGTTCCCTGTGAAGCGGGTCAGGACGGCATATTGGTTCCTCTGCCCCTCTCAATAGAGAGTCCCCCACCACAATGACCCGTCTCCTTTTCCTTTTGCAGCCAGTTTCAATACTAGATCAATGTCGAATCTGGTCTTTTTGCCTGGGTGTGCCATCCTCCTCTCAGAACCAGCCAGTTCCTCCTGCAGGGCTCCATACCTGTTCTGCAGTGGTAACTGGGAAGGAGGGGAGGCGATTCACCTGCTTCCCTGAGCAGGGACCTGTTTCCATTCCCCCCCTTCCCTGAGAGCCCCTCCTGCTGCCTGGTGACAAGAGGAGGGAGGGTCCTCTGATTTGTGAGGCCTTGGCCTGTTCCCTTTCTCTCAGGGAGCGGGTCCACCAGTCGATCTCTCTCTCACACTCCCTGATACTCCTCCACCTCTCCACTTCGTCCTTCAGCTCAGCCACCTGGCTGAGCAGGTCATTCACCTGGTCACATCTGACACAGACAGTGTCTCTGCCACCCTCCATGGCAAGTGCCAGGCTCTGGCACTCTCTGCAGCCAGAGGCCTGGACGCCCATACGTTTGCGTGGGGCCTCTGTCTGTGCCCACAGCTTTTTGAGCACCCACCATTGACTGGGTGACAACCATGGCTGGATGTCTACTAGCAACTGACACCTTGCAACTCAGGGGTCAGTGGGGGTGAGCGCCCTAACTCCTCTGGCCACTTAGAAGGACTAAACTTGCCTTGTACATGGACAGAGGCCCAGCACACACTGTACAAGCCAGGGCACACACACGGGCACTGGTTCCTCCCTCTGTGGGCACAGACTAGTCCCTCCCCTCCATGAGGCTTCTGACAACCTGATGGCTTGATCAACAAAGGGAGATGCTGGCTCCTCCCAAGCTCCCTCAGCAGCCCACCCACTGGCTGAGAGCCCCCAGCATAAGCAGAGGGCTTCTCCCAGCTTCCTAAAGCCTCCAAAAAAGGGCTTTTTGTCGGTCTGTTTTGGTGCAGTTCCCTTTCCCCAGTGCAGTTGTACCTACCCTGAAGCTGATCTCCGTGGCAGTGGCCCTCTGGCACGGTCTATGATGTACTTTCCAGTTCTCTTTTCCTGGACACAACCAATCTATGCAACGTGGTGAATTTAACAATCTTTATAATTTGTTTGCTGAAAAACAAACTGCAGTATGAGCAGATGTTTCTGATTTTGAAGGAAAAAAGTACTCTGTACCTCTGTTTTCTGTGGAGAGATTTTGGAATATTGTGTGCAAAATCACGTGTTCAACACACTTAAATGTTAACTATATTCTACTTAGATAGAAGCATGGAAAAGTGTGATTAATTCGACAGTAGAACTGGAACCAGGTATCACATCAGAAACCTGGGTCTGTGCCTGAAATTCTCCTCCCAAAATGGGTCGTTGGTCAAGGTGAATCCTTTAAAGGTGTGTGCACCTCAGCAGTACCCTCTTGCCGTTTGATGTTACACCTTTGCAATCTGAATCTGTTGAAGCAAATACATTGGACAAATTGGATTTCATCTGATTTGCCCATCCTGAAATCTGAATTTACTAGTGTATGAACACGTGCCTAACTGACCACTGTGAACTGGTACCCGAGTGTTGAGTGTTGATATTCTCCACACATTTACTACCTCATTGCCCTTGTGAAAGCCAGAATAAGGAGATGTGCATTTCTTAATCTCTGATACTTGATATTTTGACAGTAGTGAGAAAAGTAGATGAAGGCAAGATGAACTGTAGAAACTGAAGACCAGGACTCTCAAATAATGGTTTGGTGAATGTAACACAGCAATTTTAGCATGGCAAATCTGCAAGAAGCAGGACAGTTAGAATTCAGTTTGTGATTGGTAGTAATGTAAATGCAAAGAATCAGAATTCTGTTACATCCAGATTATTTATTCTGCACCCTATTGTTGTGGGGATCTTGTGGAGTAAATTGGGTGAGGAGAAAAGAGAGAAAACTCTTTAAAATCTCTAATCTGGCAAGCACCTGCAATTTTGATATGCTGTCCAATAGATCATCTCATTGTGGCCTGTTTGAAACAGTTGCACTTTGAAGCTTGTTCCATTTCGTTGTACTGTTTTAACTTTTGCAGACTTCCAACAGGACCTTTGATATTCCTCTGACTTTGTCCGGAGCAGTAGTTCTACGGGAAAGGCTCAATTATGAAGAAAAGACACGTTATTTTGTCATTGTTCAAGCAAATGTAAGTACAGATCTCTTAATGGCCATTTACGCTACTGATTTAGGTGGAATTGTAGTTTAGATTTAGATTTTTTCCAAGGAAAGGCAAAGCTTTGCTGAAATACTAGGTTTGATAACACTCTTCTCCTGAAGATCTTATTTAAGATCTATCTAGGTCGTTGGAAGCTTAGGCATATTACTACTGGTTAAAAAAGCTGGCTTAGCATGTAAATAGACAACCTTTTTGGCACGAGGAACAAGTTGCATATTTGAGGTACAGCTCATGCAGAAAAGTGCATTCTACTGTCACTAATTGTTCATTTGGTAGCAAATCTAGAGATGCTAACATGATCTCAGATGTGTTTAATGGATACAATTTAGTTGTAACCTTCAGGTTTGAAATGTGTTTTTCTGTAAAGAGATGATGCTTCTTCCAAGTCATACTGGAAGAGCATATGGATATTCTCACAGAGTGGCTGGCAATGGATAATGCAGACGGAGAAGAAAAGTGATATGTAAACTGGATCCAGTATATCTGTCATCAGAGAATATTCTTGGTGCCTTGAAGGCTGTGGAAGCTCTTTTCCCTTCTTGTCTTTCTGACAGTAGCTGAAATGAAAAATTCTCCTCTGTTGTATACCTCTGTTGTGATACTCTTTCATTTGTGGGAAGGGAAGATGAGAAGGCTCTGAAGCAAGTTCAAGCTAGCTTACTTCTGAATTCATGCATTTCTATTACTATCATCTTTTTGATACCGAATTCTAAATATATTTTACAGTCTGCTTTCCTACATGTTTTGTGACACGTTCATCATTTCCCCAATAGAAGGTGGGCTCCAGAGATGTCTCAAAGCTTTTTGCTCTTAGATATACCTAAAGATGCTTTCTGGCCCCCACAGCTATGGCTGTTAGAGCAAGTCATTTTACCTGGGTAACGTAACTTGCTCATCTCTTCAGCAGAAATATGGGAAGGCTTAGAACTGATTTGGCTTGTTGCTTTGTCAATAATTCATTCTGCAGATCAGCACTGCCTATTGACAGCACTTTTCCTTTGATGTCAGAGCTGTGAGCTTCATCAGACACTTGCACTCCTAGAAAAGGAACCGGGGAAGCTGAGACAGGTCACGTTTTTCAAGGGGAAGGGATGGGGTACCACGGTGCCAGCACCTCACAGGAGGAGGGAAGCCTGTCATGCTGCAGGGGCAACTGCTGAAGGCACCACTTGGGATGTCTGGTGGCAGAACTACAAAGCAATCTCATAGTAATTTGTGCATTCCTTTCAGCATACAGCCTTGCACAGTAAATTGTCACTTTTGTGGTACTCGGTTTGGGACTAGAGCTGTGCTTATAGCTACTATATAATTTTTATACAGAATAGGGCAGCTTGCATGATTGAAATGTCTCACTAGGCCATGTGTGGTCTCAGACGTACCCCAATGGGAAATGGGAACTGACCTCACTGAAGTTTTGAGTGCTTACAGGTGAGAAACTAAATCTTGACGACAGGCTTTAGTTAAGCTCTATAGCCCAGCTTCTTTAGGAGTTTGCCATAGGGTTTTCTGTTTATTTTAGAAAAAAATACTGCAGGCTGCATTTAATTCTGTCGTATGTACTATGCAATCATACTGCTGTAGCAGTAATTGTTTATTTTCTTGCAGATAAAAGATACTACCCAAAATGCATTACTCTGTATGTGTGCCTTGATCCAATATTACTCAAAGGCACATACTGGGGGAATGTGAAAAACAGATGAGTTGATGATGAAGGCCAATCCTTGTAGCTAATACTGTTTTAGAATCATAGAATCACAGAATCATTCAGGTTGGAAAAGACACTTGGGATCATAGAGTCCAACCATCAGCTCCACTCTACAAAGTTCTCCCCTACACCAGATCCCCCAAGACTACATCTCAACCACTCTGAAACACAGTCAGGGATGGGGACTCAACCCCCTCCCTGGGCAGCCCATTCCAGAGTCTGACCACTCTTGCTGGGAAGAATTTTTTCCTAATGTCCAGCCTAAACCTACCCTGCTGCAGCTTGAAGCCATTCTCTCTTTTTCTAATTCCTGCTAATTGCCTGTGAAAAGCAACATGAACTTCTCTACACTCTCCTTTCAAGCAGTTGTAGAGAGTGATGAGGTCTCCTCTCAGCCTCCTCTTCCACAAACTAAACAGTCCCAGCTCCCTTAATCGCTCCTTATAAGATTTATACCCCAAGCCCTTCCCCAGCTCCATGTCCCTCCTCTGCACTCGCTCCAGCCCCTCCAGATCTGTCTTGTGTTGAGGTGCCCAGAACTGAACATGAGACTCAAGGGGTGGCCTCCCCGGTGCTGAGCACAGGGGGACAATCACCTCCCTACTGCTGGTGGTCACACTATTTCTAATACAAGCCAGGATGCCCTTGTCCGCCTGGGCACACTGCTGGCTCATGTTCAGCCGCTTGTTGACCAGCACCCCCAGGTCCTTTTCTGCCAGGCAGCTCCAGCCACACTTTTCCCAGCCTGTAGCGATGTGTGGGGTTGTTGTGGCCCAAATGCAGGACCTGGCATTTGGCCTTGTTGAAGCCTATGCCATCAACATTGGCCTATGGATCCAATCTATCCAAGTCCCTCTGCAGAACTTCCCTTCCTTCATGCAGATCAACACTCCCACCTCACTTAGGGTCATCTGCAAACTTACTAATGGTGCTCTCTATATCCTTGTCAAGATCATCAAAAAAGACATTAAACAGAAATGGCCCCAACACTGAGCCCTGAGGAACACCACTTGTGACCAGCCACCAGCTGGATTTAACTCCACTGAGCACCACTCTTTGGGACTGTTCTTCCAGCCAGTGCTCAATCCAGATCGTTCATCCAACAATCAGATCATCTTGTCATAGAAAGAGATCAGGATTGTCAGGCAGGACACTCAGGATGATCTACTCCATGATCTTCCGTAATCTTACCTTATACTCTGGTCACACTCGCGCACTGGTTCCTTGCTCGTGACCATATGGGCAGGGACTAGTCCCTGTCCTCCCAGAGGCTTCTGTTTACCACAGGAGGTGCTGGCTCACCCAAGCTCCCTCAGCAGCCTACCCACCAGCTCACAGCCCCCTGAGGGGGCCCACAGGGCTTTTCCTGACTTCAAAAAGTCTTGGAAAGGGCTTTTCCATGGCCTTTCTTGCTCCAGATCCCTTCCCCAGTGCAGTCTTACCTGCCCTGAAGCTGGTCTCTGTGGCAGTGACTCATCTGTGGCATGGTCATCATTGACCATGAAAAAAAGCTGAAATCAGAAGAACCCATATGTAGTAACTGTAAACATAAAGCAGTTGCACAAACTGAGTGGACAGCAAAGTAGGGAAAAAGTATTTATCTGATCTCAGTTAGAGCAAGGACACAGCAAACTCTCAGAGGATGATATTAAACAGCATCAATACTTCTAAAAAAAATGACTTTTTTCTGTCAATGTTACCCTGGGATAGGAGGGCAAGACCTAGATAGTAGCCCATAGATCCCTCCACAAGATGACAGTTTTGTAAAGAAAAGCTGTTACAGCAATTTCTCTGAGGAAACAGAAATATTTTTGGCTATTTTAAAAAGTACTGGATAACAGTGCTGTTTCCTCGCTGTGATAACAAAAGGAAAGAGAAAAAGCGAGCTGTTGGCAGTGTGTACATGGTTCAGTGTATGAAGGTAATCCAGGTGGTTCCCACAAGTCAGGAAAGTGTAGCTTTGTTCTCTTAACATCTGGAAAGAAGAAAAGAAGATGATAAGAAAGTTGCTATAGTCAATGGTGTCTTGATCACCCAAAGACTTTTTCTGTTTTTTTGGGGGGATATATTGAGAACACATTGTGCAACGTGGAGGCTTTGTTGGGGATGCCACACTGTAGCTGCTTTATTGTGGACAAAAGCATTCTTCAACCTTTTAATATATGAGTGGTTGTCGGTTCTGGGAGGGACAGAGTTAATTCTCCCCTGGCTCTAGCTGGACACAGGTATTCCATCCCAGGTCAGCCGTGCCCAGGGGGTAACTGGGAGCTGGCCAGGGAGGGGACAGGAATTCCGGGGTGTGATCAGTGAGCGGTTGGTAACGTAATTTTGTCTTTATACTTCTTTTATCTGTGTTACTGTTTTGTTGTTCTGTGAAACTGCCTTTGTCCCAACCCACGAGTTTTGCCTTTTGATTCCCATTCTGCCCTTCTGGCTGTGGAGGGGCTTGAGAGAGAGCGGCCACCAACTGGTTCTGTGTTGCCATCTGAGGCTAAAGCATGACAGCACTATAACTCATTCCCTAGACAAATCAGCTTTTGAGAACGGTTTGAAGATCTTAGATCAATCCCATCAGTGTCCTCTGGTTGGCTTGTTTGTGAGGAGAGGTGGGGGGGGGCAAAATCTTCCTGAAAGCGCAGTGTGCAGAAGTGGATGGAGCACTACAGTCCACGGCCATCTCCCCTGCCTGCTAGAAGGGAAGTACTTACTGCTCGTGCTCTCCATTCCTGTAGGCACAAGCCCTTTCCCCAGTAGACGGGGTTTGATAGAGTCACACAAGGCAGCGTAAGAGCGAGTCTCAGATTAGCAGGCACTTACCTTACACAAATAAACTGCATTTTTATAGATTGAGCAAGACATATCTTCATGTCCCACATTTCCTGAGAACTGATAACAGTATTATTTCTGAGTGAGAAATCTTCTAGTATTTCTTAACTCAAGAGGTACATTTTTTCCTCTTAAATTGCCAACCTTTATGAAATCAAAGTTGGTACCTCTGAGGCTGAAGTTTCCATAATTAGCTATTTGCTAGAATCAGGATAATTGTGGTGCTTATATGTTTTGCCTTTAACTTCAAACTCTTTTGTGGCTTCTGAATTCGGGAGGTCTCACCAAATTTAACTCATTTCTTCCACAGGACCGAGCCCAAAATCTTAACGAGCGCAGGACAAGTACAACCACCCTGACAGTAGACGTGCTTGATGGGGACGATTTGGGACCTATGTTTCTTCCTTGTGTCTTGGTGAATAACACTCGTGACTGTAGACCTCTCACCTACCAAGCAAGCTTGCCAGAACTGACTGATCCTGTAAGTCCTCTTGATCTTTTACAGAATTTTCTGTTTGTCTGGTGAGCAAGTTACCTTTTTCTGTGGATGCAATTTGAGAACAGCAACTGGAAAGGTCGCACATGCTTTATGACCCATTTTATGTGCTAGACAAAGGAAGCCAGGGTAAGATGTACGTAGGAATAGATGATGAGAATCTAGCTCTGATAAAATAGCAAACTGCTCATTCACTACCAGGGCTGAGTCTCACTGAAATTTGGCAAATTGTGGAATTTCTTTTCCTGATCTGTCCGTGTTTTGCTCTAGGAATGTCCAGAAGAAGCACTTTTGCGAAGGGACTTGACATGTTGTTCTGGTCAGGGTTGTTACAAACCTTGGGAGAAAGATATTTGGAATAGAAAGCATAAGAGTCATAGAACTGTCTGGGTTGGAAGGGACTTTTGAGATCATCCAGTCCAACCACCAACCTCCCTCTGATAAAACCCATCACTAACCCATGTCTCTAAGCTCTAGGGCAACCCAGCTTTTCAATCCCTCCAGGGATGGGGCCTCATCCCCTGCCCTGGGCAGCCCAGGCCAAGCCTTCAAAACCCTTTCCCTGTCAAAATTGTTCCTGATCTCCAATCTGAACCTCCCCTGCTGCAACTGGAGGCCTTTTCCTCTTGTCCCATGTCCTGTGACTTGGGAGAAGAGAGCGACCCCCCGGCTACCCTCTCTTTTAGGGAGTTGGAAAGAGCAAGAAGGTTTCCCCTCAGCTTTCTTTAGTTTCCTAGTCCTTTAGTCACTAGTACCAGGTTCTTGTTACCTGGTTTCAATCAAGAGTCTCAAATTACTGTGTGTTTATCTCCTGTAGAAGCTTGTACTACGTATGCTGGTTAATACATCATTTAGGGTAGGGATAAAGGTCAGCATTAAGGCTCCATTCACACTGGGACACGCACAACGAACCACAAAAGGAGGAGGTGAGAGCTTCATCGTTTCTTGGTGCAAGGTGGTACCAGCTCCCTTTCCTTGCAGGGGAGCTGTTGCTCGGTATAGTGCAGATGTGCATCTCTGGTGGCTGAGGCAGAAAATTGAATTTCTTAATTGATACTGATGTGTGACCTTTGACTTCTGTATTTAAGAATATTAAAAGGAAGAACCAATAGAATCAGCGGGTAGTACCCTATCTGGTTGACACTGACATTCAGATGACATTATGATAAGGTTGAGTATTGACATTAAGATCATGACTTCCCTTGTTTACTGCAGAACAGGCTCTTTGTCTCTGTCCTGCTTCCTCTGACCAGGAGCTGGGAGAGGTTGAGGTTGAGGCTGTAAGTGTGGAGGTTCCTGCTATTCTTTGCCTCATCCATCTTCCTAGTCCTTTGCCAAGACACACGTTATAGTGTCCTGCTGCAAAAATGCTTTTGAGCTGGGTCAACAGTCACTGCCACCACCCTGCTTGGTTGATTCAGATGACACTCCTACCGAGTTTCAACATCTCTCACAGTTGTTTTATCTGTTTTAGGAGCAGCTGTGATGGAGTCTAATGTATGGCAGTTGATCAACTGCTTCTGCACAGGTTACTAGGACAGGCTCGGGTTTAATAACCAGTACCATCTAAAGGAGGTGACATCTGGCTTATTGTGACTGAGATGCATGGTTGGTTTGCCTTCTGGATCAGGGAGGGCTAGAGCAAGTTTCAGGGAGGTGTTGTAAGTCAGTCTGGACCCCCTTGGCAAACTTAGGGCAGGAGTTGGTCTTCCAGGGCTCAAGCACCTCCACGTGAGGTGATTCTCACTACAGGAAGATCTCTTCCAAACAACTGCAGCCTCATTTGTAAGGTGTAGCAGGACTGGAGCCTTGATACAGGTGAGACAGAAAATACAAATAGGCAGTGTTTGGTCATTACCTTGGTAACCCTGTGTTTTTGTCTGGTTATCAGAAGGTATAAGGCAAGTCAACACTTCAAAGTCAACACCTGATCAACGTCTATAAATACTTAAGTGTTGGGTGTCAAGAGGAAGGGCCAGTCTTTTTTTCAGGGGTGCCCAGGGACAGGACAAGAGGGAACAGGCACAAACTGGAATCTAAGAAGTTCCATCTAAACATGAGGTGGAACTTCTTCCCTTGAGGGTGGCAGAGCCCTGGCAGAGGCTGCCCAGAGAGGTGGTGGAGTCTCCCTCTCTGGAGACATTCGAAACTCTCCTCCCTCCTCCCCCCGATGCATTCTTGTGGGACCTGCTGTGGGTGGCCCTGCTTTGTCAGGGAGTTGGATTTGATGATCTCCTGAGGTCCCTTCCAACCCTGTATTATTCTGGGATTCTGCAAAATCATGTAATTTTCCTGATAGAGCTCTCACAGTTGGCAGGAATCCAGCTCTCTCTCCTTTCCTGCCCTTGGTCGAGCACATATGCTGCACTGGAAGACAAAGCGGTGTCTAGTCTAGGAAAAATCTGACTAGTGTATTTGGTGCCAAGGTGCAAAATGTATTTGTTCAACCTCGTGAGCTACAATCTGTGGAAGTGTCAGCTTTTTTTTTGTTTGTTTTTTTGGCTTCTTTGCGTCAAACTGCACCTTGAGAAATCTGATCTATAAAGCGAGGACCCTGTTCGGTTGATAAACTACCAGCTATTGGCTGTTTATCTATTTGTAGCACTGCAACTGTTTTGATAAACACAAGTGGAAGAAAGATGTTTGATCTCAAAGTTTTACCTTGGTACCTCAAATATTTATTTGACTTCTAAGTTATAATTCATTTCGGAGATAAGGGTGCTACCTAAAAAGGTTCTGCTAGTAAATACATGTATTACATTTGTCCTGCAAACTAAAAAGCAGAGAAGCCTGAGCTGTCTGGACTAGCCTGGACAGTGGACTTGGGCAATGCTCTGATCTGGCAAGGCAGGTCGGGCAGAGGACCTCTTTCAGGGATTTCTGCACGATGTGAAACCGTTGCGTTGCACCATGTAGACAAGGCCCATCTGGGTCTGGAAGGCTGGAAGGCTTGAACTATGTTGTTGGTCTATACAGAAGCTGTTAGTGACCCCTACACTCCTCAGACTGGTTTACCTGAAGTTTCTTGCACTAGTTGTTTCTTTAAAAGCTTAATCTTTACTACACCGCAGGTGTTGAATGTTCCAGCGGGTGTAGCATGCTGAAGGCTGTTTGCTGAAGTTTTTTTAGTTGTCGCCACAACGTAGGCTTGAAGGACCACGTTTAGTCCAACACTGTCAATATTTTATTTGCTTTTTATTTTTTCAATGAACATGAGGAATATTAATTAATCTAGAACAAAGAAACTTAAGTATCAATTCTTTGGAAGCAGTAGCCTGAAAAGGGCTTTGCAGGGCAAGATGCCTACTTAGTTGATCCCTAAAGTAAAGAATTTAATGTAACTGGCAAGAACAACATATTTATTTAGGCATGATTATTGATCTTGTGGAGACCAGGAATGAGTGGTGTTCCTCAGGGGTCAGTATTGGGACCAATGCAGTTTAAGATCTTTGGTGAAATGGACTCTTGGGTGCACCCTTAGCAAGTTTGCAGCCAACACCAAGCTGCATGGTGCCATCAACACACTGGAGGGAAGGGATGCCATCCAGAGGCATCTGGACAGGCTTGAGAGGTGAGCCTGTCCGAACCTCATGAAGTTCAATCGGGCTTAGTGCACAGTTGTGCACCTGAGTTGCAGTAATCCCAAGCACAAATGCAAGTTGGGTGGAGAATGGCTGGAGAGCAGTCCTGATGAGAAAGACTTGGAGGTGTTGGTGGATGAGAAGCTCCACAGGCGCCGACAATGCTCATTGGCAGCCCAGAAAGCCAACCCCATCCTGGGCTGCATCAAAAGAACCATGGGCAGCAGGTTGTGGGAGGTGATTCTCCCCCTCTGCTCTGCTCTGATGAGACCCCACATGGAGTCTTGTGTCCAACTCTGGAGTCCTCAGCAGAGGAAGGACATGGATCTGTGGAACGGGTCCAGCGGAGAGCCAAAAAGATGCTCAGAGCGCTGGAGCACCTCTGCTGTGAGGACAGGCTGAAAGAGCTGGGGTTGTTCGGCCTGGAGAAGAGAAGGCTCTGGGGAGACCTTAGAGCAGCTTTCCAGGACCTGAAGATCCTGGAAGACCCCAGGAGAGATGGGGAGGGACACTTTGTCAGGGAGTGGAGTGACAGGATGAGGGGTAATGGTTTTAAACTGAAAGAGGGGAGATTTAGGTGAGATATCAGAAAGAAATTCTTTGGTGTGAGGGTGGTGAGACCCTGTCCCAGGTTGCCCAGAGAAGCTGTGGCTGCCCCATCCCTGGAGGGGTTCAAGGTCAGTCTGGACAGCGCTTTGAGCAACCTCCTCTGGGAGGAAGTGTCCCTGCCCGGGGCAGGGAGGTTGGAATTCCATGGTCTTGAAGGTCTCTTCCAACTCAAACTATTCAATGATTCTGTGCTTTTTAGTGTGTCTCCCGCTGTGAATTTACTGAGGAAAAGTTCCAGTTTCCTTTCCAAGTTTCTTTCTCTTAGATGCTCCACTGCAGGTGGATTACACTGGCAGTGAGGAATCCAGGTGCCTTGTTTATGGTCTTTGGCTGGTGGAGATGGAAGAGACAGCAAAATTAATGGATCTCTTTGTTACCAGAGAAGCAATTTATTTTCCTGAAGAACAATATCAAGGTTTACACTATGCCTTCTGAGAACTGATTTGCCTCATGGCAGTATTAATAATAATCTAAAGTCTGCTCCAGGCAGGGAGGAGTGCTGTATAATTACTCTTTATACACTTGTGAAAACCTGGTTTGCATTTCTGCCATTTGCACACGGAGTGTAAATTGCTGTAGAGCTGTAGATCTTCAAAGAAGAGCCAAAGGTTATCTGATGGTCCTCTCTGGGTCTGCATGTAGAATGAAATGTGGTAGCACCATCTCGGTCAGCTGGGTGCTGTAACCAACTGAGCTCTGCCACAAGGTGTGATGTTCCTCATTGGTGGTTGCCTGGTTTTGCGGGTGTCACTTCTGTGGTGTCACCAATGAGCTATTTGTAATTAATGGCCACAGTGGCCTTGTTAGACCTATGATTGACTAGAAGATGTTAAAGGTCCCTTTCAACCTAGGCAATTTTAGGGTTCTTTGATCACAGCTAAGTTCATATAGACATCAGTGACCCTGACGTCAAATGCTGGTGACGTGCTCTTGCAGCTTTGTAGAGGTGGCCAAAACTCACAATTTGGAGTAAAGAGACTTTGGATGTTTTTGTAGTGTGCTGTCTCTTCTGAATGCTTAAGTCTTTGGCAGGTGAGTGGTAAGTGATATCTGGAGGTCCTCACCACTGAAGTCTGGACAGAGAGCTAAGTTACTATCCTGTAATCCACACCTGAGATGATGTATTGCTTCCCTGGGCAGTAATTCGCTTGCAGAGTGCTGCCTGTTGGGTCTGGTTCAGGGCTCATGACAGCGATGGAGTACGCTGTCTTACAAGTTCCCAGGGTAGGACGGAAAAGAAATAACTCTGCTGAGTTTTGAGTCCGCTAATAATCATTGCAGAAGTTATTATCTTGCAGAAAAGACAGCAGAGCCGACAATAAGGAGGCGTTCGAAGTCATTGTTTGAAGCTCTGTCTTATAATACATGTGCAAATGCTTTACATTTCCTTTAGGGAAATGCAAAGTATGGTTTCAGCGCTGTCATACAATGAGTGAGCATAAACCTTTCAAAATCCAAGTTCCACAAGGCAAATATATTGCCTTCTAACTAAGAGAAAAGAGGTGGATGTGCTGGATGACAGGATGCATGCATGAACCTCCTCCATCTGCTGCTTGGCCCATATAGTTCTGTGGGTTCTGTGTGGTAATGTCACTGCCCTACTTTCTCTCTAGGAATGAATTTGTTGTTGTTAGCTAAATGTCCGTTTTGGGGAAAACCTGTGGTGTTTGTTATCTGTTAGGTTTTCGTTGATTTTGGGAATGGTTTTTTTGAGTCTGATCAAATCTGGCAAGTAATTTATTTTTTTTTTAATTGTCTCAGGAAGTCTTCACTAAGGTGACATTTATTAATATTTGCAAATCACCAGAGTTAAAAAAAACACAACTTCATGAACCATATTCTGGCATTGGAAAGATTTCTCTTTCTTTCCCCTCCCATCCATCTATGCCTGTTTTTTATGAAGGCTTTGTCCAGTTCTACTCTATATTTTTTTCTATCATCATCCAAAGAAGGAAAGCCAACCAGCACTAAAATGTAGGTTTATTTAGTCAGTTACTGGCATAGTTTTGCAACAAACTAAGTCATTTTGGGTTCTGTAGGGTAATTATCAGTCCACCTGAACACTGATATACTCCATGATGCCTCCAAGACTTTCTTTGTACTAATTCAAGACTCAACGTTTTAAACACCAAGCTGCATTATGAGATAGTACTTATTAATGCCCCACTGAGGTATCTTTCTGCATAGAGAGTATTTATTTTTTCTACTAGTTATCCCCAGTATCCTTAGGAGTTGTGTCAGTAGGGACCTCACAAAGTCTCTGGGTTCAGTTGCCCTATTGAGAAGACACTCAAGAAAAGGGTCTGAGCAGAGGACTGCTAGATGAAAGGCTAAACCCCCCCCAAATTAAAAAAAAAATTAAAAAATCTTCAAAGAACAGTGTCATTGAGGGGGGTTTAAGAAGACATGGAAGGGAAGCCCTCAAGCTTTTATTAGCAGGGAAGACCTCTAGTTAGATTGGTATCATAGTCCTGCTGGGTGAAAGCCTTGCTCCATCAGTCAGTGAGCGAGTCCTCCCTGAAGAGCACTGAACGCGTCCTGGAACACATAGTTTCGAAACAGTGGAAACTGCAGAATTCTGATGGTAAGGTAAAATAAACAGTTTTGCTCTACTGTCACAGAAATCAAGAGTTACCACTTTATTTCCATCATTATTATTCCAATGTTAAGTCATTATATATTCTGTATTTAAATCTGAGCGAAGTCTTTTTCTGATCACTTCAACAACCTTCCCCTCCAAGGGGAAAGGTTTCGAATACTTTATGCAAGGGACAAAAAGAGTTTATTGACTTTCATACATGCAAAGCATAATAAATCATCATAATATTAAGAATTGTGGCCATACAGTAAATTCATCAAATCCTCAATATATCCTGACAGAAGGTTCATCTTAATGGAATCAGGAGTCACTTAAGGGGTTCCTAATTACTAGTGAAATGAGTGTTTTGCATCAGACTGATAGTTTCATCAAAAAGGACAGGAGCTTTTAAACTTGCATTTTATCTTTTTATTTCTTGCTGGAAGACCGGAGGCAATCACAACAGATTTTCTGCCAGCCATCTTCCCCTTCCTTTGCAGTGTTCTAGCTCAGCATCACAGGGTGATGTACTGTAGTGGTTGAAGTAAAATAGAGTCATAGAATGGTTGGAGTTAGAAGTTGGAAGTCATCCAGTGCCTGCCACCCTTGCCCTGGGCAGGGACACCTCTCACCAGAGGAGGTTGCTCCAAGCCCCATCCAACCTGGCCTGGAACGCCTCCAGGGATGGGGCAGCCACAGCTTCTCTGGGCAACCTGGGACAGGCTCTCACCACCCTCACAGCAATAAATTTCTTCCTAGTATCTAATCTGAATCTCCCCTCTTTCAGTTTAAAACTGTTACCCCTCGGTCCTATATTTCCCACCTCTCCTGTAGCCCCTTCAGATATCGGAAGGGGCTATAAGGTCTCCCCAGAACCTTCTCTTCTCCATGCTGAACAACCCCAGCTCCCTCAGCCTGTCTTCATAGCAGAGGTGCTCCATCCCTCTGAGCATCTTGGTGGCCCTCCGCTGGGCCCCTTCCAACAGGTCCATGTCCTTCCTGTGCTGTTTCTTTATCTCTTCCTGGGTTAGGAACTGATCTTAGCTGTGAATTCAGACGTGTGCTTATCAATACATGGGAACACAGCAAATTCCTTATTAGCTGTGCTGTATTCATCTTTGATTGAACTGCATCCATGCTGCCTGAGGAGTTCTCTTACATTTACCAATGTAACCATGAACCATGGGTTCTGTGTATATCATGGTTTCAGGGCTTGATAGGAAAGAGGAATAAGCTTGCTTTGGTTTTAAGTAAATGTTCAGTTGAGAAAAGCCACTTTCAATAGCTGTTATTTCAGAGTTTCCATACAACCTATACAACCAATGATTAAAGGTAACAGCTTATATTTTGTTTAGTGCTTCTCCAGCCTTTCTGTAAGGAACACAGTAGCTCCAGAGCATAGAAAATCATGCCTCTCGTACATGATTGACTGGGCTGTCAACTTTCTGGTTTTACCGGATGCACGTGTTGTCTGGTTTTGTGTATGAACTCATTCTTGTATTTAATGCTGTCACAGGTTTGCCTTTCCTTCACAAACACTCCTGTTTCTGAGCAAAGGTTGGACAAAATAGCACTGGCAAAACAGTATTTGCTGCTAAAAAGTTCATAGACTTTCTTAACCATAGGTTATATCTCAGAGTATTTATTTAGAGAAGCCTGGCAGTTGGCTTTAGCTAGACTAAGACCTTTGGTGAACGATGGCATGTGCTGTCAACCGTTGAGCGGTAAGATGAACGAGTCCCTGTATACTTAATACCCAGGAATTACTTGGGAGACAAGGCAATGGTGTTGCTCCAGTCATCCTGCTGTATCTATATGTCCTTGGCTTCTTGCTTGTTCAGTAAATTAGAAATCCAGTAAACGAGAAATCCCGTGTCTGAGGATTTGAGTGGTCCTTTTGCCACTACCTGAAAGATGAGCAAATTGACCCATTTTTCAGGTATTAATTTTTCATTAGCAATTTAGGTAAAACCTGAAACTGGGATTAAAAAAGGAAAAATGAAGATTGATTTCCATGACACATATGAAGTTGTCGGTGTATTTTTTATTGAAAAAGGCAAGTTGTTATGGCCAAGTTATTTGCAGCGTAGTTGAGCAGCAGATAACAATTTTTCTAATTAAATGTAAGTGTAGACACACGATGAACTGATAGGAACCTTGAATTACTGTGGAAGTCAGAAAGCAATTCAAAAGCAATGATAAAAGTCCTCTCTTGGGTGCAGTTTCGCCTCTAAAGTTTACGGATAAACTTTTCATTTGCATTTTTTCCACCCTTTCCACTCTAATGACAGACGAACCGATGTCATTACATTAGTAGCAGGTTCAAGGTAACAGACAATGTTAAACAAGCAATAGCACTCGCAGTACAGGGGGATTTGTGACCTGGTATTGCTGATTTTGAATTAACTCTGTGGAAATTACTCTTACAGCAAAGTCAAAATGCACGGCTTTGATAAGCTATTGATTATCTGCTAGCGTGTGATAAGGAGTCGTAAAAGGTGTTTTCAGTCTTGGGCTGTGATTTGTGCCGATCTCTTCCTTTTTTGTGATTGATTGTCTGTCTCCCATATGCAATCTCTTGATAAGTGGAGCCTGTTTTCTAAAGGAAACGTCACCCAAAAGTAGTGAAGCATGAAGAAGTTAAAATTAAAAAGATTGTGATGTTACAGGTAATTAATTTTTATGTATTTGGGAGTATACCAAGGAGGCATGGCTAATTAAAAAGAATAGTCAGTAGCTTTAGTATGCAAATACATTAATTGTTTTCTATATATTTTTTTCTATGAATTGTTTTCTACTCTCCTTGCTTGATAGATTGATCAAGCAGGACAGTCATCATTCAGTATCTAAGATTAACTGGTGATTTTAAATTAGAGGTGTGTTTCAGATAGAGAAGTTAACTTGGCTGCTTTTCCCTCCAAGAACAAACAAAACTGTGCTTTTCACTTTGAGAATGGAACAGATTTTTAAAGAAGCCACGTTAGAGTTAGTGAAAACACTGGTGTTGGCTGAGAAAATTATAGCAAGGCTGCAGAAGGAGTGAATATAGTCTGAAAGATACTTTTCCTGCTGGGAATTTTAACCAAGTTGATGTCCACAAGCAGGAATAAAGTGATAGGGCACAGTTTGCTCTGAGTACAGGAAACTTCCTTTAAAACGGGGGATAACCATAGTGGAGACCTCACCTTGTACATTTGGTACGTACTGAAAAGGGGGGGAAGAATAGGGAATATCACTGCGAGAAAGAACAGGGAGACCACATATTTCTGTGTAACATGAAAGAGAATTGGTTGAGCAAGATGTGTGTGCTTTAGCTTTTCACTATCACTAATATGTATTAAAATGCACCAAGTGGAGATTTTAAGGGAAAAGAGGTAAAGCCTGGCTGAAAACGGAGAATTTTGGACAGTACATAGTAAAAAATGAAATGAGAAAAGAAAATCAGCATTGTAGATCACCTTCAAAGTTGTGTTTGGGGTGAGAAAAACACCTTTTGTTTATTGCCAGGAATGGGTTGTCAAGTGCCTGTGGGGCTCCCCTGCTGGCACAGGAGGAGCAGGAGCCCTGGTGGCTCAGCAGAGACCCAGTCTGGGCTGGGTATTTCACTAATGGTGAAACCAGGGCATTTTCCAAGTATTTATCAAGCTGTAAAGTGAAATTTTAGAGACTTTATCTCAAATCTGATTCATTCAATTATCAAGAGTAAGAAACGAACAAACGGGTTAAAGTGACTGATTTTATAATATGCATAATTTTCTTCTTTTTTTTCCAAATATGGGAATGTTCTATTAATTGTCTGATGTTTATCGTCATGGTTAGTAACTTACTGGGAACGTTGATGGGAAAATACTAAATTCTCACAGTGTTTGTCAGAATCTAAGAAGAAAAAGGGGTCTGATTGTGCTTGGAAGAAGTAATTGCGGAGCTGCAGTTAGAAGTAATTTCCGTTCTGAACTGCAGATGATCTGCCCTGATTCAAACTTCTGGCTGGCACATCTGATACCTAAAGTGCTGGAGAAGGGACCACTGGGGTTCCTGGGTGGGTGTGGGGTGTTGCAGTAGTGTGGGGTCACTCGTGTGAAGTACAGACACTGCCAAACGCCGCAGTCTCAGCTGGCAACATTGTGCTGCTCCATCCTGTTCTATTCTTCGTTGATTCTCCAGTTTTCATTTTGTTACAAAGGAGAAAAAGAAAAGAAGCTCCCCTGCTCCCTAACCAAGGAGGCTTTAGCATAACTAGTGAGATCACACAGGCTGCAAGAGTATCTATTTATTTGAGGAGAGCAGAGAAGTGTGTAGAAAAGAATTCCTCACTTCTGGGAGGTTCCCCACTGTCCGGGGTTTGAACCTGCCTCGCTCTCCAGGATGTCATTTAGGAATTTTAGATATGAAGTGACTGAGCTTTCCTCTCCTCAAAAGAGTGCAGCATCTCTGTCTCAGCCTGAGCCCCAGCGTGTATCTTGAATATATAATCAACTACTTGGGTGATTTAATTGCTGTCTTGGATATTTGCCATGAGAAAAACAAAGCCACTTTTGCAATATGCACGTCTGTTTTCTGTTTCATGAAACGTTGTTTGTTACAGTGGGAAGTGGAGCTATTGTCAAAAAGAAAGCATATGTATTAATTTATTTGATCCTGAAATGTCATTTAGAAACATTTAAAGGTTTTTAATGCTGACATTTAGACAAAATACTTTTGCAGGGATGCTTTATCAGTGAACTTCACTTCAGAAAAATTCTCATCTGTGTCATAACACTGATCCTTGTAGCGATAATTAGCATTTCAATAGCTAGGCTGTCCCATTAAACTATAAGCTAGCTGTTCATTAAGGGTCAGGAAGCAAGGCTTCTCTTTGCAGCTTGCTGTCACAGTGCAGGGGGCGCAGATTAGATTAGTTCTTCAATTAACCAAGCAGTGATTCGTCAGTTTGAGATTTTGCAGATGTGTGCCAGGTACAGTTGCAGGAAATGAAGTAGCGGAGGGGGTTTCTTCTCTGGGCAGAAGAGTCCCCCCTCGGAGGCTGCAGGAGGCACCCTTTTTCCCACCAAGTCACAGAAGCATAGAATTGCCTAGGCTGGAAGGGACCTTTGAAGATCACTTATTCCAACCATCAACCTCACTCTGATAAGCCTCGAAGCCTCTCACAGGAACATGGTAGCAGGATTCATTGTCCCTGTAGAGATGTGATTTGAAGCAGGATGGCTCCTGATGGCAATGTAGTTATGGCAGCTCAGAGCTCGCCTTGGTTTTTTGATTGTCCCATGTCTTCTACGGCCAACTTGGGAGTCACCTTGGCCCACTGCAGTCTACGGAGGTTATTAAAAAAACAAAGCCCCAAAACCCAACAAAATAACAAAGAAAAAAAACCCAAACCAGTAAAGAAAATGTAAATGCTTCTTCCCAAAGCTGAGTGCTGGTGGTGTTTTGCTGACCCCAACTGTTTAACACCCGTATCAGCCCGACGGGGGGGAACACTGCTTGATTGCAAATTCAGTGTTCCCGAAATTTCTTTTCCTTTGAGACTCCTGCCCTTGCTTGTTCCTCCAGGTGAGAAAAAGGCTCTATCAAACAAAGTTACCTGAAAGGAGAGACTAAATGTGTAAATAAAAAGCCAACACTATTTTAATAAAATCTGTGTGTAAAATTAATCATTCAAGACACGAAAGATATGGGTGAAATACAGACCTATTAATTTCTGTGTTTACCTATTTTGAATTTTAAATTAGGTACTGTTGTATATGCACTTTTTTATCTAGTTTCATACAAATAAATATAAGAAATGTCCTGCCAGTGGTACTGGTTATACTTCCCCAAGGGTTCTCCCATGTCACAATTGCAAGCGCTGTCTTAAAAGTTGATAGTAGATATAATTTATTCTTTTTTTGTGTTCTCTCAACCTGTCTGCTATTAGAGCCAAGGAAAACTTCTAGCACCTATGGTGCCTCTAGGAAGGGCTGCCATAGCATGTCTGGAGAGCTGCCTGGCAGAAAAGGCCCAGGGGGTGTTGGTGGACTGTAGGCTGAGCATGAGCCAGCAGTGTGCCCAGGTGGCCAAGAAGGCCACCAGCATCCTGGCCTGGATCAGGAACAGCGTGGGGAGTAGGACTCGAGAGGTGATTGTGATTGTCCCCCTGGACTGGGCACTGAGGAGGCCTCACCTTAAGGGCTGTGTCCAGTTTTGGGCCCCTTCCCACAAAAAAGACATTGAGGGGCTGGAGCGGGTCCAGAGAAGGGCAACGGAGCTGGTGAGGGGTCTGGAGAACAAGTCTTGTGAGAAGAGGCTGAGGGTGTTCAGCCTGGAGAAAAGGAGGAGGCTGAGGGGAGACCTTCTCGCTCTCTCCAACTCCCTGAAAGGAGAGGGTAGCCAGAGGGAAGTCAGTCTCTTCTCCCAAGTCACAGGCCATGGGACAAGAGGAAACGGCCTCCAGTTGTGCCAGGGGAGGTTCAGATTGTAGATGAGGAACAGTTTTGACAGGGAAAGGGTTGTGAAGGCTTGGCCTGGGCTGCCCAGGTCAGGGGTTGAGGCCCCATCCCTGGAAGGACTGAAAAGCCGGGTTGCCCTAGTGCTTAGAGACATGGGTTAGTGATGGGTTTTATCAGAGGGATGGGCTTTAATCAGAGGGATTATCAGATGGTTGGACTGGATGATCTTGAAAGTCCCTTCCAACCCAGGCAATTCTGCTTTAATGACTGTCTTTGGTGAAGATCCTTGTTGTTCTATGCATTTTGAGTCTGCCACCAGTCTCAATGGGTAGATATTCCCCACTTGCTGGCTTTCAAGAGGCAGCAAACACCTGATCCTATTCACACTCTCTGTAACACACACACATTTATAGATCTTTCATGTATTTCTTGTCAGTTTATCTCAGGCTGAAAGGTACTTGCCAAT
Source organism: Jacana jacana (assembly GCA_013400555.1). Taxonomy (NCBI): domain Eukaryota; kingdom Metazoa; phylum Chordata; class Aves; order Charadriiformes; family Jacanidae; genus Jacana; species Jacana jacana. Next base: position 15,283 of record VZTM01039349.1, on the reverse strand, counting down.
GCACACTTATCTGTATGTGTTCAGGCGGAGCGCTCTGTGTTTGGTCATACCTTTGATCATAATGTCTCGTGCCTTTTCTAGTATATTATATTGTGGCTAATTTTTCTGAAGGCATGAAGAAACCATCAGCCTCTTCTTCTGAAAAGGATCAAGTAAGATTCAAACTCAGCTGGAATTAGCAGTTGTTGGCACAGCAGACCACTGCGTTCCTTTGTCTCCTCTGAGAGAAATACCCATTTAAAAGAAAACTAAATATTTCACAGACTTGTCTTGTAAGGAAATTGTAAGGAATTGTAAGGAATTTCCCCTCAGCAATGGGGAAAAACCCCAAGAGTAATCTTTAAGTCATGATGGTAGCGTTAGACCGATCCTTGACTATTTTCTATGTTCTGTGAATCTGTGTGAAGCAGAAGGAGGTGCATTTGTCTCGGGTTTTACAACTTGCTTTTCTGCAGGTGTTCTCTTGCTTCATTCTGAATCCTGAACAGAAACAACAACAATAATGTAATAATAATGATTTGTTGTTGTTGTTGTTGTTGTTGTTATTGTTGTTATTGTAAACTTACCATCAAGAATTTGAAAGATCATAAGATAATCCAGGAAATAGACTTTGTAGTTTGTCTGGGAAAAAGTGAAATGTCAGAAAGGAATTGTTTATTGTTCTTTGATGACAATTGTCACACTGGACCAAGGAGACCCTCCAGATGGAATTCTTGCTTTTGCCTGGAGTGCAGAGGAGATGACACCAGGGTGACAAGGCAGGAGGCCCATTGCATAATACATCTCCTTTGGTTTCCAGCGCAGAGTGTGTGGGAGAGATTCCTTATAAAGCATGTCAGGTACAGAGAAAGCAATTTAGTGAGCGCCGTGATCAGATCCCGATGAAATTCAATTCTTTTTTGGACCTGCTGTTCTGGGAAAATGCTGATAAAAGCAGTCTCTATTTTCCTCTTTGCTCTATTCATTATGCTATCTTGCTACTCTTTCAAAACAATTTTCCCCCCTTAAAGGTGGCTTATTTTGACAAATCAATGCAGGGGTGGGGGGTGGTTTTTGACAGCTTACTCTGTGAACAACGTGATCTGTCAGGATATTTGGATTTTACATTTTCATTTTGGTGAACTGCATAAGCATTAGGCACAGCAGAAAACTAAGAACACAGCAACCATAGGTTATACTGAACAGCTAAATTAAGGTCTAAAAGCTATTTGATATGTGGGAATGTTGGGGAAGATAGGACTTTTTATAACCTGTTGCAAACTGAGTGGCAGGATGTCATCACTCTTCCGGTGTTGGAAGCAATCTCTGTTGCAACACTGGTAGTTGCACTGATGCAGAACAAAATACTTATTCGCCATTATATGAAAAAGTATCTTTCTTTACCTCTCTGTCGTGGTTTCAGCCAAAATTACCAAAACCAGAGTGACAAATGGCCCTTTCTCCCCCCAGAAAAGAAGGGAAAGGAAGAGGATAAGGAGTTTTACAAGTTTAGAATGAACTAAACTAATGAAGTATTAATACTAAAATTAAAGCAAAAACAAAAGGAAGGAAATAATGAAATAGATACAATATATACAAAACCATATGGAGCTCCCAGGATGACAGTCACGTCACCAGCAGCATCAGGAAAAGTCCCAGACTGGACTCAGTGACCGACAGGAGCTGGATTCCAGCTCTGGAGTCAGAAACGCTGGGATCGGGATCAGAGGCAGAGGAACAGACAGGGTCCTCCTCAGATGTTGGCCATTGAGCATGCTGCAGACGGAATGGAATACCCCAGTTGGTCAGCTTGGGGTCCCCTGTCCTGCCCCCTCCTCCCCACAGGGGTGACCCCTCAAGGCTTTTCTGCTTCCCACCCTCCAACAGGGCAAATCCCCAATTCCCTGCCCTTGGTTGTTCCAGCAATGAGTATAAGCCAGGGCCTCTCTGCACCATCCCTGGGGGTGATCAGGCTGAGCACCCTGAGAGGGAACAGTTTCTCAACAATCTGCTGTTCATTTCAGACTTCAGTCAGAAGAGGCCCAGCTGAAAAAGTGAAACTGTAAAACAAAATATTGGTTCTGTTTTACCTCAAACCAGGACACTCCCCCACAAAATAATGAACATAACAGTCTGTTGAGCTTGAATAAATTGGAATAAGCTTGTATTTAGGCATTAGGTATCTTGTTTTCACACTTGGATATATGGTCTTAAGTTCTCAGAAGAAGAATGCCTGGGGAGACATTTCAGGTTTTTCAATATTAGGGAATTTATTGAACTCCTTACAGAAAATGCTTAACTGTTTAGCATCAACTGTCTTATAAACATCCTGCAAACCTCCATGGTATATGTGTATGCGAGTGCCTGGGAGCTCCTAGGACAACTGGGTAGGTAACACAGGGTTCACTGTGAGTTAGGAAAGTATTTTAAATATAATATCAATTTATTTGCTAACACTGAGACTTTGTTAACTGTGTGTCTGCCAGGTAAGTGCCAGGTAAGGCAGGCTGATGCAAGCTGGCAGGTTGAAATACTAATGCAAGTGATCGTTCCTCTCTTTGGTGGATTATTGCTCAAGGAGCTGTGATGTACCCACCAGACTTCATGCATGGATTCGGGACTTAGTGTTCCATGTGAATTTGTGGGTAGAAAATGCCTCGTAATGCTTAAAGTGAAGCCTTAATCCTAAAGACGCAGTTTTTCTCCATCCTGTTGGTGGATTTTGCAGGCTAATAGACACAGGAGCACTGCGAGTGGGGAGCTCACCTTGGTGAATCTGAGCAGAAGTTTGGGAACTCTTTCATCTGCTTTTATCTCTTACAGCGTTGGGTAATGTTCCCTCTCACATGTGTTGTGGCCCTAACCACTGACTTCCTGGAGCACACTTGACTCCCTGGAGCACCCTGAGGCAGGCAGGGGGGGAGCTGAAGTGGTTGTGAATCACTGAAACAGCATGACCTCAGGTTAGGAACCTGTAGTTGCTCTGTGGTTTGTTGGCTTCCATCATGAAGAAGAAAGTTGTTGTTAACAACTTCCCCGCTTAGAACCAGGCAGTGTCCCAGGTCAGGTTAAATGTGGTTCAGTACTTCAGAACACAATCATGTTTGTCGTAATGAGGAAAAAAAAAAAAAAAAAAAAAAAAGCTCTGTGCAGAAAATCATGTTGTTGTTCTAACTCTAAAAATGTGTCATTTCCTCCTTTTTTTTTTTTTTTCTTCTTTTTTTTTTAGCTCCCCGAGAGGAAGAATTTCTTCCTAAATGGATACAGTTGGCAAATCTGGCTTTGTGTCTCAGATAAACCATGGAAAAGACAGGAAATACATTCATTCTTTTAAAAAAATGTTTTTAAAGCAGAGCTATCCTCAATATAGAGTGTGCAGCAATTACTATGGTCCCCTGTCTATATAAAAAAATACCTTTAAACTCATAGTGAATACCATCAGTGCTTCTCCTTCCTCATTTAGCACTCAGTACTTGCTAGAACCAGTGCCTTGAACAACTTTATTGCGACTAGACTTCAGCGTAGCACCGTGCGCGACACAGCATGAGGAGCTAATTTGAACTCCTCAGCTGCTGTTGTCTTGCAGTTAGGCTGCTGGATGGAGAACGGGCTGGAAGGACGGTCTCAAAGAGTGGTGCTCAGTGGAGTTAAATCCAGCTGGTAGCTGGTCACAAGTGGTGTTCCTCAGGGCTCAGTGTTGGGGCCATTTCTGTTTAATGTCTTTTTTGATGATCTTGACAAGGATATAGAGAGCACCATCAGTAAGTCTGCAGATGACCCTAAGTGAGGTGGGAGTGTTGATCTGCATGAGGGCAGGGAAGCTCTGCCGAGGGACTTGGATAGACTGGATCCATGGGCCTGTGTTAGTGGCATGGGCTTCAACAAGGCCAAGGGCCAGGTCTTGAACTTGGACCACAACAATCCCATGGATGGCTACAGGCTTGGGGCAGTGTGGCTGGAGCTGCCTGGCAGAAAAGCAACTGGGAGTGCTGGCTGACAAGTGGCTGAACGTGAGCCAGCAGTGTGCCCAGGTGGCCAAGAAGGCCAATGGCATCCTGGCTTGCATAAAAAATAGTGTGACCAGCAGAAGTAGGGAGGTGATTGTCCCCCTGTGCTCAGCACTCGTGAGGCCACATCTTGAGTCTGGTGTCCAATTGTGGGCACCTCAACACAAGAGAGAACTGGAGGGGCTGGAGTGAGTGCAGAGGAGGGACACGGAGCTGGGGAAGGGCCTGGAGAATAAATCTTATGAGGATCGATTGAGGGAGCTGGGACTGTTTAGTCTGTGGAAGAGGAGGCTGGGGGGAGACCTCATCCCTCTCTACAACTGCTTGAAAGACAGTGTAGAGAGGTTGGTGCTGGTCTCTTCTCACAGGGAATTAGCAATAGAAGGAGAGAGAATGGCTTCAAGCTGCAGCGGGTTAGGGTTAGGCTGGAAATCAGGAAGGAGTTTTTCCCAGAAAAAGTGGGAACAGAGGAAGAGTTGCAACTAAGGAAGGAGGAGGAGGCAGGTGGCAGTCATTTTGAAAAAGCTGTCAAAAGTGTCTGCATTAGAAGACAAAAACCTCAGTTTCAGCTTTTAATCAAATTATTTGAGCTGTTACATTTCAAACCTCTGACATTGTAGATGTTTTATTGAAAGCCTGGCATTCATGGACATCTTAAAAAGCTTTAAATAAAGTAATATACATAGAAAATCTTCGGAAAATACACAACTTTGAAAAAAAAACAAAGCCACTTCTTTCATTTTATTATGCTTGAGAGCACAAAATGCATATTCCGCAATCTCAGTTGTAAATTCCCATGTAATGGTTCCATCCGATGTTTCATTCAGCGTGTGATGGTGAGAACAATATACAGATGCCTAGAAATCCTGGTTGGATTTTTGAATGCAGCTGTGGTCTTTAGTTAATTAAGCTTCATGTTAACAAATACATTTAAAACAGAAATTGTTCCTTTTCCTCACTGTCCTTCGGAGGAGCTTAGAACAATCTAGCACACAACTGCACGCAGAGGTTTATGGTTTACTTTGCGAATTTGAGGACTAGTCAGTGATGTTCTGGTTTAAAAATCTTTTGCTTTAGATTGCTGAATGCATTTTTCAGGCAAGAAAAAATAGGTGAGTTTCTGGCAGTTATTACTAGTTAATTATTATCGTGCTGTTGTTCCACTTAGACATCTGTATTCCAGCCACGTACCACCATTGAAGCAGAGACAAGAACTGAAAGAAAGAGTTGTGCTGGGGTATGAAGGGGTGTGCAGAGCTGACCTCAGAGACAGTCTGGGAAGCGGTGGCGGTGGTCACTGCCTGAAGGAAAGCAAAGACAGGTCAAAGAGCAAGACATTAACACAGCGCAGCAAATGAGGCTGAGCGTTTTCCAGCTACAATAAATGCACGGAGACAAAGCATTTCAGTGAGAAGGATCCTGGGTATCCTGGTAGACAGTGAACTATCCCTGAGCCAGCAATATGTGCCCTGGTGGCCAAGGGGCAAATGGAATCGTGGGCTGTGGAGGGAAGAGTGTGGCCAGTAGGTGGAGGGAGGTCATTCTCCCACTCTGCTCTGCACTGGGGAGGCCACAACTAGAATCCTGCCTCCAGTTCTGAGCTCCCCAGTTCAAGAGAGACAGGGAACTACTGGATAGAGTCCAGCGTAGGGCAACAGAGATGATGCAGGAATTGGAGCATCTCCCTGAAGAGGAAAGGCTGAGAGAGCTGGGACTCCTGAGCCTGGAGCAGAGAAGGCTGAGGGGAGACCTTCTTCATGCTCACAAGGATCTGAAGGGTGGGTTGAAGGAGGATGGAGCCGAACTCTTCTCAGTGGTTCCCAGTGACAGGACAAGGGGCAACGGGCACAAGCTGGAACAGGGGAAGTTCCATTGGAATATGAGGAGAACCTTGTTTGGGGTGAGGGTGTCAGAGCCCTGGGAGAGGCTGCCCAGGGAGGGTGTGGAGTCCCCTTCTCTGGAGACCTTCCAGCCCTGCCTGGATGCTGTCCTGAGTGATGTGCTCTGGGCAACCCTGCTTTAGCAGGGGAGTGGGACTGGATGAGCTCTAGAGGTCCCTTCCAACTCCCACGATTTCCTGATTTCAAGTATACGCTGTTGTGGTTTTGGGGTTTTTTTGTGTTCTTTGTAGCCCTTTCAATTTTAAAACAGTAACTGGATAATTTCCCATCTTCATTCCCGTTTTCCCATGACAGAAACTTGACGCATCTGTCAGTTGAAGTGTGTATTGTTTGGTGACCAGGGTAGGTGAATGGCACTATTTTATAGTATTTATGAACAAGCATTTTATTACTTGCTGATCATTTTGTAACGAATAACAAGAGATCCTTCTATTCAGAAGTGCCAAGTTAAAGGTTCCCTGTGCCCTGCCCTCAGCCCCTAAGCAGTCAAGTCTTGCGTGACTTCCATTGAACAGGAGGATCAGTTTGAGTCATTGCCCTCCTGAACATAGCTGAAAATATTTCTTTCAGAGTTTTGGTCAGTGTTTTTTCATAAAACAACTCAGTATGTTAAAGGAAAATGTGGGAAGAAAAAAACAACTTGAGGTAATTCATTAAGTGTGCAGCCTTCGGTGCTTAAAGCTGCAGGCTTTTCCCAGTTGACCCCCAGGCTCTCTACTCTGAGTAATTTAGCATAATCTGTCGTTCTTGCCGTGTTCTCCCCCCTGTTTGCCAGTGCTAGCACAGATCCTTGGGGATTCTCCTCTCTCTCCCTAGGAGAACCAAAAGCTTACTTCTGCTCTGCCCCATCTCTCTTAACCTGCTTTGGGATCCACAGGTCTTGGCTTGTGTTCTGCCTCGGCCAAGTTTTCATAAGGGTTTTTCATAAGATTGTTAAATTTGGCTGGAAATCTACCGGTGCTGCATCAAGTGGTTCCGTGGTAGCCATGTGCTGGTCATTCCTGCAGGGAACCACAGCAGGTCTGAGATGGGGTTTCCCTTTGCAGAAACCCAAACTTCCCCCAGTGTATGGTATATATTTATTTATCTGTTCGCTCAGAGGGTTATTACATCTGATAAATTTTCCTGGTAAAAGCCTTGGGCTTCATGATGATACTCCCTGGGGTTGCCCTCAGACCCTTTTAATTTTGGTGTTCTGTTCTCCACTTGCTGTTCCTCAGGTACCACAGCACCTCTGAGCTGGAGATGACACAGCACAGCCAGTTCATATGACTCATTCTTGCCTTCCTTTAGAAATCCATCTGCTCTTGGCCCTGTGCTTCTCTTCGTTTGCTTTTTGCCATCCATAATATTTCCAAATACTATGATTTTTTGTGGGACCTGGATGGCATCCCCTATGGAGAAGGTGCTGGCATAGGGATCTATTCAAGTACTTTCATGGTGAACACAAAAGGAGGTGAAAAATGATCAGGTTTTGTGCTACTACCTTGTTCTCCCTGAGACTTTTTTAAATATCTTTTTTTTTTTTCCCCTTGATCACCTCATGGCCCAGCAGACTCCTGGCAGGCTGCCTGTCGCAGTTCTTTCTGAAGAAGGAATTTTTATTATTTATTTATTTATTTATTAATAATTGTGGTAACATTTGCAAGTTGGGGTTTGGGGGTTGTTGGTTTTTTGCCTGCCTGATGCTATATTCTGCTGTATCAAAGCACCTGGAATTCTGTTAATACCAAAATCAGTAGCAGAGAGATCTCTTCCTTAATGAGGAAAAAGTAAATCAATTACTGCATATTTTGTCCCAGCAGTGACAAGATCTCCTTGTTTGTTTGGGGTTTGATCACCTACTTCTGCTCGAGCTTCTGGACCCTTTTATCTTCTTCATTTTGAAGGGGGTGGTTTTTGAAGGCCAGCTATTTATGCAGAGTAACCTTCCCTGTGCTGCCCCACAGCCTTGAGGACTTGCCTTGCCCTTTCGCAAGCCTGTCTGATTAAAACAAATCCCAAGCATGTGCATTTTCTGTGCCTCCAACTGAGTGTCCTTAAGCAATCATGGGCACTGCAAACATCTCACTCTTCCAGAAATGTTTTCCTTTCCTTTTAATGAGCTGCCATGTTCTTGCAGAACTCTTTTTTGATACTGAAAATGACAGTGACAGGGTTTTTTGTCTTTTGCAAACCTGAGGGTGGTGAGATCCTGGCCGAGGTTACCCAGAGAAGCTGTGGCTGCCCCATCCCTAGATGGGTTCAAGGCCAGGCTGGATGGGTCTTGGAGCAACCTGCTCTGGTGGGAGGTGTCCCTACCCAGGGCAGGGGGTTGGAACTCCATGGTCTTTAAGGTTCCTTCTAACTCTAACCATTTTATGATTCTGTGTTGGTTTTCACAGACCCCATCTTGTAATATTTGCCTGCTTTGCGGAGCTGTGAGGAGGCTCTACCTCCTCTAGTGAAGTCAGAAGCTACCTTCTGTCTCTATGAGACTGTGTCCTCTCTCAAAGGGCTGAGCAAAGCCTCATCTTTCACCTGAACCTCCTGGTGAGGATGGTGGTTGGTGTTGTATCACTGTGGTCTGTGGGTCTCTAGCAACAGCTGGGAAGTGTGATCAGTTTGGGGGGCAGGACTGGGGCCCTGTCCCCATGAGATGGGCTCTTGGGCCCCCACGAGCCCAGATGGTTTTCCTGCCAAGCGGCACCACGTTGACAAGACTTGGGAGATGCTGAGAGCACCTGTTTGTGCCTTTTCCATTTTAAATCACTTGGGAAAGAAAGAAATATCCCCATGTCATGGTGGTAGTTATTGCTGCTATTGATCAAAGCATGTAATGACCACAAATTTTTTAAATAATTATTTTTCATTCCAAGTATATATAGCCTTCTGAAACAATCCTATACACACATTTACAAATGCATTAAAATACTTAATGGCTGCTTCTTTGTGCAGTTACATTTTCATTGTTTAATTTAAGTTTGATGAAAAAGATACTTGCATTATCTATGGATTATTAACGCACAATAAAAGTACTTTTAGCTTTGCTTCAAATCACATCTTTCTATTTAATTCAAAACAGCTCTAAACAATCTCTAAACATTGAAGTGGGTTGTTTCTGGCATGATATCCTCTGCTTTCTGAGCAGCCTGTTTCAGGCTGTGTACAGTACTTAGAAAATTAACTGATATGGAATAAAAATCTGATGGATTTCACATTTCATTCTTAGTTTTCTTACACTTCTTCATTTTCATTATCCCACCTGCTCGATTGGTTCTGAGGAGTCAGTGTTGTGGTGGTAGTGTGAAAGAAAATACCTCTTGTTCAAATAAACCCTGTTAAATTTCAAATGCAGTTTTTCTAAATGCTGCTCTCAAGCTTCTCCTTGAAGTGGAAAGTAAAACACATATCATAGAAATATAGCATGGTTAGAGTTGGAAGGGACCTTAAAGAGAATCCAGTTCCAATCCCCTGCCCTGGGCAGGGACACCTCCCACCAGAGGAGGTTGCTCCAAGCCCCATCCAGCCTGGCCTTGAACCCCTCCAGGGATGGGGCAGCCACAGCTTCTCCTGGTAATCTGGGACAGGGTCTTACCACCCTCACACCAAAGAATTTCTTCCTCATATCTCATCTAAATCTCCCCATCTTTTAGTTTAAAACCATTACCCTTTGTCCTATCACTCCATTCCCTGTCAAAGAGTCCCTCCTCATCTCTCCTGTAGCCCCTTCAGATGCTGGAGGGTTGCTCTAAAGTCACCCTGGAGCCTTCTCTTCTCCAGGCTGAACAACTCCAACTCTCTCAGTCTTTTCTCTATGAGTTATATATCCAACAATTATTATTTCAGTCTAGTTCCGACCGTGGAGTGCAGCTGACACCTTGTTATTGACACGACTGGATCCATCGCTGTGAATCCAGCATAGAGTCATTATTTCACCTTGGCCTGTAGTATTGTAAGTGTAAAACTTAGGCAGCCTTTGCCAATGAGACTGGTTTTGTTGTGAGTATGCTTTTAACTCTAATGTAGATTCGTCTAAGAGGGCTTCAGTGATCTCTAAGTTTAAAAATAGTGTTTTAATCTTGGACAGTTTCAGACATAATCTTATCTCCTCTCAACATGGAACTTTTATGCAGTCCTAAATCATTTTAAAAATTCAAACGTCTGTCAAATATATCTCCCTCTCTCTTTCTTTATGCCTATTTTGAGCTCGTCTTCCTCATTACACTTTAGAGAGTTTAATTTTTTAAAATGGTCAAAATTGGAAACTGGCCTGTGACAAAGGACCTTGCTTGCTCCTTGGGAAGTGTGGAAAAAGCCGTGAGCAGAGAGGCAAAAGTGAGAAGGTCCCAGCCCCGAGCCAGACGGCAGATGCTTGGCACCCAAAGCCGAGAGCTGTGTAACCAAGCGTGGGCACAAGCCCTGGCTCATCAGCCTGGACAAGTCTTTTGGACCTGAGTGACCTGTAGGAAATGACTTCTGGGTGGGCAAATGGTGGGCAGAAAAGCTGGTGTTACTGTGGCCACATATTCAAAATGACAGGAAGAGGGTGTTTACTCTCTGCTCTGCCAAACTGCCTCGCTCCATTCCTGGCTTGTTCCTGACTCCTCACCTCTTTTACCTCTACATTTATTGATGGGCATCACTAAAGCTCTTGCAGATTCCTTCCACATCTCCACAGGGGAACTTCTAACAGCTCTGCCAAAACTTGGCCAAGCCTGGACTTGTCTTGTTCGCATTCCTACACTAAACTTCAAGTTTCCTCTTGCAGAACATGGATCGCTAGAGCTTTCCAAAGCCAAGGCTTCCAGGATTTATTCGTACGTGGAAAAAAGGAGTCTGGTTTTTCAGAGAGGTTGTTAAACATTTTGACCACACAAATAAAAGTTCAAGGGGGCTGGTGCCATCCTCCTGGCACCCACCCTTGAAGTATTTATAGGCGTTTGTCAGATCCCCCCTCAGCCTTCTCTTCTTCAGACTAAAAAGACCCAGGTCCCTCAGTCTTTCCTCATTGTTGAGATGCTCCAGGCCCCTCATCATCTTGGTGGCCTTTGCTGTCCCCTCTCCAGCAGTCCTCTATCCTTGAACTGGGGAGCCCAGAACTGGTTCCAGTGCTCCAGATGGGACCTCCCCAGAGCAGAGCAGAGGGGGAGGATGACCTCCCTCCACTTGCTGGTCACACTTTTCTTGATGAACCCCAATTTCTAGTTGATTAGGCAGCTGTGGTTACTGAAACTGTTGTTTTAGAGCTGGGAATTGCAGCTCTGGTGTTACAACATAGGAAAACTTTAGAAAATATTCAAAGCAACAGTGATGGCCCAGTGCTATTAGGAGGGACAGGAATGCTATTGAATGGTAGGTAAAGAATTGGGCAAAGAAATACTCAACAAAGCGAAAGCCTGGGAATGCTTTTTCTGAGTTTCTGTTTCCATGTTCAGCGTACGAGACCGCTCCACTTCTGAATAACCCTGTGAGTTATTGCAGTGTCCATCCAGACTGATCCCTGAAATGTCTGTACCTTAGCTTGAATTTCTTTTGCAGTATGTATTTGTGTGTCACAGCCACTCCGCCTCCTAATGAATCTCAGGTCCAAATAGTTTATATTTCCCTTTTTAAAGCCTTTGCTGTATTTTTCACTGCCACAACCCTGTCTGAAATGTCTGATTCAAGGCAGTATTCATAGAAGCATAGTCAAGTATTCGATTGAACGTTTGCAAGCTTCCTTTCCTTGAAGTAGTATTACAGTATAAAGTGTGTTGAAGAGACAGGAGATGGCTGCAGGAATATATATGCTGCCTATTTCATTGGGATTTCAAAAGGGACATGCTGTAACTATCCTTAAATACGAGGGTTTTTTCTCCTGCAATTTCAGCAAATACCCTTTTCAAGTGGGATGTTTTTGTGTTAAGCCTAAAGATCTGCCTGCTGGCTTTCTAATTTTTCTGTTTCAAATCTGTCTGATCTTTCATTTCAGGCACGTGTGAATCCCATCAGTGTCACTCCACCCATACAAGCCATAGATCAGGATCGAAACATCCAGCCTCCTTCCGATCGACCGGGCATCCTCTACTCCATCCTAGTCGGTTGGTGTCTGCTACTCTTGCTGTCACTCACAATCAGTTACTTTGTTATGACCAGCCAGAGAAAGATTGACTGGGAGAGTGCAAACCTGATAAAAGTTCGTATTGTGGTGGTGGGATGCTTGAAGTCATTGTTCTACTTGTTTACACTTAATTGCAATTTAGAAGCTTACTTCTGGTTGTTGCATTCTTTATTATTATTTATTCAGCCTAGATCCAGAACTGTTGGGTTTAGTGAAAGGAGCAGCACAGGAAGCAAAAAGAGAGAGACTTCTCTGCTTACAGCTACGCTGCCATGTGTTTTTCACTCACAGGTGAAAAGCTGCAATAAAATAGCTAAAGAAAGGCAAAATGGAGCAGTTTTCCTTCCCAAAGTCTTGTAGCACCGAGCGACTGACAGGGTCTTACTGCACCCACCTTTCGGTTTGCTGCCTGTGAGCCTTAGGCTTTCCCTTGGACTTCAGTGTTTGTTTAGATTATGCAGTTTTCTGGCCAGAGGGGGATGCAGTCCTAGAAGGAGAGTTTGCAGATACCCGCTTTGCTGGGGGATACCTTGTATTCTGCCGTGGTTGTCTTGTTTCCTGCTGCTTTCCTGTGTTTGGCATTTGTTTCCGTTGGCTCAGTCTGTATGATGGCTACAGGCTTGGGGCAGTGTGGCTGGAGCTGCCTGTCAGAAAAGCAACTGGGGNGGGTTAGGCTGGACATTAGGAAAGAATTCTTCCCAGCAAGAGTGGTCAGACCCTGGAATGGGCTGCCCAGGCAGGGCATGGAGTCACCGTCCCTGAATGTGTTTAAGAGTGGATTGGATGTGGTGTTGGGGGATCTGGTGTAGGGGAGAACTTTGTAGAATGGGGCTGATGGTTGGACTCAGTGATCCCAAGGGATTCTATGATATTTTGCTTGCCATCAAAAAAATAATTAAAAAAAAAAAGAACTTATGCATATTATAGTTCTGTTGTGGGGGAGGAAGAATAATAGGTTGTATGGTTTGGTGGTCCTGGCTGTCCCAGTAGGGTACAACCAAATTGCTAGTGTACCAGGTACCCATGTACTGAGTGTGCAAGTCCTGGGCTCTGTGGGCAAAATGCAGGAGTCTGAACCTGTGTGGTGCCAACAGAGCGATCTGGAGGCATTTCCAGGGCTCTGCTCCCAGGGCCATGGTCATGGCAGATCGGCCTCAGCACCCTCTAAGAAAAGAAATCAAGTTTTGTGAAGAAAGTTAGGTTCCTTCAGGCTGTCACTGGATTCAGATGTGGCAGACCAGGAGATGCATTGCTCTCAGCTAGTCCTACCAAAAACGTTTTGCAAGGAAATTCGTAAATACTTTCAGAGTAACCATACTAGCTGGTTTTATGTTGGAAAATTGCCTTCGCTTATTCATAAATTTTGCGACTGACAGTTTTCCTGTAGTGCAATGTTTTGTCCATTTTTTTTTTTAAAGTTCTTCACATAATTTACAAAGTTCTTCAGGAGTGAACTTATTAAAAATCGTGTTTCACTAATGTGTGGTGGTTTTAGTCTCTGAAGGACTGCTTTGACCTTGAAGAAATAATTTAGAGATATATATTCTGTTTTGACCTCAAAGAAATAATTCAGTAAGATGTATTATAACCATCTGGTTTGGTTTGGGGGGCTTTTAGGAATTTTTCAATGTAAAAGCTTTTTTTTACCCCCCTCCCTTGCTCTTCAAAAAGATTTCTTTTTGCATTTTAAGTCATCTTTGCGGGTATGCAGAGCTATTTATACTTTAGCCATTACCTCACAAAAATACTCAGGAGTTTCACAGGAAATAGACCTTGCAGATCCTTCTGTCTATATGGATTTCCCCCTTGCTTTAGATCTAAACATAGTTCCTTATACCTTTGGATATGTCTTTTTTTAAACACTGGAAGGTCCATAGGATGAGAGAATAAGCTACTTACTGAGCATGAGAATGATTTTGGATTCAATTTGGTTTGACTTTGTTCTAATTTGGTTCTTATTTTACCCGGCTTTCTTCCTCCCACTGCACACCTGTACAGGTCAAGTCCCAGCACACGCTCTGGGCACGACTGGTGTTAGATATGAAATCTGCGCGTCTTTAGGATCTACTGAAAAGACCCATTTCTTGTAACAAAGCCTGGCATCAGCGCAACAATAACTCGCCTCTCCTTGATGGGGCTCGCTAACCGCATCCCTAAGCGCTCATAAAGATCTCTGCCTGTCATGCTTTCAAGCTAACTAGCCTTTCAGGTGTTCGGGTAAATGCCTCGGTGCTCCGTTCGCCAAATCTGGAGATTCCTCCCACGAGAAGGGTAGGAGTGAACCTCTCCAGTTCCAACAGCAGCAGGTTCCCCTGCGGTTCATTGAAAAGGAGCCAGACTCGCTCGGTGAGGTAACCATAAATGTCTGAGTTGTTGCCCAGTCACTTGAGCATAGCAGCACTGAAGAGACAAGTAACTTGAGGGTAAGGCACTTGAGAAATGAAGAAATAGCCCGGGTGTATCACTAGCCCATTAATTTCTGCTCGCTTTCTCACTCCGAGCGCAGTCCTCTCGAAGGATCTATCACAATGTCTGACTGTACTGGTTCAAGTAGTTATGGACTGACACCGATAAAACAATACAAGATTAGGTCTCAAATATTCTCGAGGGTCATCCTAAGATTAGGGGACTACTTAGGGCATAGCACTACTGGGATTGTAGTCTTCTGTTTAAAGTACTGGCTAAAGAGCTGCCTACCGAAGTGCAGTGCAGTTGTTCACAGAAGAGGATTGAACCGCGGTTTTATGCAATACTTCAATTCTTATAAAAAGCCTAATATCTTTATGTTTGGAAACACAGCTCCCCTTCTCTCATCTGCAGTCTCACCTCATTTTTCCGCTTAATGCTGACTGTACACAGCCCTGTGCTACTCTTCTATTTCCTGCTCAGTCCTATTTGAAGGTTTGTTTGTTTCTTTTCCCTTAGCTCTTTTTTTTAGTAATTTTAAGGCTCTCTTTTCTCTGGGGCTGGTCTTTGAGAAAAGTAAATTTTTCCTTTAAATCAGCAGCTGCTGGCTTTGACCCTGCAACTGTCTGTGTGATTTCTGCTGCCAGTTTTGGACAATTAGTTGTGCTATTTGTCTGATCTTTAAATAAAAAGCCCAAACCCACAACATATTAGAGGGGATTCCCTCCAGTCATGTGAGCTCCTTGATGTGATTGCTTGGCAGGCAACATGCCCCAAAAAAACCCTCCTCTGGCTCCTAGTAAAGTAAATCTTAAGAGTACTCTTCACCTCGTGGACCTTCCCCTCTGCTGTAAGATCATCAAGGTAGAAAAGATCATACAATCACAGAATGGTTACATTTGGAAGGG
>VZTM01039348.1:358-62771 GCA_013400555.1 Jacana jacana | reverse complement strand
AAAACACTTTTGTCATGATCTCCTGCTGCTTGCAGGTTGCCTTTCAGTTGCATACATCTGCTTTACTGTACATAGAATGCCTTGGTGTGTTCGATTGGGTTTTGATGCTGGTTCCCCCCCTGCCCTGTTTCTTTTCTGGTGTTCTCACTGTTTCCAGAACATTGTGAGTTTAAAATGACAGTAGGTCTATAGCACTTAGATAGAGGTTTAAAGGCTAGTTTAGTTTAAAGAATTGATGAAAATGTGAAAGTTAAGGCAGAGGGAGAATAATAGGATATGTATTCAATAAACCTATTAAGCAGAGAGTGGGAGTTACACCATTTAGCAGTGAAGCTTCAAAATTTAGTTTAATCCTTTACTTTAAGGATCCATTCCTAAGCATAGGTTTCCCCTGCTTTTGGCAAAGTAATTTAGGATCCCAGAATGTTTCTGCAGTCCTAAAGACAGCAGAGCATTCTGTGTAGAGGCAAAATCAAGAAGTGGGTTCACAGGGGAGACTTCCTGCAGGATCTGCTCAGCCACAGAAAATGAGCACTCAAATACTCAGAGCATACCTAGGACTCATTAACACAGACTGCTAAGCTTTAAACTATGCAAAAATGAATTATTGCTTTATTGGGACACCCTAGTTTATGTAAATGGAAATAAAATAAAGCATATGATTTTCACTGTTGCCATTAGCAACAGTTCTGTTATTAATTTCAGCCTACATTCCCCTCCTGAAACAACCACTTCATTGAAAGAAAACCCTGTGGGACAGGTAATGCAGAAGTTAAGGCAAAGTGAATCAGTGCATTTGCCATATATACTAAGAGTAACAATGAAGATAATTCTTATCTTGTCCTAGTAATTTTAAATAAAATTAGGAATTATAATTCCTGTATCCCCTTCTCAAAGCATTTTTAAATATGCGTTGTCAGCTAGCATCTGTGCAACCGCCATCCAGACATTGTATTTTTAACACATATTTCCGTGTTTTCTTGAAAGTGTATCCACAGTTTGGGAAATTATCTATTAGATATCAATTAATTATCAGAGAGGTTTTTATTTGAAAAAGGGTTATATAAAATTCCCAAGTATCCAGTTTAGGAAAGATCTCCTGTACAGCCCAGCAGTTAAACTGGGAATGTCTGAAGCACTGGGTTGCTAGGTCTCCTGAAACAAGACCTGTAACAGTTCAGTTCATGATTGGATTTAAATGCTCATTTTTCCTCCCATTTGTCTTCAGTTGCACCCCAACAATTTTTCATTATCTATCTGAGGCAAAAAAAAATATGTGTTTTTTTAACAGAGTGGATTTTATTAAAAGCCTGGAAATTCCCCCAGTGAACCAAAAACCACAGATTTTATAGTCTCTGAAGTATCATTGCCTATTTTTGAAGAAAATAAGTAAGACTTTTTAATTAATTAAATGGCTATTTGTATAGGGAAATGTTGAATTTGTATGCGCTATGATCAAATAATGAATTCCATTCAGGCATATTTATATATCTTGTAATTTGCATGGTTTTCTCAGCTGCTACAAAATCACTATTGTAAACACAGAGAAGTCAAAAGAAAATGGGCAAACACAGTCCTGCTATAATTCCACCGTCTGAAATGTATTTTTGCTGTTGCTTAAAGTCACCCTAAATCTGTGCAACTGGCTTTAGGTATAATCTGCCTGAATCTAAATTAGTCATAGAATTAAACAGAATTTAGCTCTCATCAAATGGTAGAGATACGTCTTTATCTTTAATTATGGGCTTTTTTTTCCCCTTCCACAAATGAAGTAATTTGTGACTAAAAGCTTAACTTTTAAAAAACATCCTTTTTTGTGAACTGAAAAAAACAAACTTCTGCATGTTCTTTCATCAAAAAGTCTCTACATCTTAAAAAGAACTACATCTCAGCACCGAGGCTTAGGGCAACTTCACCAACGTCTTTGGCTGCACCCAAAGGAAAATAGATGTGTTGCATGATATATTACCAGCTGACGATAGTAGCCACGCAAGTAGGATTTTGTAATGACCATGTTAATAGCTATGGGAGACTTCTGACTTGCTCCACGTTTACAAGAAATCCTCAGGAACCTGGGCAGACTCGAAGCAACTGATTGCTTATGGAGTTAATAAAACCTGCCTGTCCAGAGTACATTACAGGAGATCACATTCACAGCTCCTATAAAGCAAATGTGTATATTTATGTGAAGAACTTCAGAGCAACCAAAGCTGTATGTAGCTCCTTTTATCCCAAAAATATTTTACTGCCACAGAGCAGAAAACTCCTTCCTTTTAATTTTTTGGCACATTTCATTACTGTGCCTACATCAGCGTCCCCTTTTTATTCAAATACATATGTAACACTGAGTTAGGCAAGTTGTCTACAGATTTTATCAACCAGGAGAAAATATGCCATATTTCAACTAATATCCATGGAAGTCCATAATGTGTTCAGCGTTGATTAACCAGGTATTCAGGCTGCCCAGAGAAGTTGTGGGTGCCCCATCCCTGGAAGTGCTCAGGACCAGGTTGTATCAGGCTTTGAGCAGCCTGGTCTAGTGGGAGGTTTCCCTGCATAGGGCAGGTGTTTGGAATGATCTTTAAGGTCCCTTCTAACTCTAACCATTCTGTGATTCTATAATTCTGTGATTTTGTGTTAGATACTACTTTAAAGACAAAATTGGTCTTTATTTTTCTCTCAACCTGGAGAGAAAGTGTGCATTTTTATTTGGGTAAAATAATACTTTTTCACTCTGGTCTTGTATATGAATATGGTCTGGTAATGTATATTCTGGCACATCTATTGCTGCCGTTGAATTCTTTGTAAATAATTATTGTGCAATTCTACTTCTACTGGAGGCTATGCTATTAAATCATAACAATCCTATGACATCAAAGAAGGTACACTTCACTCATAACTTAATTAGAATTTACATACATGTATTTAAAATTGCAGTCAGTTCCCCCTTACTTGATAATATCTTTCTAGTATTGAGTGGCTATTAGATTAAAAAAAAAAAAAAAAAAAAAAAAATCATGGTCCTGAACTCAGAACTCCTCCTTCTCCAGCAAGTAGCCTAGCCATGAGTCTTGCACTCTACCCCAAAAACTGAAGCCTTTTTTTCACGCTGTCATAGTTTAAGCCCTGCTGGCAACTAAGCCCCATACAGCTGCTTGCTGACCCTACCCTGGTGGCATGAGGAAGAGAATCAGAAGAGTAACAGTAAGAAAACCCGTGGGCTGAGACCATGACAGTTTGATAGGGTAGAGCAAAAGCTGTGCATGCAAGCAAAACAAAACAAGGAATTCATTCACTGTTTCCCTTGGACAGGCGGGTGCTCAGACATCTCCAGGAAAGCAGGGCTCCATCACATGTAATGGTTACTTGGGAAGACAAATGCCATCTCTCTGAATAGGCTGCCTGGTGCCTTGTTCCCCAGGTATATATACTGAGCCTGACGTCACATAGTGTGGAATATTCCTTTGGTCAGCTGGGGTTGGCTGTCCCAGCTGTATCCTTCCAGCTTCTTGTGCCCTCCCAGGCTGCTCACTGGTGAGGTGGTATAAGGAGCAGAAAAGGCATTGAGTCTGTAAGCACTGCTCAGCAGTAACTAGAACATCCACGTATTAGCAACACTATTTTTAGCACAATTCCAGTACAGCCCCATACTATCTACTATGAAGAAAATTAACTTTATTCCAGCCAAAAGCAGAACACAGGCTGTGGTAGTTTCACCAGTAGACTAGGTAGCAATGCCAACTAGATAGTCTTTCACTCAGCAGTGGGGACAGTTGCAAGGCAATTGTAAACATAAACCCCCGGTAGAAGATTGTACCTATATAAAGGTACAAACACTAGCAGAGCATTATAGCAACCGCTATCACCATTCTTAGTTTAGAAGAAAGGTGTCTGCGTTCGGAAGAGAGCTTCAACCTGTGAGTCCCAAGTAAACATATCCTTTTAGTAATGAATAAGGTACCTAAGCCCACAAGATGAATAACTATGACATCCACTTGTCTCCAAAGATGAGTCTTCAGATTTCCTTGTAGAATACCTAGTTGCACACAGCATGCAAGCAGATGCTTGAATCATTTGTTAAATGTTCCCTCCTAACTCCAGTCTGTAACAAGACACCTAATTACACAGTGTGTGTAACAAGGAGCCATAATTTGGGGTTTTGTAGACTTCTGTTAGCCTGAAACTATTCTCATGAACTGAAGAAGTCAGGGATACTGAATGCACACTTTTCACATCCTAAAGTGATTTCTGTGTGTCTGCATAGTGTGGCATGAAATAAGGTCTGTTTATACTCATAAATGAAAACTGATCAGCTTTTAAGAGCGCTCAACTATCCCTCCAAAGCACTGTATCATTCTCATTTTCATAGCATTTCATTCCCTACAGAACACATACTGTGCATTATACTTTTTCATTCTCACCTTATCTCTTTCTCCTTCAGTAAAAAAATTATTTTTTGTGGGAAAGGATGATCTTAAAAGTCAGATATGTAGGTTTATTTCCAGAAGACATTTGATTCATCATCTGTGAATTGGGGATAATGTTGCTGCTTCTACTTTCTAAGAATCTTGTGAAAATAAGTCCACTGTGGATAGAAAGGCATTCAGATATTATGCAAATGAGTGTTGTGGAAGGAATTAAATAATTCTCTGTTCTAAAAGAATTGAATTATGCCAAGCAGTGGCAGTGTGAAATGAGTTAAATTAAACTCTGGTTCAAAACAGGTGTTTTTCATTCCCACAGTTCATCGAATCTGACTCTGATTTTGATGTCAGATAATAAATACACTGTCATTTGTTTAGCTGAAACGAATCAAATCATTATTATGAAGTGCTAAGTGATCTACATGGGAACATTTGCTAATGTTATTTGGCACACATAAAATAAAAATAGTAATAAAAATTACTCATAAAAATAACTCCTAGTACAGAAAAGATACTAATCACATTGGTTACCAAAAAGCAGCAGGAGCACATGAAATAGTTGATGTGGCTTTTCAGATGCTACTAATCTCTCTTTTATTCTGAAGTCATTCAGTTAATACTTTAAACTTTTCCTGAAATCTTTCATTACATTTTAATGGATGTTACCCTTTAAGCAAGTTGTTTTAAATTCCCTTGGTTGAGAAAGACTTCAAATGAAATTTTATCTTCAATGCTGCTTTTTTGAGCTATGCCCCACTTTCTGTTCTTGAAGATGAGGAAATGTTTTTATTCTTTTGTAAAGTGCACTGAGGAATGATCTAATTTAGTAGTGGTATCATACAGAGGGGTTCTATTTGTTGCCATTTAATGACTTTATTCTGGGTGCTGCACCTTCATTTGTACATTGGAGGAACAGCAGGATATAAAGAAAATGATTAATTTTTACAAACCTCAGAAGGCCAGTAAGGCTATCTGTATTGGACTGACACTATCAACTTTTTAAAATTGTGCCATTAGGTTTTTGTGGAGGATGGTACTTTCATAGGGAACCACTGTTGAGTCAACCACCCAACCCCAGCTTGAAGCACAAATGTAGAAAGCAGATGTGGAGAAAAGGATAATTGTTCATTATTTTTTGCACATTTTAATTTAAGCCACAATCCAAAAATTATTGAAATCAATCTAGAAACTGCTTTGGCTCCACTGGGTTTTTTGAGGAAGCTTTAAGCATGTAGAGAAGTGATTGTTGTATTTCAAATGGAAACTAAACTCATATAATTGAACTAATAACTGAAATTGAAGAAACTGAAATTCAGTAGTTTCTACAAAGATTTTATACCAAGTTTTGTAAGTGATTATGTCTAACCACTTTTTTCAGAGGCATGAAGACTCCCGAGAGCTTATACTGATTTAATTACTAAATCATGACCTCCTACTTACAGGAATAGCAGAGATGCTCCGTCAGTGGTAGCATGTTCTCACACATATGTAGGCAGGGACACAGGGGTACAGGCAAGTTGTGGAGGAGCAGGACAGGTTGCTTCCATGAGGATTTGCCTATGTGGCTGTGGTGTGCTGGGACTGACAGCAGTGCAGCATGGCACTGGCACCCTCACTCCCCTCATGGAGAATTTCATACCCATACACCATTGTATGATATCAATAAAAAAAAGAAACTGAGCAAACGCTCAATTGCAAATTCCCAAGTATCAGTTCTGTGATTTGTACTCAAAGAGGAAACCCCCTTAAACGTGTAAAGGAAAACGGGTAGCAGCTTTCTTCCTGTGTATGTCTGTAACAACTGCCAGGTAGTCCCAAATTAATTCCTTTACAACTGTCATTGTTTCAGCCAAGTTTACCAAAACCAGACTGACAGATGGCCCTTCCTTCCCCCAGAAAGAAAGAAGAGGAAGAGATAAGGAGATTTACAAGTTTAGAATGAACTAAACTACTTTAATGAAGTATTAATACTAAAACTAAAGTAAGGAGAAAATAATAAAATAGATACAGTATATATAAAACCATATCAAGCTCCTGGAATGACAATCAAGTCACCAGCAGGCATCAGAAAAAGTCCCAGACTGGACTTGGTGACTAACAGGAGATGGATTCCAGATCTGGAGTCAGGAATGCTCGGATGGGGATCAAAGGCAGAAGAACAGACAAGGTCCTTCTCAGATGTCAGCCATTGAAGAGAGAGAGTTGACCCTTTGATCCCTCAGCTTTTATACTGAGTGTGATGCAGATGGGATGGAATACCCCAACTGGTCAATTTTAGGTCACCTGTCCTGTCCGCTTCTCCCTACAGGTGCGACCCATCTATGCTTTTCTGCTTCCGACCCTCCAACGGGGCAAATGGCAAAATTCCCTGACCTTGGTTGTTCTAGCAATAAGTATAAGCAAGGGCCTCTCTGCATACCATTCCTTGGGATAATCAGGTCTTATCACTGTGAGAGTGAACAGTTTCTGAACAACATGCTGTTAATTTCAGAGGCCAAGCTAAAAAAGTAAAAATACAAACGGAGAAATTTGGTTCATTTTACCTCAAGCCAGAACAACTTACACATGCACAGACATAACATAGGCTTGACAGCTTTCTTCCCTCTTATTTTTCCTTTTGTTGTTGGAAGAGGTGTGGATCAGACCAAAAGCATTTTCAGCAGCTCCCGACAAGAGCATTGGTGCCCTTCCCTTTGTTATGGTATTGTAACATTTTGACACTCCCTGATCATTGTGCAAATAATCTAGTTTTCTTTTTTAAAATCTGTTTCAATACTTGGCAATTTTTGCTTCCCAGCCAAATACATAAAAGATGACAAGACAACTTGCAACATGCAGCAGTGAAACATCCCAGTTCTTTTTGCCATATTTTGATGTGAGAGTTTGTTTATGTTAAAAAAATGGGTACAAATGTAATACCACAAATTCTTAGCAAGCGTTAACTAAAATTCATGAAAAGTGAATTATGTGGTGTTTTATGCCTTTTCTATCAAATCTGTGCAATTGGGTTATTCTAGTTGGCCAGTCATATCAACTAGTTGTATATCTCTTCAGGCATTTCATGTTCTCTAATTTCTGCCATCTGACAATAAATTATGGATAAAGTGATTGGCCAGGAAATCCAAGCACTGTATCTTTTCTATAGATTGCTCTCTATCTATAGATTGTTTACAGGTCTGTGAATTTGTATGGTGGATAACATCTATTTGCCTGGGTTGTTAGAGTTTATCACATTCCCTTAAAAATGTGGAGATCAGCTGGGAGGCTGGAGACAGAGGAAGGTGGCTGCTTTTCTGGACGGGCTCCCCAAGCCTGCTCCCTGCAGAAGGATGGAGAGATCCAGGCTGGTGGTACCAGAAGTGGTGAGTGGAGCTGGCTTCCTCAGGTTGGTGCAAAGCCCGGACACCAGACCTCATATAGCCAGAGCCTCACAGACCCAATGAGGGCACAAGCAGAATTCACTGTATTGTCATCTTCTTGACATAAACACTTGTCCAAGGAAAACTCTTTAGCATACAAAATATCTACTCAAGGTACCTGTCTGTCTGCGTGCAAGTAGAAGTAAATATACACTGGCATTAATAACAGTGTAGGTGTTACTTTTTAAATGTTTTTGAAAATTAGCTTGGTTGCAAATCTGCATGATAGAGATGACTGCATAATTAGAATATCAGTCTGGAATAACAGTGATTTAATTCAAGTTGCAGCATAGTGCTGTGTAATTGTCACAGAGCTCTATGTACCAAAACCATGTATTTTCATTCCAGGCCCAACATAACGCTGGATTCTGCATCCTTTCATTTTGGCTACTGTTCAGGAAGTGGCCATGAATTCAACTCTTGCATCTGATTTTCTACCTTCTTTAAAAATTCAAGCATCTCTGAATACACTGTGCTCTGTTTCTTGTTTCCTCCTTGCATGGAGGCAAGAGGAAGGTTGCCATAGATGAACCTGGATGGGATGCATCTTTCCTGCATGGGGCTTGTTTCTGCTTGGTGCCTCCCAGCCCAGTGGGGAGCCTGGTGGAGAGTTGTGCTGGCAGCTCAGCCTGCTGCTACACACCCAGGGCCTGCCCTGGTGAACCCACCTGCTGTCATAGCTCCACTGTGTCCTGTTTGATGGCTCCCTTTCATCCTAGAATTCTTTTTATTCCAACTATATTAGTAGTATGGGAGTTTGGTTAAATCTATTTATAGTTACTTGTATTTATAGAGTCAGACTTTCAGCTCAGGACATTTAATGCAGTATAGGCTTTGGCCAAGCATCTGTAATTTTAAAAAGGATTTTCAAGAATTGGCATATTCATCCACTCAGGTTGAGGGAAAGGTCATGTCATGTATGTATTCCTGAGATGGAAAATCATCTGTGTTACAGACAGGGCCCGTCAGCCCTGTAATTACCTTGCTTTGGTAAAAAGAGGGAGTCAGAAAATATTGAGAGTGGTAGAAATAACCGATGAATATTGTTTTCTTTAAACAGCAGTGTATATGGGCTTGAGTTAGTCTGGGGTATCAGAACTATTGCTATCAGGCAGGAAATTGCACAGTTATCACTAAACTGAAAGGTCAACTCTGTTGGAAGTGTCAATTACTGGTAATGTATGTGGTGGGTTTCCTAGTCTAATTGGGAAATATTTTTAAAAGACAGTAGAAATCATGTGAGTAAGTTGTGAACTTTGTCTTCCTCTAGGCAAATTACTGTGGTTGATTCCCAAGGGAGATGGGGAAAATGCTTCTAAAAAAAGTGTGATAGATATCTTTTGGGCATCAGAGCCTTGTTAATGGTCTCCTGCCTTTTTCCTGGGTTTATTGTACCAATATTGTACCTTTAGAAAGGCTGATGCAGGATTTTCTACGGACTTCAGGAAATAATCTTTGTACAATGCTTTGCCACACTGTGGGCTTCCACAGGTTGGTGCTATATTTCACCCTGATAATTTTCATGTGAGTAACAGAGAGAGAAAAGAAAATGTTACCAATGGCTTTACTTGGAGAAGATTGCAGTGCATCTACCATGGACTCTCTACGTACTTACCCTTATGAGAATAATAAATAATCCTACCACACATCAGGGTGTGTTAAATTGTCTAGAGCACCAGTGTCTAGTTTTTCCCTGACTCTTGGCCCACGCATCTGTAACACAGTAAGAACAATTTTTTCTGTCTTGGCTTGCTTTGTCCTGGTGAGTTCCTCTGGCCACAAGGCCAAGGATATATTTGCCCAAGATCCATTTTTTGCTAATGAACTACTACATGAGGACTAACAGCTCAGGATACAGCACAGTTATCTTTCTGCGATAGTGTTGCCAGAACAAACTCACCTTGTCCATATTGGTTTGGAGTATTTCCCCAGCACAAAAGTCTTTTCCTTATTTCTACCTGCACCACTCTGAAAGTTTTCTCTTCAGCTCATGATGCAAAAATAACATAGTCTGTGAACTGCTGCTACTATTCTAAGCTCAATTCTGTGAGATTGTGCCCAAGGTCTTACTGCCTTTGCTTGCTGCTTATGCCTCCTGCATTCATACAGGCTCCTTGATCAGCCCTGTGCAGCAGAGGAGAAGAGGTGCTCAGATAACAAAAAGGACAAAGTATATCTCTCATGGTCAGAATTTGGAGGCACAGTTTGATTTAGTACCTCGTGCTTTTTGCTGTAAATCATATTACTTTCATTGTAAAATCGTTGCAATCACTTTCTTATTTTGTGTCTCTTCACAGAGCGATGAGGTTTTAACAGTCATCAAGGCAAAAGCGCAGTGGCCTGCCTGGCAACCTCTGAATGTGTAAGTAGGGAATAGTATGTCTCAATAGCCTTGTGTTGAGTGTAGGCTAATAGACTGCTCTAAACATATTGTCTCATATAATCATTTGCTCTTGTAAAGAAACAATCTAAAAATATTTTGATAGATGAGTTTTTAATCTTTTTTTTTATTATTTTTTTTTCCAACAAATTTCTTCCCTCATTCTTTCCTTTTTAACACCTCTTCATTTTTTATGCTCTTTGTTCACTAACTGTTACAGGAGGGTATTCCGTGGAGTTTGTGTCTTCATTGGGCAATGATGTTTATTCAATGCTTGCTCAAAAATATGTTTCACTGTGCTACACATAGTATTTTTTAGCATCCTGTGTCACACACTGTGACAATGCAATTTGTCAATACAGCAATCCACCAATAAAAAACTCCTAAAGCACTGATTCTTTAAAATGCTTATCTAAAACACTCTATGGTAGCATCATGACCCTGATGGTAGTATAACCATGGTTGTTTTACCAAGTGAGACAGCTAAATAGCTTCCCAGGATCCGAATTCTGGGATCTCCGGCACTCAGCAGAAAAAAGGACAAAACCTCTTCTTTCAGGACACTCTTGAATTTACAGGTTGTCTTGGTGGAGGGGAGGAAGAGGGTGGGGGATGAGGTTGGTGGTTCCTGCATAGCTGTTCTTGGCCCAAAGTTCATATTAATTATCCAGGCCTAAATCAATGAGACTTACTAGAAATGTCTAAAGATAAGAAGCCAGTATAAGGGGTCACCCCATTAGCTGAGAGTCAAATTAAGTCCTTGAAGAAGCAGGGCAATTAGTCTACTGCAGTATTGTACTGAGCAGGTAGTCCTGCTTCCTCTGTAAAAAGTATAAGGGAAGCAGTTAGTGGAACACTATGTCTGGTTTTGTCATCTGTATTTCAGAAAGTGTGCGGAAATTTGGAGGTTAGTCAGAAAAAAGCTGCAAAAGAGCTCAGTTTTTAGAAAACATCCCATACTGTAAGAGGCTTAGAAACTCTTAAGCAGCTTAGGACTCAAGCTATTCAGTTTATCCCCTCCCTGCCTGCCAAAAAAAAAAAAAGGTTAGGAGGTGAGCACAGCTTAAATAGTGAAAAGATTTCTGATAGCTGATCCCTTTTTAATCTAGAGAAAAAAGACCCCCATGAAATCCCTCATAGCGTGGATGTTAAGGAAATTCATGACAAGGAATTTCTCACTAAAGGTATGGGAAAGGGGTTTAACAGTATGACTAACCTTCAGAGCAGCTTACTCAAACATGAGATAGATTTTACTTCACTTGAATATATTTTAAACCTGAAACAGAGTTGTGGGCTCTGTGTGGGTTAGGCTTTTTCTAGCTGGTGTTATGCAAATGGTCAGTCAAGATGACAGTAATGGCATTCCTTATTTATGGTTTTATTCCATGAAAATTTCAGTATTTTGATTTGGTAGAATTTGCTGTGTAGTCACAGATGGCATTTTTAACTTGTTGCCTTCTTTCTATTGACTCCAAAATCACACTTTAAAATGGAAACTTTTCTCCACTTCTCTGTTCTACTACAGTCAGGTCTCTGACTGAAGCTGGCCATTTATTTTTTCCTTTCAATTCCAGTTATTTTCCCAAAACAACATTTATGTATGACATTTCTGTATCAAAGTGAGCAATACTACCAGGAATTGACTGCTCTGGGTGCTTGGAAGGCATTGGTATTGACAGGAGAGCAGGTCTGTACTTTGTTCACGAAAAGATGGAGAGAGGATCTCCTGCTTCAGAATCTCAATCCATTATCTTTCAAATACATAACAAAAATCAAAGCTAACTAAAGTATTTTGCCCCTTGTCATAATACCTAGTTTGACACAGCACTGAGAAACTTCACAGAGAAAGCTGAGTGAACAACTTCAGATACTTTATGGGAATATTCTTTCACAGACATGCCTGCAAATGCTTTTGCAACATCCTCCAGCTCTTCTGGTTAATTCTTGCCTTTTTTATATGGTAATTCTCACCTTTCATTTTGTTTTCAAATGCTGTGCAAGGGTTCTCCTAACAAACACTCCTTCACGTTACAGGTAGTGTTAGATTTTTGGCTTTTATAATACTTTTTTAATCATATTTTGCCACAATGTCCTTTTAAAAACATAATTTAAGTTTCCAAAGAAGACGAAATTTTCAGCAGCCATTAAAGTCTGGTGTAAATTTCCTAATTGTTGTTATGGATGGTCCTTCTTGGAATTTACATCAGAGTTGTGCAAGTATTGGATAATGACTCCTCTGAATAATCATTTGGTCTATTATTATGCATAACACAGCCTTCTTACTAATGAAGAATTGACTAAAAGTCATGAATAACCTTCTTTTGCATGATTATTAGTTATATATCTAATATATAATACAGTGAGATAGTGGTGCCAAAGTGGTGTTACAATGTGTCATAATAAGCACAGCATAAAAATCTTCCTGAATGTGTTTCACAATTATAAAATGCATACCACTAGTAAGCAAATTTATGAAGGTATAAAGTGTCAAAAGTTGGAAAATTCAGCCTGCTCACCTTTCAAAGTTTGCCTCATGATTCCATATAGTCATTTTTATTGCTATCCCCATCCAAGTTACAGTACCAAGTTAGTTATAGAAATTACACTTAAAATGAGAGGGAGGAGGGGAACAATTCCCTCCAAACCCTGTGAGAGGGCTGTAAGAGTATTAATCTATTTGCATGTTGTTGTGAAGAAAGTGGGATAAGGCCCCATGGACACACCAGGCTACCACCCTAGGTGAATGCGGTAGCCAAGAGTAACAAGCCACAGTTACGGGGTCTGGAGTGCAGTGACATTCACAGAGGTGGTGGCAAACACTGTCGTGGAGGGGAGACTTATGGGCTTGGAATTTGCTCGTCGCAAGCACCAGCTCAGTCAGATCCATCCCTTTCAGGGGAAACTCAAAAGAAGAGAAGCCAGATGGGATCACTGAGGCTCAGCACAGCTCTCGGCATCAGCCCACTCGCCAGCCAGGACAGGCAATGTGCCCACCCCAGGGCTGCAGGGTCCTCTCCCATCTTTCCAGAGCAGCAGAGATGGCAGCACTTCTTACAGAAGCTGTAGCAAGTCACACTGCTAATTGTTGCCCTCACCTTGACCAGCTGGTGAGCCCTTGTATTTTTACTATGGTCACCTGTAATAATGTGTGAGAGGCTGGTCTTGGGCAGGCACCTCTCATGGGTTCATCATTGGAAATGATTCATTCAACATTAAATAGCTTTCCTTCTACTCTGTCAATACTGGTCAATAAGACTCTGACCCCTGAGGCCAGTTGTACCTCATTAAGTAATGTTTCAAGCCCTGTATGGACTAAGGGCATAAAGTGTCGAAATCTGTGTCTAAATCTGACAGTGATGCCAAAAGCCTTTTGTTCAGAACACCAGAGATAAGTGAGATATAACTGAGAGCTATTCTTCTGTGTAGGGAGAAGAAAGTAGAGACTTCTCAGTGGAGATCCAGTAGGTACAAAGTGCCCCACCAGGGAGAGGTCTTTGGTTTCAGCCATGAGTTCAGATGCAAGAAATTACAGAAGGGACTGGGACAAGTTTCCAGTCCTAAGTGGGGAAGGATATAATGACATGAAGTAATTTTGTCAAATGCTTTCTGTTAATTACAATTAAGTCTAATACATTTTAACATAGTGCATCTCCCAGTACAACTTCATACTTCACTGTCTTTTATCATTCCTCTCCTCGGTTCCTGTATATGCCTACTCTTTGTTACTGTTTTCCTATTTTCTTCTTATCACTCACCTTCATTATCCTCCATTCAGATTCTTATCCAGACCACCAGCATCCAAAAATCTCTTCTGAGGTGTTGCAGGCAGGAGCCAGTTTTGGGTTATCTTTGTGAACTAGTTTTATGGCTACCTGAGAAAGCAATGTTGGTAGCAGGAGGAGTGCCAGACCAAGTAATAAAACATTTTGCTGTTGCTTATGTTTGTATTACCAAGTTGTGTGCCTGAAATTCTGACTTTAAAGTACTTGCAGGGTATACATTCTTCCTTGAGTGTAATGGTATCAGTATACAGCATACTGTCAAATGACAGTAGTTTTTCTTATCTTACTTGTATAAACAAGAGCACAGATCATTGCTCCCTTCCTCTCAGCTGTGTTTCAGGCAGAATAAAATTTTACTTTCATATCAGCTGCAAATCATTGGCCTCTTGCAGTATGGAGGATAAAATACAGCAAATACAGACAGTGCAGCTGGTATCCAAATCTGCCTATCTGGCACCTGTAAAATAATCAAGTCACGACAGAAGAAATTGGGGATAAGGTACTCAAGACTTTTAAAGATAGTATGCATCAAATTCCACAGGAGCTACTACCTTTAAAAATCGTGCCTTGAATTCCCTTACCCATCATACATCTTCTGGGGTTTTTTCTACTTTTTTTTTTGGCTGTATTCACTATGCCTTTGTTTCAAATCAGACATTTATATTGTGACAACCCCGTTTTTCATTCAATAAGCACTTTTATTTAAATAAGAGCATCCCAGGATAATCCATCAGAACAAAATAAGCACAAATCCTGATCAGTTAGTCCCACTCTGTAATGTGAGTTATGGAGTCAGTTAGAAGAAGAAAAATGGTACCCTCTGGGGAGGTGTGGGGGAAAGTCAGTTGTCGGGCATGGAAGAAGCTGTCAATTCCATGTCTTGGCGTGCACTGCATTGTCTTTAAACGTGGTGAAATCCAAGCCACATAGGGGTGTCAGGACACTTGCTGTTTTTACAGCTGCCTGTTTTTTTCAAAGTCACTATGTTCTCTGTGACTCCTCACCATCAGGGAAAGGCGTTACCATACGTGTTTCTTTCTTTTGCAGAACAGCATGCTTGTGATGGTTGGGGGGGAAGGACAAAGCAAATTCTTCAGGTGTTGATCTCTGATGTTTCCAAAATGGCAGGACCTCCGAGGCAAGATACAAGGAATATCACTTCACCCATATAGTTCTCAACTCTCTGAAAAAAAGGAGGGGAATTGAGAATGGAGAGTTGGACAGGTGTCACACATTAATAGACATGTCTCTGGGTAGTTTTTTACATTTAAAAAATACATCCAGTATAAATAGATGGCTCTTCTTAATATTGGCGAAGGGAGAAGTATTTGAATGGCAAGCCTTGTGTCTAATCACTTTTTTGTAATTCCTGTAAAGAAGGAAAACATTCAGCTCTGTTCAACACTGGAATATGGACTTCCATGTACATATGGCCTAAAACTGGTAATACAAACATGGATCAGCTTTAGGATGGAAATTATTCTCCAGTATGTCATGCATTCCATTATCAAACAGTGAGACCTTATAGATTGTTAAATACCTGTTCAGATAGTGTGTCTTTCCAGGGATTTTCATATGTTCTTTGTCTTTTCCTGATACATAAAAAGGCAATATTGATTTGAAAATAAATAGTTAAATAAATAGATAGAAAATGTAGCTTTAACTTTCCGTCATAAAACCTGTCAGATTCTAGAAAACTTGCAAGACCATGCTTCCCTGCATAAATTGGCCACCCATTTCCCATTCCTTTCCTGGTGGAGTTTCAGTCTGCAGCCCTAGCTAGGAGACAGGTGTGTTTGGATACAGGTCTCAGCAGTATGATTGTAATTATTACTAAGCACATCATGTGTACTCAAATTACTATATTTTCAGGTTTTTTAATTATTATAGGTTTAATAAGTCAACCTATAGACAATTTATTTCAATGCAAAAATTCAAGGTATTTTATCCAGGAAAATAGCGTAGCGAGAGTACCTGACATTAAAAGGTTCAGTTTTCCTGAAATACTCACAAGCATTACATTTCATACACCTCTCTCGTTTATTTTTTTCTTTTATGTAAAACCATCACTACTTTCCAACCTTTTTACCTCCTTAGTCTATTCTTAGTTAGAACCAATGCACATCAAAGTGGTAGGTGTTTTTCTTTACTATAATTCTGAACTATTTGAAGTTTGAAAAATGATCCTCTCCTTTCTTTTGTCTCTCCTGTTTCCATCTTATCTCCCTGTGTTGTTTGCTTGAGTAGTCAGGGTCCTATGGTTTTCCTCTGCCACTTGACTGTGCACAGTTTACTCTTTTCCTCATGCATTTAAGCAGCTCTTCCCCTTTCATTTGGAGATTACCAGATTACCTGAAAACACTCCAGTCAGCACTCAACAGTGAAGTTTAGCAGAAAAGGAGGCCTATGCCTTTAGACTTCAGACAGATAGAACTATTTATTCCAAACAGTTGATCAATTAGTATGGTTAACCCATCATCCCCTATGAACTATCCCATCAATCCTTTTCCATTTCAAGTTTTACATATCCTTGATATCATTGTCTGAGTGCAAAGCTAGTTGGGCTGTTTTCCCTGGATTGCAAGGAGGATATCAGAAAATGTGACAGGATATGATCGTGCTATGCTCAATTCATTATGCTCAGGGAGTCTTCATTACAGCATTTGGGAACTGAAAGCCAAGCCACAGATGAGTAGGGTATTTAATCTGTTTGGGGGTTTAGCATTTGTTTGTTTATTGGTTTACTTCTTTTTTCTTTTTTTTTTTTTTGCTTTTTTACTTTACCATAATCTTCTGCTATCCTTGTGCCCACAAAACTTCTCATCTTTAAAGTAGCCTCCATATTTAGGTCATTGAATGATTACTTAGATGTTGTTAGGAGAACCACTTAACTCAGAAATGGAACTATGTCTCACACGTTGCAAGTTCTGTGATGTTCAAAGAGAGTTAGTAGTTTACAAAATAATATGGGAAGGCATTTTGTTATCCATTTGCTGTAAACATCTAATTCTAAAACTTGCAGTTCCTGAAGTGTTTACATACCTAAAGAGCTATTAGTAACATTACTTAATGCATAAAAATACAAGCAGAGTTTTCAGTGTTCCCAAAGCTAACTGCAGTTTCACAAGGATGCAGTGACATGTTAGGCAATAGATTGCAACAAAATCATGTTAACTTCCATTATTCAGTTGCTGCCCTGACTATTTTATCAGCGTTGGCCTGATCTGACAGAAATCTTTGAGTAGACCTCTTGAGTCACACATGGTCAGTGAAATAAAGGGTATCCCCCGATATGGAGAAGACTCACCTGGAACTTGGAAGGTGTAGGTTTAATTCTCTTTTCCTCCTGACAAGGTTTGAATGGTAACACCCTGTCTCTAGGTGTAAAATTCAAAAGAGCAGCCTACACAGTGAGAGCCTTTTACTTTCACATATCATGTTCTTCCAGCTCAAGCCTGGCTATTTTGCATGGAATAATTAAATATTTATCAGACAGAGAAAGAAAGCAATTAGTAGGATTTTCCTCTGAAGAAAAGTTGGGAGAGACAGAGAGTTCTCTGAAGGAGGTTAATCTCTAAAATATTTGGTAAACAGTGAGTTAATCAGCTTTGTAAAATGGGGAAGAGGTATGTGTGGAAAAAGTGCAGATCAGTTGCATGTTCTCATTAAGTAGAAATCAGTCTGGCATTATTTTGTGGGATTTAGGCAATGATGATAGCTTTTTCAGTTCCCTGAATGCCTTGGAACTGGTGGACTGTTCCTGGCCAATAAAAATGTTTTGTTCTATTTCCAGGTTTTTAGCTTTTTTATTTTTAACACCTTTGCATTACTTAAAATAGAATGCATGTATTTGGTAAATTTTGAAAAGAAAACACTGAGATTTGTCTCCTTTTTTGATGGCTATTTGATGAATTCAACTTAAGAAGCAATGTTTCTGTTCACCCAAAAGTGCGCTTTTAAAATAAATGCTTAGAACTAGTTGAAATTGATTTTCCATTACTTGCTTAATTTCTCTGTGCTGGAAATAGGGCAAAATTACATATATTTGCATTACATTCATATTAAATGCAGTAGCTTTTCAGAATGAAGATTTCAAGTCAATATTTTGGTTTGTGTTGTCCTATAAAATCTTAGGGTGTTATGGAATCTTTTGTTCTCCTCCGTGCCCAAAGTGAACTTTGCTTGGGATCAGATTTTAATTTTATTTGTTTCAGGGACTGAAAAATATCTTAACTTTTTCCAAATAAAAGAGTGTGTTTTCAAGTGTTACAGCGGTAAACATCAAAAGAATTACAGAATCATAGAGTGGTTCAGGTTGGAAGGGACCTTTTAAGATCATCAAGTTCCAACCCCCCTGCCATAGGCAGGGACACCTCCCACTAGACCAAGTTGCTCAAAGCCCCATCCAGCCTGGTCTTGAACACATCCACAAATTCTCTGGGCAACCTGTGCCAGTACCTCACACCTTTATAGTGGGAAATTTCTTCCTGATATCTAGTCTATATGTACCCTCTTTCAGTTCGAAGCCATTAGCCTTCATCCTATCCCTACATGCTCTGGTGAAAGTCCATCTCCAGCTTTTTTGTAGGCCTCCTTCAGATACTATATGCTATAACAGCACCTTAAGTGACCTTCCCACAGAAATGCTTTCACTTTCTGTATGGAATGCTAACGCTTTCTGTAGATATGGAAGGTATATGACTTAAGGAGAGCCAATAGCATTTTAACTGTTCAGGAAACCCACAAAACCAAAATTTAACTGTGTCATTAGGAAATGAGCCTACCTGTTTATCCCGGGGATGCTCGCTGCCAGCAAGAGGGTTGTCTCGTTCCCTTGCTGCCACCAGCTGGTTCAGCGTGGATGTGTTTATGCACAGAACTCCAGTGCAAACCCTCACTCAATCTTTTCCTCTTAAACCAAATGTTTGCTGCGTGTAAATCAGAAACCCAATGTCAGAACCAAATGCAGTTCTATACTAAATCGATATTATCAGCATTAAGAAGGGAAGATTCAAATCAATGCACCTTACAACTTTGAAAACAGGGAGGCTTTAGATAAAAAATAATGAAATGCCCAAGCCCTAGAGACCAGAGGCCTTACAACATCTGTAAGTTAATTCTTTGAATTAGTCTTCCTGCAGCATTTTACTAAGGGTTGATAGAATTATTCACAAGTACTACCCTAAACTCCTCATAGTGTACTAACTAAAATTAATTGAAAAGTACCTAGCAATTTTCTTTAATCAAATTCAGTA
This sequence comes from Jacana jacana, assembly GCA_013400555.1. Classification (NCBI taxonomy): domain Eukaryota; kingdom Metazoa; phylum Chordata; class Aves; order Charadriiformes; family Jacanidae; genus Jacana; species Jacana jacana. The sequence continues at coordinate 43,511 of VZTM01039348.1, read as the reverse complement.
GAGAGGTTGAGGTTTTGAATTTTTCAGTCATTCCAGTTCCTATCCATCCACTTAAAATATTTTGGATGAAATTAAATTGTACCTTTAGTTCTTTTAAAATATTACGTAGTCTCAAAAATTTTGCTTTGCGTGGCGTCTAGGTGAACAAATTCTGAGATTAGTTGCTCACTTTCAGTTATATGACTCTTTCTATCCCATTAAGAATGCTGAAATGCTTTCCTGTCCTATAGTTCACTGTTCACATATCAGACTTTATAAAATTATACATCAGCAATTAATAAATTATTCCAATGATTAATTAATCAAGTCCTCAGACTACTTGTCTGAGAGTTAAAAAAAAGACATATTTGAACATGTGTACTTGTATTTGGGGTTAACTAGCATTTCAAGTGGCAAAATACAGACTGAACTTCAATGAACCAGCTATAATGGGCATAGTTTAAATTTTATTTGTTGTTTTCTCCAAAGTGATAAGAAAAGCTTATATCATAGTCTTTTAATCATCTATCCACTGTATGTCATTAACATTGATTATACAAATTGCTTATAAACACTGTTCCACCTAATGATGTGAAAAATAAATCATGCATGTATAATTTCACCTAGTGTGACTAAGAGTCAGCAGAGGGTTATATAGAAATAAGGAAGCTTATTCTTTTTTGCCACTTTTTATGTTCGTTATAATGCTAATTTTTGTTGCATACTTCTTAGGCATTGTCTCTTAATTGTTTGAATGCTGCATTTATCTTTCACTTCCTCCATACTTTCAAGAAAGTAAGGTTCAGATATTTTCTTGCTTTACCAGTTTATGTATCCTTCCACTGCTGCATTTAACCCATTGAACACCCTATGATGTGTTTAAGTCTCTTTTAATAAAGAAAAACGAGTGTGGACAACTCTTGTTATAAAAGTGTTCTATCAAGTCAAGCAGCCGTTAAATCTTTTGGTGAGGCAAGGGTGAAGACAAATAAAGGGCTGGGATATTTTAATTAAAAGAAATTTATGTAGGTCACACGGGCAACTAATTGTTATAGTGTGCATTTAACCTGGTGACTTCAGAGCGCTTCTGATGCAGTGGAACTTCAGTGGCTCGGCATTTAGGGAGCTGGGGTGTGAAAGGACCACACAGGGGAGCTCACAGTCCTGTTCTAAAAAAAACACACCATATTATTTTGGAGACAAGTAATGTTTTGATGTTACAACAGATTTTTGAAAGACATTTTCTTTCTTTTAATACAGTAGCAGAACTGTGAATAGTATGGCCCCTGCACAATATGCTACATATTGGATCATTATATAGAATGCATTGTAAAATTAATAGCAGTACTACTGCAGAAGTATTGTAAGGCTCCATGGGAACACAATCTTTACTCACAAAGTTCAATATTCTTTCAATTTTAGGTTATTGTCTAAAAAAAAACCCAACAAACAATATCTATACTACAGACAAATTCTTCTGTCAATGTGGATGGTAATGCCATTAATATTAGTTGGTTTACTCCAAAACTAAAGTGCAAATAATTTAATTGGTGTGCAATGTGTAACTATTCATTTAGCACGTGGGACAATTTCATACGTTGGACTTTCCCATGTGAGTAGTTATGTAAATATGATTTGTGAGAGTACAGTCTCTCTCGACTAGCACAAACTGTTCAAAAAGAATAACATTCAAAATGAAACTTAAATAACTATCATGCTTAGACAGTGTCAAGTTGTTGCCTGAAGCAAACATTAGTGGCCATTTTAGGGATTCTTGGGAGGAAAAATAGTTTATGGTGTTAACTGCAGCTAATATTTTATAATATCAACAACTCTTTGACCACAGTAGTGTGAACATTACTTGTCTAACACTTGTCTAACATGTGACTGGGGAGTTGGCCTTAAAAACCAAGCCAGTTATTACTATTATAACATCAACATCATTGTACTAACAGTGAACTACATCCACATCATGTTTTTCAACCAGTAACAGCTGCTTCCAAGAAAATAAAACTTCCAGGAAAGAAATAAATAAATTTGTACAAGCCTGTCTCATTGATTACAAGTCATCTTGAACAACTGAAAATAAAAGGATATACAAATGCTAGTAGCTAAAGCATGAAGAACTGAAACAAAGAATAGGCTGATGAACTGAGTTACAAATTTATTCTCAGTGACTTGCCATTATAATGAAGTGGGATGAGTGAAATGTGGTTATATTTGACATCTCACTGAATCTGTGTTATCCTAAAGGAAAATATATGAGTTTTTTTGCTGAAGAATTATGATATGCTTTTCTCTTGGCAGATGAGTTGATTTAAATTTTGAGATGCTTGAAAGTATTTTTTAAATCCCTAAGTGGCTCTCTCCAAGTACAGATATGCTTTTATAAAAATAAAAGTTGTAATGCTGTATTGTGTGGCCCATATTTTACCTTAAGTAGGTGCTCTGGGAGTATTTTCAAAAGCTTTTGTGAGGTATGTCTTGTCTAAACTTAAAAACCTACTTTAATTCTATGGTGAAAACATTACAATCTCCATAGTGTATGTATTTATAACCATGAAGACTTTTCAAAATTAATAGCTACCTCAGCTATCTGCATCCATGAGCAATACACTGCAGCAGGAGTGGATCCGCAGAGTGAAACAATGCTGAGGAGCTGACACTTTCTGGGGATGGGAGATGGCTTTGGGTGGCCACTGCACTGATCGCGTGGAGCGTGGCTGCAGTTTGGGATGCTGCACAGTGTCATTACACACATTATGCATGTTCAGTGCTGGCACAGAATAGCAGAAAGTGATTTTGGGATTTCCATGAACAGAGGAAAATAGCATGCTCAATCATTTTCTTGTCTGAGTGAATTTGACAAACTGATTCATCTTTTTAACAAGTGCAAAATGTAGGAAATGTAATATATCAGTTATAGTTCACTTTGCAGGCTACTGATTACAGTAACTTGTTTTCCATTGGTTTAATTTCACTGCATGTTAAGTATTCAGACCAAGTTTCATATCAAGTTGAGGAAAAGGGAATGTTTTACTTACATTTAAAATGTTATCATAGCTGTTTAACTACAAAGGTCTTGTATTGCCATCTTCCTGAAAAGTGACTGGATAATCAAGGAGTTGAAAAACTCATCCACATGTGACCAAGTGTAATGAATGTACAGAGATCTCAGTATTCCTCTGATCACTTGTTAACATCTGGTAGCTCATTATTTATTCAGAAACTGACCCTATTTGAGATGCCACTAAAAGCATAAATGGATGAAAAGAAATTTGCAAAAGCCATAGTGGAAGTCAGGGAAATGCTGTGAGAAGAAAATCAGAATGCAGAGTTCAGCCTGATGGGGGAAACATTTTTGGAGTGAAGCCTTTTGGGATGCAACACCATTTGTAATAGTTGATTGGGAGATATTTTTGTGAAATTGCAAGATGAAGTGGAGGAAAACAGTACGTGTGAACTGGCATTTGCACACTAGGTCAACAGTATCACTCTTGCAAGAAGTAATCAGGACCTGAGTTTAAATACCACATAGCCAGGTGTAGATGTGAAACACTTATTTAGTGGTTCCACAGTAAGTGATACTTTCCCTACATTAATTAAAAGTTAAAAAAAAAAAATATATATTGAAGTCCTGAAACTAAGAAATGATCAAATTCCAACCTAATTTCTTAGGAACTAAGTTCTTTAAACTAAAAGCTTTCATTGTAGATATAACAAAGGCAAAAAGAAGCCAGTTTTCAGAGGAAAAATACATTACCTCTAGAATAAGTGAAAACACATGAATTAATGTATAGATCTTCTTCAGATTTCAGTACTACGTTTTTTGGATGAGATCTCCTGTCATAGTCCTGTACGGAAAAATGGCTTTCTCACACCGTATTTTTTATGTGGTGATGATTAAAATGCTTTGTCTTTAAAAAACTCGGGTTTCCAGGTCAACTGCTCACTAGGGAACAGAATTGCAATTTTAATAATATTTCTGGGTCAACTTTTAAAAAATCTATTTATTTATAAGCTGTGGTAGGAAAAATAAATTCTTGCAGAACTTTCTAGGTAGCCTGTGGTATCTGTTACTGCAAAGAGATGTAGCCATAAAACCAAAAGAAAATACCATGTAGCTGTATGCTTTTCAAGTATAATCTTTTACTAACGTGAATGTACTATTTGAGCCTTATATTTAAAAGTTATATTAAGTAGTCTGATGACATGTATGCCAGAAATAAAACAAGGTTATAACCTGCAAAGATTTCTGTTGCTTCCCACTGACCCCAAATATAGTGTTCTATAAAGTATATATTTTATTCTTACATGGCAACATTTTATTTTGATAGTGCCATTACAGCATGTGTGTCTATACTTTTTTTTATTTCTTTAAATCTCTCATGCTTTTTTCCCCCACAAATTCTTACCTCTTTTGTTATCTCCTGCTATCGCATTGTACTGTCTATCCTAAAATGGGCTAAAAGCCAGTATCTGTCAATCCAGATGTAAATGAAGTTTCCTTCCACAAAATGACAGTATATTACTAGGAAACATTGTCAAAGTTTGGAGATTTTGTGTACAAAATGAGAGCAATGAGAAGGCCTGACAGAGTTGCTTGTTTCTATGGCAACATGACATGTCTAGCTCAGCTATTTTCTCCTTTTATGATTTTACAGATAGCTAGGATTAATCCAGTGAAGTTTAATATTTTCAAAAATAGAATTCAACCCTGCAGTCTAATCAGAAGTAGTAATGCATAAATGCATCTGATATACAAAAAGCATATATAGGGGAAAAGTTGTGACTTTTGATAACATGAAGGCAAATACTTAAATCCCTCTGGGGCTGGAAAACAGTTCCGAGTGTTCCAGATTTGCATTTGTCTAATGGGTAAACTGTATTGTAGGTCAGAAAAATTCCTGAATTCCTGTGGTACATCCCTCATTCTGGTGTTGTATGATTCCTCCACACTGTTAATATCCCGACTTAAGGGCCATCATGTTCCTTAAACTACGAGGCAATCCCTGCTTGTATGACTTGAAGTACTTTAGAAGTTTCGTAAAAGTGCCAGCAAATTCCTGACAGCTGTATACAGGACTAATTTATGTTGAATGAGCAGTTTACGCATCAACAGAGCTAATCAAAACACTTTTGTTAAAAGGTTTTGACTTCAAAATGAAAGCTTTCATATGAGAATCAGATCTAAATGATAAATCTACAGTTTCACATTGAAAGCAGAAAATATTCCTAGTGCTTTTAGATTTTTTAAATATAAATTCTAATTTTTATCAAAAAAATGAAAATATTTTAGTTTTACCAAAAGTAAATGAATTACTTGAAGTAAATTTCAGACAAAACACATCTTAAATATCTGTATAAAATAATTGGCATTTTTACTAGTTTTCATAATTATCTAAATTTGAGGTTGAATGAGATTGAGTTCATAATACTTGCATATATTTGGATAATTAATATAAAAGAAAAGCTTTAATTATAAGAATTTCAATTTTATTAATATTTTTGGAACTTAGCGAGAATGAGTAAATCCAACAGCATATGCTGCCCTCGCAATTTGGTTACTCTATTTTAATGGCTCTATGGAGCTCCATGTAAATGAGACAAGAATGCAGTCTCCTATTTTTCACAGAAAACAGTATTCAGTAATGCCTGGTTGTATACTAGCAGCACAAGGCTGCAAATTTCTATCTCTCCTAGCATAGAGTCACATGCTATTATCAAGTGTTGTGTTTACCTGAGTACTTGTATTTGTAGATAAATACGTTTATTAAGTGTTGGCTAAAAAACCTAATCACAAAACTACATCATTCTTGCAAAAATAATTAATGTATTAGGTGTTATGTGTATTACTGATACTTCGGGAAGCTTCATTGTTTGACAGATGGTCTGACACCCACATTCAGAAATTCATAATTCAGTCTCGAAAAAGTAAGGAAGAACATATGTGTTTGTTGGAAAAGGAAAAAAAAATTATCGATCATTTTTTGTCAGAGCAAGCACATATGGCAGTTCCATTTTCTATCACTTACCATTTACTTTCTATTTAAAATTCAAATGTCACTAGGCAAGGAAAAAAGTCGGGTATTAAAACACAGAAAAGATTTAAGTAAGAACAATCACTGCAAGAACTTTATGCTCATTGTTCATGGAAATTAATGACCATCCAATTAAATCAAACTTACTCATCCCATTCTATTCTTGCTTTTGTTTTCTTTACATGTTCCTCCCATTGGTAGTTACTGTTTTATGATTATTTCCCAACCATCTGTTGTCTTTCCTAGAGCCAAAATAATTTCCCTTTATAATTTCATGAGTAATCGTGTATGCATTATTTTCTCACAATTATATGTCTACTTAGCAATCCTAACTCCTCATTCTTGTGTACTCACTGAGTAACTTAAAAAAATTGCCATATAAATTTCTAGTGAGCAGAAATCTATATGCAAAATTTCAAACTTCCAATTGTTATCTCCATTGTTATTAATGTAATGATAATTAAATCTTTACTCTAATTCACATCTCCAGACACCAAAAGGCATCTGTAGTTTAGATGGATATAGACGCTGAATGAAATGGAATGTGTATCATATTAAAAAAAGCATGGGGAGATGTTGGCCATCTTCAGAGATTACACTGGGGCTGGGAAAATGTAAAATGAAATTCCAAGCTTTTGACACTTGCAAAATAAATGGTCTTGAAATAACAATACTATTTAAAAATCCTCGAATGGAAGTTGAAGGAATATCTACATTTTGTAGATATTCCAATAAATAGCCTTGTGTTAATTTTTGTTAAAAGGCAGTATTTGCTGTAGTCTAACATTCAGAATAAATTACACTGATAACAAACCACTGCTCATTTCTAAAACTGTCTCATAAATAATTCTGTGCTGTTTATCTGATACTGCTAATGGGAGAGGAAAGGATCAGAAATCTGGCTGTGATGGCTCTTAACACTGGGTTGAAGAACTGATCTCTCATTGCATCAGGACAAACAGGGCATGGTCAGGGCTTTGTAGATTAGCCAGGTCAACAGGAGATATAAAGCAACAGTGCTCCTACAACAACCCACAGGATTTCCTTTGTCAATATAGCTGTATTTGTTCTCAACAGAGAATTTGTAACCACTCCTAGAAAGTGAAGAGAGAAGTTTCCTCAAGCTGTAGGATTGGAGCCTTTGGCTTTGTAGTCAGCCTGGCCTGGATAAAAACGCAGGAATGCCATAAGTTGCAAAAGGGTTCCTGAAACATGCTTTGATTGTAAATGCAGAGTAAGTGATCTAAGAAGTGTCATGAAGTTATTCTAAACAGGAACAAATGCTGCCAGCACCATGTGGGATAACCACACCTAACTGGTTTGTGACAACCTGCAAAGAACACGCACAGAAATCAGCAGTTTTCAGAAACTGCACTGCTATCTTGAGATATCTGAGATTTTTTTTCAGCGAGGAGATGAGAGCCTATTCACATTTTTTAAACATGTCATTATGGTGTACCCATTCTGAAGGTATTGTCATATAGATGGTATATTAATTAATAATAATATCTAAAGAAATAGCAATCCAGGTATGTTTAGATGACAATATGAAAAAGTCTGTAAGATGTGCTGCACAGTCCCTTCCTTTCGTAATGCTTTTTGAAAGTACTCAGATTAATGATATTTCAGAACAGCATTTGTTCTGATTAGTGGCTTTAATGTGTGTGGTAATGATGTAACACGTTATTTGTGCATGCAATTACATATCCCTCTCTTTTGGCTGGTTTTCTCATTTTAATACATACAGCAAAGAAAGAGGTATATGCAGGCCTTTTTGTAGTCCAAAAGGTAGACTCGTAAAATCTGTTGTGTCTTTCTTTTTTCTTTCATTATGAAACAAAATAGCCAAACTCTGTCACCTCCTCTAATTTGGTGCTCAGAGACAAAACCAGCTTGGCACTGAAGTGCTTTTCAACTTTTCGTATGAATGTCAGGCAAATTTCACTGACTGAGTGTTCATTTTATTGTAGGTTTTCTTTTTTTCCTCTGGCTCTTTTGGGACATGCATGTGTTTAAATTATTCATTAGGCTAAATGCTTGCATGCCCTGAATTTGAGCAGAACTTAAGAAAGATCCTCCCCCTCCTTCTGTTCAACTCAAATTCCATTTTTATGTTCAGGTGTCGATATCTGCTCATAAAACTTTGTTGTCCATGTAACGGTCCTAATTCTTTTGCATCACTTCCTAAATGGTTTTCTTAATAATACATCAGTTAAATATGCATCTAATTTGTTTTATTAGTTGCAAACTTGTAGGATAGTAGTATTTTCCATTACGTTTTAGATCTTCATTTTCTTCACTTCTTTTCTTTGAAGCTAGTGCACTTTTCAGGATGTTAAGATTGTAAAGTTTATGCACTAAAGCAGATGTTGTGTAGGTGCTGCTGGTAGGCGGGAGGTGCAGAGTTGGAAGTTCAAGGGTGTGAAATATGTTTCCATGTTCATAATGTTATTTGTATCAGTAGCAAAAAGTTCTAAAGATGAATAAATATATTGTTCATCCTAGACAGTGTATATGTGATGTAGTGTAAGCCTCAAAAAAAAAAAACAAACGAAGAAGGATGTCCCTTTGGCTGACTAGAGGTATAATAGATATAATAGGCAATTAATTTACTGTTTCCCTAAAATATGCAGTTTTCATGATCTGTTTAATCTGCTAAATTCTCAACTTAAAAAAAAATAATGTTTTCATATCATCAGCACCACCCAGAACTGACACCACGCGAGTGGCAGTGTGGCTCACAGTGCTCCCTGCCTACTCCTTCAGGTGTCATCAGACTTGGACTGGGGTCTCTTGCATGTACACTTTTTTCTTCCCATCTGAAAAGGCTACCATAGGTGAGATCAGATGCTGGGATGCTCAAATGAATCTAGCATCCTGACCCTAATAGTAGGCTAAGGACTTATTATTGGGCTATTATTCACAGGCTAAGGCTCTGTGAAGAATCCTGAGGAGGTATATGCTATTTAAAACTAAAATGCACTCTATATAGTTATTAAACCCATGGAATCAATCAGACATTTCCCCCTCAGTGTAAAATTTATATAACTACCTGATTTAGAATTTTATTTCAAACATCTATCATAGCAATTCGTATTTTATGCTCTTCTGTTCTCTCTAATATGCCCACTTAATCACAACATTATTTTTTATCCACAACTGAAGTCAGAAGTCTGATAACTGTGAAGTACAGCACAAATTCAATCTTTCTGAAGACGTTTCAGGCTATTGGCTTTTCCTCCATTGCTGCATAACTAGTAGCTAATACATTGTTTTAATTTATTTTAAAAACATTATTTGCACTTGTGCTGCCACAGCTAGAATCACTTCTAGTGGCCAGCCTGGTGAGTTTAATAGCAAGCAAGAGATTCTCTGCAGTACATGGCACTTTGCAGTGGAAAAACAGATGCTCCTTATGGTGAAATCCATCCTTACATAATAGGTTTTCGTGTCACTGGAAAAGTCTTTATGCATGGGTGAAGCAAATGAATAGTGCACATAGCATCCAGTAGTAAAATTCACACTCATTCCAACCTTAAGGTCTCAACCCTATCAGTTACTGTATTTGTTGAGCTGTTTAGTATCATAGAGGCAAAGAGTACCTGCTCAGGCTGACGTTTTCTACTTCTTTTCCCAGCATACTGATCAAATATTAAACAAAGAATAACCTCAAATTTCTATTCTGAAAAATATTATTTGTACTGTTTCTATCCAGTACCTTATGTGTGCTGTGTTACCTGTTATGGGCATAACAGTAGAATACAACAGTAGTGATTCAACGCTCAAAAATATGTCTTGCAGCAAGTTAAGTTTTCTGTTGGCTTGTCAAAGACTTCCGTAACCCCCCTCCCAGCTCTCAGCAGTGACAGCAACTAGAGTGTCACCTAGGGAAAAAAACTTGTAAAGCAAAATCATGTTTATGCTCTTTTAACCTTAAAAAAACCTCCCAACCCTCAGAAAGACCAACAGGGGGAAAAAGAGCATTTTCTTATGCTTCCCAGCCTATGGCATCCCTATAGCTAGAGATTCAGATCATGCTGACAAAAAGAAAATAGAATAAAAATAAAGAAAATGGAAAACATTAGGATGCAGGACACTATCTAGTACCTTGCTTCACTCTGTACTACGTGACAGGAATTGTTGACAGCCTGATCAGGCTCACAGTGGAAAAGTACTGCCTGCTTCAGCTGTAAGCAGGATTCCCCAGCCCTGTGGGGCTCTCAGGCTTGTCACCCAGACTTTACCTAATGTTTAGAGTTTGCTTTGCAACTCATATTTACCACTGTGGAAGGAAAAGAGACATAGTTGTCTCTGACAAGAAATTCACATCAATTACAAACTTTAGGTTTTCCTGTGAACATTACCAGACATGCTCCACCTGTCACAGGAGAACACTTTCTCAAAATTTAAAAGTCTCAAAATGGAAGTATACACTTGTACTGAAAGCAGAGGTAAATAAAATGATCAACACTCCTATTTTATCAAGCATGTTAACAATGCAGATGTGAAAAAGGTTGGGTTTAGAGTGCATTGAGTACATTTTTACATTGGTTTCCTTAAGGAAGATCCATAAGCCAATCTTAGGACACTTAAGCCAGATGTGTTGTTGAAGTATCCATGGAAGGATTTAGCTTCTTGCCAGCTTCATGAATTCATCATGCATGTGGATACTGGAAACATTTGAAATTTATCATTTTATTAACAAAAAAACAACCAAAGATCTCTATTGTATAAGCCAAATCAGTGCCTATTCCTATGCCTAGGTAGTAGTTGCTGACTATGCCTTAGATCAGCCTGTTTCCTTAATTATAGCAACATAAGAAGGAATCTCAGTGTTAGTTACTTAGACATCTGATATTTGAAGCAGCATGCTAACTACTCAAAATCATTGATATTGGGCTGTTCTGTTTTTTTCTAAAAAAAAAAAACAAAAAAAAACCCCAACCAGAAAACAAAACAGTGAGAGTGCTATGAGCCAAAAAAAAAATACAGAAATGAAATACCACATTTTCACAGGGACACAAGGCTTTATAGGAAGAATAAACTCCTTACGACTAGAGAAGTGTGTATGTGCACTATATATACACAGTTACCTTACTCAAAAAGGGAAGACAAATAACACTGTTTAAAAAAACCCCTTACATTAAAAATAAGCATAGTGCTTAGATGCTCATAACGTAGTATGTTTTGGCATAAAAATTGGAAAAAACCAAACCAACTTGACTCTGTACTGATCCAAGTCCTGTAACTGAAGAAAACTTGGGTTGTTATCAGACCACTACTAGAGCAGAGTTGCCAAAGTCCTATTTTAAATAATTTCTCGTTTGTTGTTTATGAGAAAGATACCATGAAGAGGTGGAGTTTTTCATCTGTGAAGAGAAATCCCCAGTTCAGGTCTGATTCTACTTTCCATTTGTACAGGAATGCCATAGTTCTTCATAAACATTGCAGAGCACTTCGTTGTTCAGCAGATTTCTTCCTAAGGGAATGGTTGACAAAGGCTGGATGAGCAGAGGCGTTTTCACAAACTCTGGCAGAAACCTGCAAAAGTCTTGGCTGAACTCTCTAGAGCTGGCAGTGGCTATTAATCTCTCGCATACATGAGCACTGTAACTCCATTAATGAGTGCTCTTTCGCACATGTGCAGTAGCACTTCCAAGCACTTTTGGCATTATCATTTGTATTATCTTGAGGGGCAGAGGCTGCTGTCAAATATGTCCCAGCAATCAAAATCTCAGGGTATTTCTCTGCTATTTTACTTCAATTTTTTTTAAATGTTGTGACAATTTTATTATTATTATTCTATGACTAAAATATGAGCGTGCTGCTGGAGCTCTTTATTGCTACATCCCTCTCTCTACATTAAACTGTAAATCTCCTTGAATGATCAAAGCGGTTTCTCAGGTGGTACATGGAGACTAAAATTAGGAAGTGCTGAAGCCCTGTCCTCTTCTCTGTCTCCACATGCCAGACAATGTCATACTAGTGTTCAGCATTTCACAATCTGAAGCAGCAGTTACATTGCCCTGTAACAGGAAACTTGTATTCATTTGTTAATAGTCTTCCTATGGACAATTTGCAGGAGAGCTGCTCCCTCTGCTGAGTTTTCTGTTGATCGTCACCGGCACCTGATGTCCTTCCTCACCATGCTCGGCCCCAGCCCAGACTGGAACGTGGGCCTGTCCGCTGAAGACCTCTGTACAAAGGATTGTGGCTGGGTTCAGAAAGTCGTTCAGGATTTAATACCCTGGGATGCTGGCACAGATAGTGGTGTTACCTATGAGGTAGGTGGACTATTTGTAATATATTCAAAATTTAAAGTTCACCTTAAAGCAGTGAAGAATGAAAACTACTGGATCTGTGGTAACACCATATATGCCTTAATGTTACTCAATTATAAATGTTGCTTATAATGCACTAAAAGTCATTTAAACAGATGCTAGCTGAAGTTACTGTTAGCCATTATGTTTGAATTCCCTGAGCATTATTAATAGTGGGATAATATTACATTCACTGGCAATGTACACCCGTCGAATAAATGGAGGACTTGGTTTGCTCAAAAGCAAGAGTTAAGATGTCCAAGCCTCTTGATAGACATCTGTGTGCCATCAGCAGCCACATCAACTTGAGTTTTCTACTGTTTCAACTCAATGCCAACTATTCTGCTTGGCACAGAAAACTTAACTATTCCTTACAGCAGGAATTGAAACTCTTGACTTCTCAATATGAGACTCTAAAATCATATATTTTCGCTGTCTCCATCTCAGTCCAGGGAGAGATTCACATCATCCTCAGGTAAAGTCCTGGTTTTGACCAAATGAGTTATGGCAAATTACTGAATGGGTTAGGTCACCATAGGTGACAAGTGTACCTACACTATATTTCTGTACAGACCATATGGACAGATGAAGTTAGGTAAGACTAGTTACATCCTCAAATACCACATATTATTACATATACTCCATGTACCACACACATTTTTAGATGACAGAAATTGCTTGGTTTTTTCATTCAGACTGGTCTCTTTAGAACCTAAGGAATTTCTCCGTTATAGTGGAGTTCTGGGGGCATATTGATTTTTTATTTTATTAATGTAGTTATCTAACCATACAACAAGGCACACATCTTAATGTGAATCCAGCTTCAGGGTTGAATCCCATAATGCTAGAGAAGTGCTTCCTGACCATAAAACCCAACCAAACAACCTCTTACCATTAAGTATGAATGTGACGAGTTCATCTTATATCGGAGTTTCACAATATAGCATTTCTGAGAAGTTTTAATTTTGGCAGATGAATTGTACTATTAATAATAATTGTTAGTTTCCTTTTTAACATTTCTTATCTTTTTGATTGCAGTCTCCTAACAAACCTACAGTGCCTCAAGAGAAGATCAGACCACTGACAAGCTTAGATCATCCTCAAAGTCCATTTTATGATCCAGAAGGAGGATCTATCAAGCTGGTAGCCAGAGTCGTCATTGAGAGAATTGCACGCAAGGTATTTTATACATATATATTTATATATATAAACATATATATAATTATCAAGCAAGCAAAAAACCTCCACTTCATAAACCAAAAAAACCAATCCTTCCTCTTCCCCTCGCCCTCCCCCCCAAATCTACTCACAACATAGATACATAGATAATGGCAGAAAAGAACTAAAACGGTCTTCTTATTTCTCCTACTTCTGGTAATTACTGCATCTGCTTAATTGGGGAATTATTTTTTTAAATAAGGAATTAGAATTAGGATGTTCCTAAACATAGGAATTAGAAGAGAAAAAAGTGCTGCAGATGCAGCAGTGCTTCACAGCACACTGTTTTATCCCGTCACCGTGTACACATATGAGTTGCCTGTATCCAATCTCCACAATAATCTCTTTGCAGGGGGAGCAATGCAATATCGTACCCGATAACATAGATGATATTGTGGCAGATCTAGCACCAGAGGAAAAAGAAGAAGGTACATTTTAAATTAGTTTGTGCTGTACTAATTTATATTTTGTTCCATTCTCCACTGTCATTTCTAAATAAAGTACAAAACTGACTTAGAAGCAAAAGCCAAAAAGTGATTTAGGTTTTCATGTTTTCTGGTATCTATTAGTCTTTCCTTACACAGCAAAGAAATTGCATGCGGACTTGGAAGACGATAATAATAATAAAAACAATAAGATAAGCCTTTGGGGGGGGAGTCAAATAATTTTTTTTTTTTTTAATTAAGGTTGGCTGTTGGTCTTTTTTTTTTTCCCTGTTCATTAAAAATGGAGAAGATAGAGTGCAGGAGGATAGAACGTAACCTATTAGGATCTAAAGTAATCACCAGCCAAGTAAAGAGAAGCAAATGGAGGACAATCTTTTTTTAATGTTCACTGCCGTTTTCTTACTTTTTAGATGATACCCCTGAGACATGTATATATTCCAACTGGTCCCCATGGTCAGCCTGCAGCTCTTCTACCTGTGAAAAGGGCAAGAGGATGAGGCAGAGAATGCTTAAAGCTCAGCTGGACCTCAGTGTGCCCTGCCCAGATACCCAAGATTTTCAGCCATGCATGGGTCCAGGCTGCAGTGATGAAGGTAATCAAGAGGAAAGAGTGGAGGAGGAAAACACCTTGTAGTGTTTATTTTTCCTTTAAAGTTCTTAAAGCTGTTGGTTACTGTATAATTTGAGTTATGGCAAACAGAGGAATAATTGCTAAAGAACACAAATTGAAACTATCTCTGGTCAATTCTGCAGTTCATTTGAGTCAGTGTGTGCGGTACGGTGAAGGGAGTAAAGTAAGGAGGAGGAGGAGGAGGCAGGGAGAGGGAGAGGGAGAGGGAGAGGGAGAGGAGCAGCATAAAAGTGATCCAGCACACAAATAGGCAGCTACTGATTTCTCAGCAATTCTGTTGATATTAGCAATTGAAATGATTCTCTATTTTAGATGGTTCCACTTGCATGATGTCTGACTGGATTACATGGTCCCCCTGTAGTGTTTCCTGTGGAATGGGAACGCGATCTAGAGAGAGATATGTAAAACAATTCCCTGAAGATGGCTCTATGTGCAAAGTGCCTACTGAAGAGACCGAGAAATGTATTGTAAATGAGGAATGCTGTAAGTATTTTATTCAGCTTTACAAAATCCAGCCAATAGCAGGACCACTGCCCAAGCCATTTTTTTATACGAGCTCTACTAGCAATCTCTGTTCTCTCTTCATTTTGAATAGCCCCGAGCAGCTGCCTTGTCACAGAATGGGGAGAGTGGGATGAATGCAGTGCCAGCTGTGGCACAGGGATGAAGAGACGACACAGAATGATCAAGATGACTCCTGCTGATGGATCCATGTGCAAGGCAGAAACTACAGAGGCTGAGAAATGTATGATGCCTGAATGCCGTAAGTGTCCAGTTTATATCCTCTGCTATAAAGAGAAGCATCATTTCTGACACATTGTGCCATCACACAAAGAATATAGGCTAAACCAGAAGCAATGCTGCTTTTTCTTCTTCTCCTTAAAATTAGATCCCTTAGGGAATGTGCATTAAATACCACATTCACCATCAAAAATATCAGTAAAAAATATTCAGTGGTATCCTATTACTATAATACCTACACAGTAATGTATATATTAGAAAGCCATACCTAAGGAATTCTAATTTATGGAATATGGGGTATATTTAATCATAAGACTACAATAAAATAGTGTCTTCTCCTTTTATCTCATGAAAGATCAGAAAATGAGGTGCTCCTTTTGTGCAATCAGTCAGTCTCACCTTTTCTGTGACTTAATATTGTTTTTAATTTCTATAGAAATGCTAAGATTTTCATCAAAGATTGATAGAATTAAGTTTAAGAAGATTTTTGATAGATAAAATGTGGAAGTGTCACATTTTAGACCATATTAATTTGACTTCCAGGTCTGTCCACTACAACCATCCAGGGTTTTTTACAGGAGTTATGATTGAAACGTGCCTTCTTAAACTATTTATTTCCCTGAAACGCTGGGACTTTACAGATATGAATAAGATTTAGAAAAAGATAGCAAAGAAAAGATATTAAAACCAAGTAAACATTTCAATTTAATATATTGTTTTCTGAGCTTCTTCAGCACAGAATCACAGAATCTTCATGGTTGGAAAGTGCCTCCTAGATCATTGATTCCAACCATGCACACACAAAAACCCACTACAATCTCAGACACTAGAGCATGCCCTGACATGCTACATGTACCTGTTTCTTAAATACCTCTAGGGATGGTGACTCAACCCTCTCCCTGGGCAGCCAGGTCCAGTGCCTGACCACTCTTTCAGCAAAGTAATTCTTCCTAATATCTAACCTGAACCCCACCCTGCCACAACTTCATACTGTTTCCTCTGGTCCTGTCATTATTCACTTGGGAGAAGAGGCCAGCACCCACCTTTCTACAACCCCCTTTTTGGCAGTTTTAGAGGGCAATGAGGTTTCCCCTCAGCCTCCTCTTCTCCAAACTAAACATGCCCAGTTCCCTCAGCCTCTCCTCATATGACTCTCTAGACCCCTCACCATCTTGGTAGCTCTCCTCTGGACAAGCTCCAGCACTTCAATGTCCTTCTTGTAGTGAGGGGCTCAGAACTGAACACAGTACTTGAGGTGAGGCCTCACCAGTGCCAAATACAGAGGTACAATCACTTCCCTACTCCTACTTGCCACACTATTTCTGATAGAGGCCAGGATGCCGTTGGCCTTCTTGGCCACCTGGGCACACTGCTGGCTCATGTTAAACCGGCTGACCGCTGGCACCACCAGATCCTTTCCTGCTGAACATCTTGTAGCCTGGAGCATTGCTTGGGGTTGTTGTGGCTGAATATTGTTCAGTTTGTATTTCATTTTGTTCAAAGTGACAACGAAGTGTCAACGAAGGGTTATGACAGATAAAGCATTTTACACCTGTATTATTTTCAAAATATATACCTTTGTAACTTCTATATAACAAGAATTCATTACTTTTTTTTTATTATTGTATTTTCTTACTAGATACCATCCCCTGTCTACTCTCTCCTTGGTCTGAATGGAGTGATTGCAGCGTAACATGTGGGAAGGGAATGCGAACCCGGCAAAGGATGCTGAAATCCGCTGCTGAGCTTGGAGACTGCAATGAGGAGCTGGAACAAGCAGAAAAATGCATGCTGCCTGAATGCCGTAAGTGTGAGAAACTCTCTGGAAAAAGGAGGCTAATTTGTCACAGTCTATGGGTCAAAACTCTATCACCAATTTTTAGCATCACTTCTTAGATAGGAGTATAATCAACTGTGGATTTTTTTTTAATTATTATTTTGTTTTAGTATAATTAGCATTATGCATTTTCAGGTATCGAGAGCTGGAAAGTGGCCATGTCTTAATTTCAGCTTGCCTTACTTAACCCTATGCTGATGACCAATATTGCTTTGGGTATAGAGTTCCTGCATATTTAACAAACTACAACTTTGGGACAGTTTATGCACTTCCCAATAGTAAATAATTCAGAATTATAAACTCTGGCTTTGACTCAAATGCGGAATGCATGCTAGGAAGGAAGGAACAAAGGATTAAAATCACCTGTGTGATTCTTCTAGTTCACAGAAAGACAACAAAAGAGATTGTCTTTGATACACCTCTGAACTGCATCATAGCTGTTTTACTGATCCATATCTCTTTGCAACCTGAAAAATTATATGAGCCCGTGGATGGTGCAGAGACAGCTGCATTGATTTTTTACCTTACTCCACTAAAATCCCCCACTTCTTGGGTGGTGCAAATTGCAGTCCTTTTGAAGTGTGATAGCCTAAGGCACTGCTGAATGAATAAGATATGATAGCTTTTAGTGTCCTGTTGCCAGCTGGTTTATGAGCCTTTATAACTAATTACATTATTTTTCACAAAAAGTATTGGTTAAAAAGGCTTTTACACTATAATTTGTTAATTCAGCTTTTCTTAAATAATGTGAAATACATTTTGATTATTATTCACTGTGGCTGTAGTTTTTAACTTGTGCTGAAAGACAAAAACTTTTAAGGAGTAATGGTATTACTGAATCTTGCTTATTTCATAACACTACCAGTAAAGCAAGGCTTAGATCTCAGAGGTATCAGATTTGTTGTAAATATAACTCAATTTTTAACAGATTTCATTATAAAATAGACATATGGGTGTACAGAATGGAAAATTGAAGAAGGCATAGGAGAATTATTTATATGTTCTTTGTAATTTTAGTGATCTACCAGCACCACTCCTGAAAAAGAAATTGAGGAAGGTGTCAAATAATAAATAGTTCTGCTAGAAATGTACTGTGAAAATTTTGATGTGTAGCCTTACAAAATTTATGGACAAGACTGAAGGCTTATGTTGCATTCGTGTATTTTGGATGTAAAAACTCATTAGGCACATCTGTGTATTGACTTTATGTTTGGGTCTCATGACTTTCGTGTAATATTTCTCATTCTTTGCAGCTATTGACTGTGAACTAACAGAGTGGTCCCAGTGGTCCGAATGCAATACCTCATGTGGAAAGGGCCATATGATCAGGACAAGAATGATTAAAATAGAACCACAGTTTGGAGGAACAGCATGCCCAGAAACTGTCCAACGTACAAAATGTCGAGTAAGGAAGTGCCTGAGAGGCCCAGGTATGGAAAAGAGGCGCTGGAAAGAGGCCCGGGAAAAGAGGAGAAGTGAACAAGCGAAAAAAAATATAGAGAGTGATCAATATCCAGGTGAGTATGAAGCCATTATTTAGTAGGTTCATGTATATTTGTCTTTTCTGCATAACATTGTGAGCAGCTCCAGTGCTCCAGTTCATGCTGCCAGAATATTTTCAGCATTTCAGTCTAGGTAAAGTTTTAGCAATGAAGAAAAGTGTAGCCATTTTTGGTGTTTGCCTGTCACCAAAAATGAGTGACCTAAGTTTAGGGCACAATGGAGAAAGGGTTATATTTGTCCATGTCCTATCTTTGAAAATATTTCAGCTTCTTCACTACAAACTGTAGAATGTGAAAAAGTCTAGATTTTGGACCTGGCAAAGGACTGATTTTAATTTCTGCAGACATGGGTGATAATCTTTGTATCCAGTTACCTTTGAACTTTGAAAGTATTTGTTCCTGGAAATAATGCTAAATTTCAAAACTTAATTGATTTCCACCTCAATAATCTCATTCAGACTCTGACTGCTCTGAGAGATCTGCTCAGACTGCTGCTCAGTCTGCACTTCAATAAGGGACAGTATTATCAAGCACTGATGCCTCAAATAAATAAAACAAAATATCTTGTGGTATAGTTTACGTTACCTGGATGTGAATTACAGATAAGTTGTGGTTCACACTTGTCTGACATTTTAAAGTTTCTTTATTTTATCTATCTTTTATAACATAGAGGTAAAATTCTTTTTAAACATATCTTCTAAATATATTTTTTTCACTGTCTGACAGGGTAGGTTTAGGCCTGACATTAGGAAAAAATTCTTCACAGAAAGAGTGGTCAGGCACTGGAATGGGCTGCCCAGGGAAGTGGTGGAGTCACCATCCCTGACTGTGTTTAAGAGTAGATTGGATGTGGTGTTGAGGGATATGGTGTAGGGGAGAACTTGTAGAGTAGGGCAGATGGCTGGACTCCACGATCCCAAGGGTCTCTTCCAACCTAAATGATTTTATGATTCTATGAAATGCACCTTAATTTTACTTGACTGGGGGTTGCTAATTCCTACTGTAATAAACTAGGCAATATACTGTCTTAGATTAAAATTATATCCATGTGCACACACACATAGTGATACTCATATTGAGATATGTAAGTTAGATGGAAATAGTAAAAACTTAATCAAATTACTATTTTTTTCAGTTTGTAGGCTGAAACCATGGACTGCTTGGACAGAATGTTCTACACTCTGTGGAGGTGGAATTCAGGAACGCTACATGATGGTAAAGAAGAGGTCCAAAAGTACTCAGTTTACTAGTTGCAAAGACAAAAAGGAGCTAAGAGCGTGTAATGTTCATCCTTGTTAACGCAAGGCTTCTAAGTGATGCACTCTGAGCTAAATGGAAAGTCAACCTTGGTTTGGTTTTTAAAACAAAAAAAATATAAAGTGTATAATAGTTTTCATTTTTGCAGTGTGGTTTGCTTTTTAGTCTTGCTGGTGCAAGAAATATATTTTATAAATATTTCCTCACAGATTTATGCTGAGAGTAAATCTTTGGTACTCCAGCCAGCCCTTAATGCATAAAAATACTAAGTCATTATGAGTCATTTAACTAAAATACAGACATATCAGTGGACAAGGAATAGCCATATAGAAATACTACTTGTAAAGACATGAGATGCATGCATATTAACATAACTAAGTTAAAGTGACATGTTTCATATGTGGGGGGATTTCTCTCTCAATTTGATTTTGAAAATCCAAAGCAGTGCCTACAAGATTACACAACTATGCCAAGGAGTATTTTCAGTAATGCTGGTTCAATAATATTAAAGGTGCATGTTTATCTTTTTACACTACTGGGTTAAGCTGATAGTTATAATAATTATCCTACATACTTTTCCTCACATGGATATTATGGTCCATGCAAAATGGTCTTTGTTTCTTTAAAACTTAAAAAATGAAATAATTTGTGCCGCTCAATAATAATGTCAGCCCACTACATAGTCAGGGTCAAAACAGCACACAAAGAAAACACATGAATGTCATCATATACTTAGATGCCAGATTCTTACATTGGGTCTATCCATGGCCTCTCAAAATGAATACTAAGAACTAAAAGAAATCAGTCCAAACACAGAGTGTCAAAAGAGCTGTGTCACAGAAAGTCTTCCACGTAAGCGACACAAAAAAATTAGATTCAGTTCTGTGAGGATGCTAATCACAGGTGAAAAGAGAAAGAGGTTTGTAATATAATAGAGAATAGACAAAAGGTGAGCCAGGTTCTCATGCAGCCCTTATAATAAAGGGAAGGGAGCCTCTGAAATTAAACAATGACAGCCTCTTAAAATATTAATTATAGACTGACACAAGAATATATTCACAGCAATGTTGTTTCTGGATTATTATTTTTTTTTACCCAGAGTATAGGAGGATCTAAAAGGTACTGGATTTGTGAGCATTACTCATTTGTAGATTTACTAGCCAGGATAAATATCTTCCCTGTCCACCTGAGGAAGCAACAAACTGCCAGAGATTAGGAAATAGCTCCTCACCGTGCTAATTGCTGTTGCTATTTTGCACCGTCTCCTGCAGAGTTTAGTACTCATCCCTACGTGTAACCAGGTGTAGGACCAGCAAGATCTTGGGCTTCACTTGCTATTGGAATATAATACTGTCCTGTAAGTTTAACAATTTAACATTAAAGATGAGAGATGAATGTGATGGGTTATCATTTGATTCAGGAAAGGCAGTATACACCTATGTCTCTACATAAGTAATAAGAGTGCACTGAAAATTGAAAATAAAGACTGTTGATGACAACTCTTAAAACAAGCTTGAGAGAAATGAATGGAGAAAATTTTATTTTCTAGTCTCTTTAAACCAGCCATAAGTAATTCACTCGCTTCCTTAAAACTTGGTCACAACCCTGAGCATCTGACACCCAGGTTTTAAGCGTCCACATTTGATGTGAACCACAACCCACTGAGGCTGTTCAACTTTCCTACTGCTACCCTGGGAATCCTCTCATTACCTCCCTGTGCCTGAATGGGCTAGACTGGCTGGTTGCATTACACTGTAGGGCTTTTCTTTGCCATTTCTCCACTTCACACTGCAAGGGCTGCTCAGGACTTCCACAGCTGTCGCATCCCACCCACCTCAAGGTATTTGGCAGCTTTTTTAATACATGGAATCAGGGGAGAGCCAGGGAAATAATGAAACCATCTGCAGTGTTAAGCCTCTCCTTGCCACTGCTAAATGAAATGGGTGCAAGCCCCATAGCAAACCAAACCAGGAGAAAAAGGAATCCAACAAGATTTAATGCTACAACCAAACATTTTACATTTTGCACAGCTTGGCTCATTTAATAATATTAATTCAGATAGTTTGCGTCCTTGTGCCTGTTGAAAAATTCTGCAGCTTATGTCTCTATAGCACTGCCATTAAAGTGTAGCAGCAAGACTGTCCCTAAGTAATGTATTCATGACCTTACTTTGCACATTATCCTTTTATGACCAAAAAAACCCACAAAACAACGCAACAAAAAACAGTGCAATGACATGGATAGTGGAGGAGTGTCCAGCTGAGCATATTTCAGGCGAAAAAACAGATGGTTGCAGAGAAAGGGCACAACAATTAATACCAGGAACTCAGCCAGGGCAGAGCTACCAATGCAATCAAGACCCACACAACACCTACTCATGAGCCACTCTTGCAAAGCCTGATATCCCAGCTGAGGCTAACCATTCAAAAAGTTCACTTTGACTATTAAGTGTGTGACAGAGTGGGCTGCAGAGGCTTGAGTCTGTGAGAGCTTGGGACAGAGGGAGCAGAAGAAGAAAGTGTCTCTTGAATGGAGAAAAAAATGCTAATGAGTTTATGGACTATATTTTATCTCATCAACCTTTACCATTTCTTTAGGCTAATCTTGCAAAATCATGCCTGTTTCTGCAAATAATCAATTAAAACCAATGTTAAGTTATTTTCATGTTTGTTCAGTTCATCAAGCTGTTTTGTCTTTTAATTACTCTGTTTTCCAAATGTTACATAGTCCAAATACTCCTTTAGGGATGTAGGAAATACACAGCGTCTTTCTAAATGTGCCCACAAAATTGTCCATTAAAACAATCTGGCATTCTTTTCACTGTAGTTCTTACTAATTTGATTCTCCATACAATTCTTATTTCTCTTAGGAGGCTGTTCAGTGTGATTTCCAATCATTTCTCTTAGGCTCATTAAAGTTATGAATGTTGGAAATATTTTGTCCCCCACCTTGTTAATACATGCAATGACAATATAGATTGTACTGGGTCAGAAATGTGATCATTCCGTCTTAGGTTCAGCTTTTCACACAGTTTGCCGTTGAAACATTTTACAAGCCACTTGTCTGTCTTCTAACTTGATACAAAAGAAATATTTAAGCTTGTTACATTTTGTAAAAAAAAACCACAAACAAAAACAAATGAAGAAAAAATGAGGTTGATTTTCTATTCAGAAAAAAAGCTCTGATATACAATATGTATAAGTATTGCATTGTTACTGTAAACTTTCTAGTAGTGTAATAGCCACTGATTATCAGTCAATAAAAGTGAGAACCGTTATCTCTCTTATCTCCTGGATAATACTGCTGAACTGAAAGCACAGATGTCACTCCAGTTTTGTAGACCTCAACTATCAGAGTTTAGCATTGTGTGTATGGGGTTTTTTTTCTAACATACAAGCTGTAGAATCTTTACATATAATATAAAAAGAAAGTTAGGGGGCTTAACAAATGTACAGTAGGACTCTGTGTGTGAATAATACAATTTAAACAAAGTCTAGTTTGATTGCATTTTTAGGTTTCCTTCATTGTTTTTGTTTGCTGTGGAATTATGAAAAAGCTACCATGAATATTTCTTACCAAAGTCTTGTGTAGATGTTTTGTAGCTGTCTGGGTAACACATTATTATTGTTATTATTATATTACTATTATTATTATTATCATTATTATTATTATTGTTATTTTGGAATAAAGACATCTTTACTATGAAATTAGTATTTGTATGAGTTTCTATTAAACTAATATGGCTATATACAACAAAAAATGCACACACGTTAATATAAGGAGTCAAGTCACCCCCTCATTTACATTTTACTCCTGTTCAAGCTAATGGGACGTCCAGAATGAGCTGGAGTGGAGCCACTCATTCTTTCTACTTGGAAATAATTTGCATGAAGGTTTTTGTTTGTTGGTCTTTAGAAATCACAGAGTAACTTAGGGTCGTTTCTCAAATTACTCTGTATTACTCTCGTGCTGGTTTGGTTGCTGATGTTGTTTTTTAATAAAAGAAAAATTATCTAAAATAACACATTTTAAAGCCAGGCAATACCTGAAGGGAAAATATATTAAAAATAAGCTTTCAAAATCTCTGAGATTTTGTGAAACTTTCAACAGATATTTTATGCCACTAGAAGACTATTTAGGTACACTGCACGTGTGAGTACATCACTAGCAATTACACAGAAAAATACAGCATTTAGGGGAGCCACTCAGCAACGTTGATGCTGTAGAAATGTGACTATAAGTAACATCTTGCAGCCAGCTAAAAGTGACCAGTGTGTTCATGAAAAAAAACCCCAAAACCTCCGTTTTAAAACTACAGCATAACAAGGCTGAGGTGGACCTGGAGGTAGTTGCCTGGAGAAAACACGTGAGGAGTTGCTCACCAATAATTGAAGGCAGTCTGGTCCAATAAAACTCCATTGGCTTCTAGCTTGCTTGTTTTTACCAGAAAAATGCCCAGTATTTCCAATCAGCTGTTTCGGGGCAGGTTCGTCAATGTGTACAAGAGCAGCACAAGGCACCCCCGCAGTGCTGCTCGCCTGCAAGGAGCTGCCACTGACCGAGCATCTCTGCTCCAGTGGGGCTGGGCTGCTTGGAAAGGGACAGTGCCTCCTCCCTACAGAAGCTCTGCCATAACATCACTGACTTTTTGTAGCCAGTTTTAGAAGCTCAAAGGCAGATGAACTCACCTTTCTGTAATAGTGGTGTTTCAGCAAAAAAATTGATAATCCTTTTGTCTTCAAGTAAGACCAACAGCACTGAGCCTGCCCGGCCTCAGCAGAGGAGTCACTGCAATGCCAGCACCAGCTCTCTGGCTTAGCATGACGAGTCAGCTGGGCACTTTCACCCCAGAGGTCTGAGACAAGCTTTCCTGAAGGACTTTTTACAGTATCTAAGTGAACTCTTTCTCCACTGACAATGCGAAGCTAAGTTAGTTTATAGATCAATTTAATGTTCTGACATATCAAGTGGTGAGACATCTGGAGTAGCAATCATGACCTTATGGCCCATAAAGCTGTAACAGAACAGCTTTGCCTTGGTAAGCATCACAGAGCACGTAAGTCAGAGCAGTGAACATATGGCCTCTTTAAACGCTAGCCATCTGAGTATTGCTTGGGACCTACTTGACAGGATGCCTGCCCTAACTTAGGATGCTCTTCTTTGCATGGCCTACACCTAAACCAAAATCAGCATGGCAGAAAGACAATGGGTAGAGCAGGTCCTCAACCATGAGTTGCAGTATGAGTTGCAAATCAATTAACTCTCCTAGAGGTATCTGCCATTCTCAGAGCCACAAATTTCTGGGGTGGGAAAAAAAACTAGCAAACCCCTGAAATAATGCACAGCTCCACTAAAATCCAAAGCCTGTCATTGCAGGCTATGTGACAGCTATATTTTCCATTTCTGATATGGTTATTAATGCCACAACATATTGTCGCTTTGTAGTCTTAACTACAAAGCAAGCCTACAGTGTGTGTACAGATATACATATGGTATCCAGTGTGTACATAATCATACATTTTTTTTCATGTTGTTTTTCCACTTAGGAAGCAGCAGACTAACTACTAAGGGGGGGGAAAGCCTTTACCAGTAAATTGAAATGTGCTTCAAAAAACCATCTCTTAATACAAAGTTTCAGGCACTTAGTGTTCCTTCCTCGACATGCAAATCCATT
This sequence comes from Jacana jacana, assembly GCA_013400555.1. NCBI lineage: Eukaryota > Metazoa > Chordata > Aves > Charadriiformes > Jacanidae > Jacana > Jacana jacana. The sequence goes on along the minus strand of VZTM01039348.1, from coordinate 17,865 downwards.
TAAGATCTTTATTGCAATGCTGCCAGCTTTGGGACTCAGTCACTTCATGCAGTGTTGTGCAAAACAAAGCAATTACAGGCCACCTGAATGATATTGAGTTCTCTCTCCTCTGGTTTCCAAAAGACAGAACAGTTTGTGCCATAACTGATGGGCACGTTAACTGCTCAGTAGGCAATGACATTTTTCACCAGTGGTCTAGATTGCTTAATGCATCTAAAACGCTAATGCTTGTAGCTCTGCATCCTTCTCATTTACTTCATAAAAGTCCTACGGAACATCATTTACTCTGCCATCAGTAATAAACTTGCAAAGACAGATCAGAAAGGCCTCCCTTTCTGCTTACTTCCCACATTTACACCAGTGGAGAAACTGAAGCCTCTTGTAATTCCCAATTTACTTCCTTTTCGTTAGCAAATGGTGGGGTATTTTGAAATGGGTCTTTTAAAATATACATCTGGTATAAGGTTCAAAGAAAGATCAAAGGTAGACTTCAAACACAGTAAAGATTTCTCACCACCCTTCTCTCTGCACCATTTGAACCAGTACTGGCATTACAGACAGAGGCCTAAGTGCAGCTTAGACATCTCTGCAGGACTCCATCAAGAGTGCATGGTGGCGTTTGGAAACCTGCCTGCCTTGAAAGGCCAAAAAGTCCAGCATTCCCCCTCCACTGTACCAGCTACTACCTTCATGCACTTTGTGGGCTCTGCCCAGGGCCATCCTAATTGCCACAGTCCTGACAGTGCCAATTAAACAGTCTCTCAGAGAAGCTTGGATCTGCTAAGAGATGATGCTCTCCAGGGAAAGGTAAAGACCTCAGTACAACACCTGCCTTCTTGGGTGTAGCAGAAGTTCCACGTGTGGGCACAAAAGGCGGGACTGTGAATCACCAGATGTTGTGAACAATCACACTCTCAAGCTCACTCCCCATCAGAAGTAAGCAAGGGCTTAAACACTCACCCACCCAAGGCCCAAATGCAGAAAGGACTCCAAAGCAGCATGATGCGAAGCAAACTAGCTCTACCTTTTACTTGAAAAAAAAGAGTGAGTGTGCATGTGTGCAAGGAAAAAGAGAGCTAGCAGGAGACAGGACTAAATCACAGAATCTTTCTAATCAATATGTTCTCTTCCACCTAAAGACCTGGATGGTACTACAAAAAGCCATTTCTTCCCTGTGCCTGCAGTGGCTGGGGTTGGCACAGAGAAGGTGGCATGACTGAGTATACACAGAAAGCCTCAACACAGTTCCTTTCCCAATACTGCCCATAAAACTAGACTGGGCAGGACTAGTGCCAGGGTTAGGGTTAGCAGAATAAAAACATCCCAGAGCTGACTCTCTTGCAGGACCATCCAGCTTTGGGGAGAGCAAGTTCAGAGCCCTGCATCTGAACAGCTTAGCACTTGGGCCAGCAGAACCAGGGATCCCAGCAGCATTACCCAGCTTCTGAGGAGGTACAGTGAGGACAATATATAAAATGCAGCCAATGGTGCATCCACAAAGACTCCTTAAGTAACCCCCACAGATAGGACTAATGATTTAGAACTAGGATTTGTACTTTTGTTGTATCAATACAAGCACTGAGCCTAGGGAGCTGGGCCAACTGCTGAAAAAAATTAGATGACAGATCCCACACTTTACTCATAAACCTAGAGATATGTCAATAAAATACTGTGGAAAAAATGATGTGTAATAAGTCATAGCTAAAAAAACCCCCACCCACCCAAACATACAAACAAAAAAACACCCTCAAACCAACCAACCAAGCAACCAAAAAAACCCCAAACAAACCAAAACATAACAAACCCAAAATGAAAAGAATCCCCCTCCCCCCCCCCCAATAACATTTTTAATCACAGAAGCCTTAAGCCCACTTGAGAAGTAAGGGACCCAAACCAGTGTCTAGAAAAGAAACAAAGAGGTCTAGATGGCAATTTTAAAATGTGAAAATGGTCTATATCGTGAGTTCAAAATACATAAAATGTAACAAATGAGAGAATACAATTTTTTTATACCACTTACCTAGAAAGATACATAGAGGAGATGTGCAAATAGAGAAACAGTAATTTCAAGTGCAAACAAGCAGCTATACTATTTAGAAAGCTTAAAACATTTATGCTCTCTCTCAGAATATCCATTAAAGAAGACAAGCATTTTTCATACAGTCTACTTGCAAAATTACAGTTCTTTTTACTTTTCTATGAAGCATTTCAACTTTTAGTTTATATCTACAGTAAATATCAGAAATTTACATTTGTAAATGGGCCATTTCTGGGGGACACAGCAGTGTACAGAAAGGAATATTACTGTAATGCACATGCATGGATAGGCTTGAAATGTCTTTACTGGAACCCCAGCTACTAGAGCAATAAAATCACAGCCCACTAGATGGCACTGGAAGCAAACATAGAGAACTGCGTGTTTAAAGAGACATAACACCAACTACCAGTACAGTCTCTGTGCTCAGTGTCACCGGGGTGTAATCAGCATTTTTCTCTCTGTATCTGCCAGCTGATGACTGCTGACACCAACAGCCTTATCACTGCGGGCGTGCCAAGGTACCTCGCAGGAAGTCATGAATTGCCTTCTTTTCCCAACCTTCTTTAATTAGCTGTAGAAATGCTACTGGACACAAATTAAATGAGAAGTGGGTGAGGGGGAAGTAGTGAAATGAGCTTACAATGTATTTTCCACCCATGAAGCCATAGACTCCTGTGGGCTGCTCTAACAGCGAGGCATTCATACCTTCCCCTAGAGAAAATGTGTTTTTATAAATCTCAGAGGCAGCTACATCATAGAAATCCTACAGGCCAGGCAATAAACACCTGCTATGGTGGCATTATTCTGTTCACTACTATTCTCTAAAGATAACCACTTTTGGGGCAGAAATGGTTTACAACTGTCAAGAAGCCTGAATGACTTATTAGAGCTTGTGTGCAGGAATGCAGCCCCAGCCTTCACCTGGTTGATTTGAGCGCAAAGAGAAGCTACACTGCACAGAACACCCTCCTACGTAACATCTCTTCTGTGCTCGTTACAGGACTAGAAAGCTTTTCTCTTCTTCAAAGGCATTTAGAAAGCATTGCCTTTGCAAAAAGCCATCCAAGAAGAATGACTTTGTCATGTGCAATGATCCACACATCGTTAACAAACAGTAAAGTACTTTTTACCATTTAACATAAATAATGCAAAAAATAAAAAAGAAAATTTCATACAAGTTTTAAGTCATGTCCAAACCCATGTCCAGCTTCATGCTGCCAGGCATTAATGCCTCCATCCCTCCTGTAAGCATGGTCTGTAGCAGTAAGCTGTTCACTGTGTCATCTAAAAGACATGGATAGCAGAACACCTTTAAGGTTTGGGGTTTGATGGGTTTCAAGAGTAAGGAGGCCTAGGTTCAAAATGCTTTATGTCTTTCTTGGAAAAACAAATGAAAACACTAGCTTATTCCACCAGTTGCCTATATTACATAAAGTGGTTTTTTTGTTTTTTTTTTTTTTTTTACTCAGAATCAGAAAAGGGAAAACAACTCTAAAAACAATCTTTTGGGGGTGAAACAGAGCTTTGAAAACTTCATACATAAGTACCAATTCAAGAACATTTTAACTGCAGTTGAAATTAAATATTTTAAATGTAATGTTCAATTTCAAATGAGCTATTTTAAAACATCTTTTTCTCCTTTTTAGCATTAAAGTGCTTTCTAAAATTAAAACAGCCTGACAAATCAAGAAAACAGTTGGCCTTAACAGGACACATGGGGAGTAGGTTTACCCTTTTTTGTTTTGCTAGAAGATGAAGTGAAGCATTTATTTTGAAGTAGTAAACAAAAACATGTCTGGAGCTTGGTAAGTCTGTCTTCTATATGTCCATTTAATAAATTTAAATGCATTCATAATTCATACTTTGCATTCCTTGAATAGCTCTCAGGTGCATTTTTTTAGAGCTTTTCATGTCTATGGTGACCAAAACCAGACTAGCTTCTCTAACTGTGGACAGCTTGGTTATTTTTGTCCTGCTGCAATGATCTTTTTGTTTTCTATTTATAATTAAAAAGAAAAAAAAATAGAAAAAGAAAACAGAGCCAATCATATAGAACACAGCGTTAACTGAAGCAGGGGGTGTTTATTTTTATGTTTCATCAATTCCAGGAAAACTACTTCCCATTAATCCCTTGAGTTCCTTCAATTAATTGCTTGAAGCCATTTCCAAAAGAAAGAAGCTTGCAGAAAGAGAACCCTTAACCTATGCATCCAGAGCGGGCCAGAGTCCCCATCTGACACTCCTCCACTGTGTCTGCAGGCGGCAGCATGAGAGCAGCTTTCAAACGCGGTGGCTTTGCTCGTCCCAAGGCACCCAAGCTCCAGCAAGCGGCTCCGCGCAGAGCTGGGCAGGGTGACGAAGAGGAGCAAGCAGAGCTTCTCATAAGTGAGCAGAGCGCTTTTGACTTTCAGGGAGCTACCAAGCTAGAGCTGCTGCGAGCTGCTAGCAAGCTCACCTGCTAGCAGGCTCACCAGACCAACCAAGCACCAAGAGGCAGCAGTGAGTGGGTCGGATGATGCCTATAAAAGACTGGGATGCTACAAACCTGGCGAGGCTTCTGGGAAGTCAGGTCAGTTCTTGAGTTGAACAGAGATCCAACTCAGAACAGAGTCTTTGTGTACTCTTAAAAAATCACCATCTCTTTTAATTAAGAAAGTACTTTGGAGCAAAATCCGTAAGGCATAGATCAAAAAAAAAGGAACTTTAACTGTCAGAAGGATTTCATTGTGATGCTTAAGCTTTAGCCACACAGACACAGACCATATCCACAACCACAATTTAGGCCTCTGAAATCTCTAGCTGAATGTTTTGGAAGAGCCAGGCCCTTTAGAACTGATTCCATAAACAACAGCAGGGAACTGATTGCTCAACCTCCAGTTTTCAAATTGCTCTTTTAGGTCTATTGTCTTCCCTGACTAACTCCCGCTGGCATGAAATGTGTCTGTTAAAGTAACTGGATGCTTGGTCATATGACTACAAAAAAGCCAGAACCATGCAAAATCTTAGCTGAGAAAACTTTGCTTGTGAAACAACAAAACCTGTCCTCTCTTTCCTCCCCTCCCCTCAAATCCCAAAACACCAGAATGTTACAAAAGCAGGAACTAGGTTGCTATGACTACTATAAATTAACATCAACATCTTCTCCTTAACACTTTCCTTCTTAAAAATCTAGCTTTAATATTATAAAATATTTTCAATCTTAATCTAAATTTTCTGTATCATGACTCTGATTTCAAATATGCTAGAATTATTCAGATATTTCAATAATTCATCAAAGAGAACAAATACTGCTTTGCCTACTATTAATTTTTACAACACACCATGTATTGTAGCAGAAACTTCAGATTTGGCAGGCAGAATGTCTTCTTGTTGGTAAGAAGACGACACTCATCCTCCTGTCTTCACGAAGAACTACATATGGATAAACAACACAGCTTTATATGAACCTCACTATACACCACCAGGCTCTACTTGCCCTGATAAACCTTCCCTGAGGACTCCATGTACCAGAGGATTTGCTGGCCAGAGAGCTACACGCAAGGTCAGCCCTTGTCTGAGCTTTGGCTCTTGCACCATGCTGGCCTGGGAGCTGCCTTGTGGCAACATGTTTGTCTGGTGATCTGGACTCGTGGCTGACCCTTGCTACTGTCACTGGACCCTCTCTGCCCTTCTGGTTTGGGCAGGTCAGTTGTAACTCTAAAAACGTTATGCCCCAAACTCACAATCACTACAAAGCGGCACATCTGGGAAAAGAGGCACTGCTGCAGGTGGGCTGGTGTGATACACAGCAGACTGGTCAGAGAAGCACAATGCCACCACATAGCTATTGTGTGCACGCTGGTGCCCACAGATTCGCTTACCTCAAATAACAGAGCTTTGATGCCCAGCTCTCCCCACGCTTGCTGGGAAGAGAAGACAGACAGTGAACAAAATTTGGGCTGCAGAGCCAAAACTGCTTTGTGGGACCAGCTCTCTATGCCTCCATGCATCACTGGTGAAGAAGGATGGATAACAATTTCTCCTACTTTTTTGCTTATTTAGATAGGGGAACTGGTTGGATCAGGCATTATTCTATAGAATGTTAAATTTTATGTTAATGGGTCTTTACAGCTTTCTCAGTCACTATGTGTTTCTTCAGTGTAGTAATAATACATTTAAAAACCGGGTATCTGCAGAAACGATTCCTCCCTGTAGAGAAGTGAACTGACAAAGTGAATTGATCATACTTTCTTCCCAAAATAGGGCTAAGGTTGTGCATGTTGTGAATCCTATTAGTAAATTAAATTACACAAGCCAACATCTCTGTTTGCTACAGTGAAATTGCAAATTAACCCCCTTTAGAAGTAGGTCAGCTCGTATCACCTAAAAGATCAGTACTGTGTGATCAATCTTAATATCGTTATCAAGTAATCTGTAGAAATCTGTTTGGCAGACAATGCACTTTGACTCCGTGCCCAGGGCTTCTGCTTTGTGATTAATGGTTGTGCTATTCCCCATTTGTCCCCTGATAAGTTACACCTGTCCACCACTTATACAGGCTTCATCTGAAATTCATGGAAGCATTAAAAATCACTAAAAGGAAAAGAATAAAAAAAAAGAGGATAAATGCTCTATTTAGGGGAAAAGTTCCTAAAGGTTCACATTTTCAACTCCCTCTTCAACAATCATATACTTTCAGAGTGCTTCTGATATAATCTTTCCGCATATATGCTTACCATTAAAGGAGATTTTCCCCCTTATTATGAGGTATTAGAATGCAGCCCTGAGGAAAGGGACTTGGGGGTGCTGAAGGATGAGAAGCTGGACATGAGCAGGCAGTGTGCTCTTGCAGCCCAGAAGGCCAACAGCATCGTGGGCTGCATCAAAAGGTGCGTTGCTAGCAGATCCAGAGAGGTGATTCTGCCACTTCGCTCTGGCGAGACCTCACCTGGAGTACTGTGTGCAGGTCTGGAGCCCTCAATATAGGAAGGACATGGACCTGATGGAGCAGGTCCAGAGGAGGGTCACAAAAATAATCAGGGGGTTGGAGCACCTTTGCTATGAGGACAGACTGAGGGAGTTGGGGTTGTTCAGCCTGGAGAAGAGGAGGCTCTGGGCAGACCTAATAGCAGCCTTCCAGTACCTGAAGGGGGCCTACAGGAAGCCTGGGGATGGCTTCAAGCTGGAGAAGAGCAGGTTTAGATTGGATATTAGGAATAAGTTCTTAACCATTAGGGTGGTGGACCACTGGAACAGATTGCCCCTCAGGGAGATGGCTGAGGCTCCTTCCCTGGAGATATTCAAGGTGAGGCTTGACAAGGCCCTGGGCAGCCTGGTCTAGTTGGGGGTGTCCCTGCTGACTGCAGGGAGGTCAGACTAGATGACCTTTGGAGGTCCCTTCCGGCCTAGTCTATTCTATGATTCTAAGATTATCTATCCCACCAACAGAACAGAATCTGTTATCTACAGGACAGACTAAAGTTGTCTGCAGTCCTCAAAGTACTAGCTGTTAACCCCTGTAATATATGGATAGTAGATATTTGTGTAATACCTTTTACTGAAACTATATATTTTTGTCCCATAGTATTTTCTCTAAAGGTTATTGACAGAATCATTGTCGATTGATTTACTGCAGTATGTGAACCATCTCTTTCGGCTGCTGCCAGTGCTGTAGTTCTTCTAGACATAGGAGGCCAGCAGAAGGCCTCCTGCCCTTCAAGTGAGATTTATACGTGGCTTGGATTTCATTTTGGATTAAATGCAACTATGATTATCATTAATTATTAATGTAATTATGAGACAGTTCCCTCAGGATGTTGTTTCATATCGTGAAATACTGGCTAAAAAGGCTAATGGCCTAAAAAACATGAAAAGTGCCCTCCTCTACTGCTTCCTTTTGACTAACCAGTTGTGCCAGTGCAGCTATTTGTAGGATTGAACTGTGCTCTGGGTACAATCCCAGCATAAAATGAAAGCAAGTAGAGGGGCTGCATGTTACTGCACTGGGACAGAGACAAACTGTGGGTGGTATCAATAGTCTTAAACTGAAATTAAACTGGCACAGTTATGCCTTCAACACACACAGGATAGAGAGCACCCAAGATGCAGAATAAGAATTACATAAATGCCAAATATAATTTACATATTAATAAACACTCATAGCTGTTTGCCTCATCTACTCCACCATCTGTAAATAACAATAGCATTTGAACAATGCAAGGACAGGAGCAGGATTTTTATATTGTATTTAAATTCTGAGGGATTATAATGTTATGCACAGCTGCATTTTACTTGGTTTGTTTTTCCTGATGGAGAATATTTCCTGTTAATTTTTTCCAAACAGCTTACTGGGAAAAGCTGATGCCACGTCTTGGCATTTTATAGCTGTGGCTAGCTCAGCCACACAGTGAGCAGAAGAATCTCCACCTACCCTGCCCTCAAAAAAAACCCTTTTAAAATAAAGAACTTGGCTGGTATGAACTGGAAAAATATTTCCTAAAAAATCTTACCAAAAAAAAAAAAGTGTGGATGCTTTCATGGTAATTTTAGTGTTTTCTCGGGTAAAACTTGGGAATGTGTTCATAAACTAGTACAGTACATTTTCTGCATGAGTCTATGGAAGCCAAACTGCTCAGTGACTTCAACAAGATTTTAGTCCATCAAAGAAAAATAAATCTGAAAACCATTTCTTCAAGCTTCTTTGCTCTTCTAGAAACTCCTCAATACCCTCTTGTGTTCTTTGTTTTTAATATTTAAAGAAATATTAATCAATCTTTCTGGGAGCCCTATAAAACTGGGTGCATCTCTAGCTTCAATAAAGTCAGCAGAAATTGTATAAAAACATAATATTCACATGGCTGGTACTTAACTCTTCAACAAATTCTTAATTCTTTATATCTCCAAGTAACACATTTTCTGCAGCCAAGAGATGACTAAAATGATTTAACTGAATTTCACAACTTTGCAGATAATAACTGAGAACAGCAGGCAAAATTGTGCAAAAAAAAGCAAACATCTTTCCTCCCCTCCTCACCAGGATTCTCTTTCAGCAACTTGCTTCACAAAATAAACAATGTTCCCAGTACAAAAAGCAGTATGAATCTTGTGATTTTAAATTAAGGTATGTGAAGGTTTTGGCTTAGTTATTGTAAATCTATATCATAAAACTTTTTTTTTTTTTTAATGAAACAAAGGTGCCCCATGTAAATTTCTCCTCACAGTGTTGAATGGATCTTGCTAGAAAAGATGGTATCTAAATGCACAGGAACCTTCCTCTGCCAAGAGGGCTGAACCTGCAAGCTTCATTCACAAGCATTTGATAGTAAATTGTACAGAAATACAATCCCCATCCCTTCTCCTCACGATAAGAGCTTCCTCTCATCAGAACTGATCAAGTTCTCTTGTAGAAGGGTGGGAAAGACATTGCACATTGTACTGGCATAAGTGAAAATGCAGCAGATGCAAGAGGGCAAAAACACAGCTGAGGAGGCTCGTCTTCCCATCCTGCTCTCCCCAGGACTGAGGAAAAGGGCTGGGACAACATACGGCCAGATGGAGGAAGAAGCTTCCATGGAGCAGCTTAGCAAATGCTCCGCTGCCTGAGAGTGAAACTTCCTCATCGCAGCCCTCTCGACATGCCTCCTAGCCATGTGCTGAGCCCAGGATTTGAACCATCTGTGCTAGATCGCCTCAGTATTAATCTAATGTTTTAGTTGGCCAAAAAGTTGGAATGAAGCAACAAAAGAGATAAAACATAACAAAAGCCAAAAAGTGACAAAGGGCTGGAGAATATAGAGCAAATGCATAATAAATATAATTGTTAACATCTCACATGCCAGTAATTTGACAGGCAAAATCAAGGATGACTCAGATATTTTTCAAGTTTTTAAAACTGAGCTGTTACTCACAATTCTCACTTGATTTCATTTTTTCTAGAGAACCTTTGTTTTGTTCTGTTGGGTACACACTTCATAAAGACACAGTTTTACTCTGCACACAAACAGAAAAACAAAAGTGCCAAGATCTGCAGATCTCACAGGGGGCTAACAGTTTTAAAGGCAACAATAATATTCCCCATAATCTGCTTCTATACCAGGAGCAGGTTTAGGTTTAGTGGCTGCAAAAAAGAAATAAGAGATAAAAATGAGGTCACTGCTTCTTAATCACTGTCAAAATACTACCAATATGCATTTAGCTAGAGACATGAATGTCAGTAACATTACATGCAAATACAAGAAGGGTTACTGCATTCCCCTTTCTATTCCAAGGGGTGATTATTATTTTTTTAGGTATGCTACTATTGCTACTTGTCTTTCCTAGGCCCATTATTTTATGTAACATCTGAAAAACTTATAGTCTTATGATGCTTAGCACTAACTCTATGTTCCTTCAGTAGGCAGGAACGCCCTCAGGTCAATAAACATTGCAATTGTTCCTAAGTATTTGTTGAATCAGGTGCTCTGCTTTTTTCTGTATGAGATACAGGTGCAGCTGCATCTATACAGCATCTATATTTTACCATTGTAATACCGGTGCCCTCAAAAATGACAAATGTTCCACCTCAGAAGTATCTGCTTTTAGGATGTGTTGAATAATGCCTTTTGTATGCATTTCAATTCATCTCCCACATAGGCCAACAACTTTTAGAAACCATAGTCATAGAAGCCACAAAGAGCCGACCCGTGTCTTTCTGTAGCTAGCAGTGGTGGAAACTGCTTTTGTCGACTTATTTAGAATAGAATCATAGAATCATAGAATCATTTAGGTTGGAAGAGACGCCTGGGATCATCAAGTCCAACCATCAGCCCTACTCTACAAGTTCTCCCCTACACTAGATCCCTCAACACCACATCTAATCTGCTCTTAAACACAGTCAGGGAGGGTGACTCCACCCCCTCCCTTGTCAGCTTATTCCACTGACTGACCACTCTCTCCATGAAAAATTTTTTCCTAATGTCCAGCCTAACCCTACCCTGCTGCAGCTTGCAGCCATTCCCCCTTGTCCTGTCGCTCATTGCCCGTGAGAAGAGACCAGCACCAATATCTCTACAGTGCCCTTTCAAGCAGTTGTAGAGAGTGATGAGGTCTCCCCTCAGCCTCCTCTTCCTCAGACTAAACAACCCCAACTCCCTCAATCGATCCTCATAAGCCTTGTTCTCCAGGCCTCTCACCAGCTTCGTTGCCCTCCTCTGTACTCGCTCCAGCACCTCAATATCTCTCTTGTGCTGAGGTGCCCAGAACTGGACACAATACTCAAGGTGTGGCCTCACCAGTGCTGAGTACAGGCTCACCAGTGCTGAGTACAGAAAAATTTGTCAACAAATTTTATGTTTCAGAAGTTTGTTGAAAAACAATCTGTTTTTCTCAATTGCATTCATGCGTCTCCACTATTATTCATGCAACCAGGTCATGCCAAAAACCCCAACCTAATGCTATTTGCCCCCTTCTACCTGTTTGCCCCTGGAGGTTTTCAGAATTAAACCTGGTCCTAGAAGACCTGGCAATAGAGTTTAAGAGGTTTGCAATTAAGTCTTTAAAGTGATATTCAGATTCTAATCCAGTTAATGGAATAAACAGCTAGAAGTATGAAGAGTATTCATAATATACCCTTTAATTGTTAGATATGGGGGGGCTTTTTTGGAAAAAAAGGGTTACTTCTTTGGATTTACTTTTTTTTTCAGAGAGAAGGCAGACCAGGGGANGATTTTTTTTTGTTTGTTTGTTTGATAGGGTACAGGCTTCTTGCCTTTAACATCCCAATGAGTTAAAAGAAAGCTTTGGCCTCAATTTATTCATTATGTCGCTGACTTCAGTGGAAAAACAGCAAGTATCCATCTGTTCAAGAATGTTCTTTAAAAAAAGTTGTTAAAATATCATGTAGATTTTTCATAAACCAAACTATTGTTCATACAAAAACCCCATGTAACCAAATTATAAAAGGAGATATCACATGAAACCTTATGGATGCTGATACGGGCTTTAATTCCTAGGTGGGTCAAGTACAGGTTTTTTCCTGTTATTTCAGAAATCCTATTTTCATTTGGTTCACTCTAAAGTAACACAAATACTTTTTTCCTCTTCTCTAGTTAAAGTATTTATCTTTGTCTTGCTTCCCAAAGCCACAAAGAGTAAGACAGAACTTATATATTCTGATTTTTCCTCAGAATAAAAACGGAAAATTGTCCTCCTTCATGGTAGCTGATACTAAGAATTATATAACTGAGGCATTCCATCCATTTCTGTCCTTTGCCAGCTCTGTTCAGTCTATGTTTTGGCCCTGAATATATTACAATCTTGTTAAACTGTAAGCAAACATGAATAATTTGATGATAAACTACTACAAAATCAACCATTGAAAAAAAATTGTGAGGTGGAAAGAAGGAACTCATCCATCATAGGAAGCATTGGAGAGGCAAGTATCTGTGGAGGGAAGTGGTGGAGATGTTCTGCTTTTGGGTGACAGATCCACAACAAAAAGGCAGTGTTTAAGGCATGACACCTTCTCCTCAGGTCAGTCCTACACCTACGTTAGGCAAAATGTTTAAGCTGTGCTAGAGTGATGACATGGAATAATCAAACCACTGAAAATATCGTGCTTGTTATCATCAGTGAAATAAAATTAGTTTTTATACAAGTACTTTTACCCCATGCAGTGACATGATCAGAGAGGCTTTAAACGAGGAGAGAATAATCTTATAGTCTTCAAATGCAATACAGGTTTAAGTACAAAGCTTAAGTGTCTTAAAAACAGAACTACAACTTGTGCTTCTCTGGAAAAAGAGTTGGCAGAAGGGAGAGTTGTTTTCACGGAACAGTATGAGCATGGAGACAGCATGATTCTAAAAAAGATGGCGGGGAAGCACAGAAGAAAAAGCTCAGTTCTGTCCAATAAAAGGACATGATCAGGTGTGGTAGGTAAGATATTCTTCTGATGTCTGAAATCCTAGATAAAATCTGGTTCTACATGTATGACATATTCAGGCAGAAGTGGATCATGTACTTTGCCTTCCATTGTCTACTATTGCAAGGAAATCAAAGCCTATCAAAAACATTGGAAAATAACAGAAGCACAGCTTTTTTATATTCAGTATATATTCAGTGCTGTTTCTCCCGTAAGAGTGGGTCTTGATGTATTCATCCTCCTGCTCCACAGATCATTTTAATCAACGACTTAATAGATTTCAGACTGTCAAAGCCATAGGACCTATATATAGCCTATGCCAAAGTATATAACTTTACATATGCTCCCATATGTTTTGTTCAGTCTTTTATTAAATTAATCAAACATGGCAGCTACTACTAATGGCTTGCTTTAATAATCTGCATCCATCTCCACGCAGGCAGGGTTTGTGTACGCTCCCACAGTTACATATGCTGAGCTCAGCTGTAGGCATGCTCATGCTGCCCTCCTGTACAACACACGTTTATTCTCAGTTGCCACCAGTTGACATCTCATACTTATCACTGGTGGGAGACACAGATGCAGGCAGTGCTAGACTAATGCACTGAGTTGTCAGATTTGGTGAAAAACTAATGGCACAAATTTCACATTTGCTAAATCCAAAAAGTGTATTTTGTGGCTTTCAAAAACCACCCAAGCACTTTGTCTTGTTTTCCCAGCTGTTCAAAGGAAGTTATATTTTCTATCAAAAACTGAAACAGCTCTTCCAGTGTTATAGAAAAGCATACTTATAAGATTATTTTCATACTTTCAAGTGCACAGTAATTCTCACATTCTATTCATTTCCCCTGTTTCTAGTGCATTTGATTTTGGTTGGTGACTCATACATTAGTGGTTTCAGCTTAACCCTTTTGAGTGTATTCATCATTCTGGTCAAGAACAAGAGTAAGGGTTCTGTCTAAAAAACCTAAACAACATACTTGACTGAAATATTCATCTGTCCTGCACATATTTTCCACTCAAATAACTTCACCTACAAACTCATAAAAACCGTTAGTGTATGAAAATGATGAGATCAAACGTGACGCCTTTCGATACACTTTCTCCCTTCCATCTCAGAACAGTATTAGCTAAGGTCACTCATTTTATCTAAAGGGATCTCTCAAATCCTTCATCTACTAAACAATTTCATTAATTCTCCATCCCTGGTAGAAATAAGGTGGAATTTCAAACAGCCAGGGATTTCAGCTGCTTTTATCACTAGTAGGATGCAGTAAACCCATATTTATTCAGTTTAATAAATATCAGATGGTCTGTATGTTAAAAGACCTCCTAGGATGTGGCAAGCTACTCATGAGGTTGAACTCATGAAGTACAAAATGGCCTTCTCTTGCTACTGCTGTTTGTCCCAGCATTTGTGAAATATACTGTGAGATACCAACCAATAAAACAGTAATTTCAGTTCCATAAATGGAAAATAATTTCAAAACTGGCCCCTACCATCACCAAATCTCAAGCCCCAGAAAGTGCTTTGCAGCCTTTAACAAACCTTGATTTCAGAAGACTGAAAAAGAGATCAGGCAGCTTTCATCACACTGAGCAAATTAGGAAACATTTCTCCTGCCAACCTGAGAAAGTGGAGGTGGAAATCTCTCTCTGCTGCGGAACAAACGTCCATAATTCTGGCATCACCTAAATTTTCAGAGGTTGATTGGGTTTGAAAATGTATGCTGTAATGCTGTGTAAGGAAGTTTCAGGAGGTACTGGCTGATGTTTTTGAAGATAGACAATGTTAAATATTATGTCTTGTATAGAAAACATAAGAACTTAAAAAACGATCTTCTCTCCAACATTTTAAAATTATGATATGCTCTGCATTCATCAGAAGTAAAATTTTACTTGACTGTGAAGATACTGCTTCCTTAACTCATACACCAATAGGCAATGTGTTCTGGAAAAAAAACAGTTGTTGGAAATCCATTTTATAAAATGGGTTCAGCATACATACATAATGGCTTTTGAGTACTACAGGCAAGATTACACATAACAGAGGTATTTTTAGAATCAAGAAAGACAGTTCACACTCTGTGGACTCTCGTAGCACACAACCACTCCATCCAGCCATTTTATCCAGATTGTTCTCCCAGCACTTCACATGCGTGACCTTGGGAGGCAGACTGGAGCTGAAAACTGAGATTCAGCTTCTCACAAAGGACATTATCTGACAAGGAGACCTGATGCACACAGCTATTCATCCGAGGAAGAAAAAAAGGAATATTCCCCCTAGTTGTAATACCCTGCAGGGTCTAGGCTGTTAAAATATTCTCATGTCATCGCCTCAAGGCCTGTTTCAGGGCTTTTTTACTGTTTGGGTTTTTTTTTCCCCTGGCTTTCTGTAAATCAAACACATAATTTTGTTTCTGCTGCCAGTCTGATGTATGCAGAAAGTTTTCATGATGCTCACACAAGTGTTTTCATACTGAATATTTAAATGAAGTAAGAGTATTCGCATCAGTTATTACAGGAAATCATGCCCTCATGACGATGCACAACACTGTTTAGGATCTAGCAAAAAAAAAGTTTCAGTCAAGTGAAGTTTGTTAAACTCAGCAAGTTGTGGCTTTATTCTAGTAAGGGCTCTTAGCACTAGGATTTAACTGATTCCCGTACCAGTCAAACTGTGTTCAAGGAAAGCACCCACATCTTCAGCAGCACACTGACTGAAGCAACCCTTTTTCCATCCACCCAAATACAAAAAGCTCACTGATTTGAAATGTAATGTGGCTGCACAACTGGGCATTAATGACCCACAGGGTCTTAAAAGGGCTACAAATAAATGATGTTAAACAGAGATTAGCAGTGGAAGCTTCTGTACTTTTTTGAGTAGCTGAGCAGAGCTGACAAAAAGGAGGTTGTTTCTTTCATGAAAAAAATAGAGTAAGCAAGTCTTTAGAAAAGCTAGTCAGCTGGAGGTACAAAGACCAAAAATTTATTTCTAATAACTGGGTTCAAGGAAATGAGAACAGCAAGAAAAGTGCTATTCATTTGCACACACACTTGTTTTTTTGAAACCCTTAATCTGAAGAGAAAAATCTTCCCTCAAAATATAGTGTTCACTGTGGCTTCTGGGGTGATTTTTAAGATGCTGGCTGAAGGTCAGCATTATGCATGGCACCCTAGCACCCAGAGCTCCAACCAAAAGACATTCTCACTACAACTTAGAGGAATCAAAGTTTTTATTTTTGTGCAGCCCATGTGTAAATTTCTATCTAAAACACTTCTGAAATTTTATTTGAAAAAATTCTCCAGTATTTATTATGTTTCTTGGGTCACTCACTCTTTCCTCATACACATCATCTTGCATAATGAGATTAAGAATTAAATTCTGACTTCAATATGGGTATATTATTACTCTGCTTAGAACAGAGACATTTGAGAATAAAAATGACAGGCTAATATAGTGGTTGTACAACTTCTTTCATATCTGTGCCTTTCAATCACAAAAATAAAAGAACTTTTCTTTTTTGGAAGTTCCTCAGCTGCTGATATCCTGACAAATGAGTGAAGAGAGTATTTATTGCCTTCAGAACCCATCTTCTGTGAAAGGAATGTGTGTCAGAGGTACTACACTGTAAACACACACCTTTGACACAAAGGTCTCCTCACAGTACACATGGTATCTCAAGCCCAGTGTATGTATTCCTGATTCCACATTAGGGAATAAGGGCCACACAAAGCTCTTCCACTCACCGGTATTTTCTCTCTTGCTGCTGAAAGTACAAAGCTTTCAGTCCCACATTCATCCCACCTAGCCACAGGCACCAAAAATTACCTACCTCAGCAGTCACAGGCTCTATGAACAGTCAACCAGGAAAGACAGGACTCTCCAGGGCATGATTCAGATCTTCTGACTCATTGCACAGGGCTCTGTAAAAGGCATCTAAGTTAGCTTTTCTCAATTGAGTATGTAAAGTAATCTGGGATAAATCCAAACCTCAGTCTTGAGATAAGAGGAGAGGAACAGACTCGCACCACACCAGTTAATTCATGTTCTGAAACACCCAGCTGTAGCTGAAGCTGCCCAGGAAAGAGAAATGATCTGCCAAAGGTCACAGAGCCACCAGAGATGTCCTTTTGTGTGAGTCTCTTTGCCTGCCTGCATCCCTCTGCCCAGCTTATCACGCAGTCTCCTCTCTTCTTACGTTTAACCTGTTGTTGCCTTTGACTATTTTCTACTTCATTCTATTAGCCATCCCTTTTCATTCCCCATGGTTTCTGTATCTTACACGGGCAGGCAAAGATTGTCCTGATTTACAGTTAGGACAATCTTGCCGTTCTTCAGTTGTCCAAGTTGTCTGGTCTGTTTTCCTCTACCAGATTTAGTTGCATATACAATAATGTATCTCTACATATGTTTAATGTAATGCAGTAATAAAACTCCTCTCTCATACATTAACGTCCCTTTCACTCACTCATTCTTTCTGCTTTGTTTCCCATTCTGCATTTCAGGAAGGAAACTGCTACAGCAAGGAAGGAAACTCTACTTTTTTTTTTTTTACCTTAGAAAATACAGGTTCCACCTGCATAATA